>CM036763.1:16777719-16927719 GCA_020796225.1 Arion vulgaris | reverse complement strand
TGCTGATGACCTGTAGAACACGCAAGCCGACCCCATCTTTTAGTGATACAGACTTGGGAAACTTTGATTACGAGGTAAAAGGCTAATATTGAACTGATTCACCTAATGCCATGTACTCCCTTAGGTAAGTGTTGTGTGTGTCCTATTGAGGGAGGCAAACAGATTTAAAAAGCACGCAGAAACTGAAAGTGCTGGCCTCCGGGTCTGTATGAGCATAACTAGCACATCGATCTCACGTTTGAAGATATAAATTCCATACCGATCACAAAAAGGTTGTTTGTCTAGTGGTAGAAATAGAACGCAGAAAAAGAAACTATCCTTGTTTAATTGATACTAACTGTTCATTGTATTCTTTCCAGACTATTACTGTTGTTACACGTACTCTCTCAATGCTACTATTCTTATGTTGTGCATTGTATTAATGTTGTTTTTTATTCTTTTGATGGTATTACTAATTAAATAAAAATATTATTACGATTATTTTTCTTGGTCAGTCTTGATTTATATCTGTACATTATATTTAGCTCTCCTACGTATTCATGTGACCAGGTCGATTTGTATAGACTAGTCGTCATTTTGTAACCTATTTAAAGTATTTGATTGATTGCATTGCCCTCAGGAGTAGATATTTGCGCTCATTACCCTGTACTAGGCTCATTGTACATATTCTTCTCCCTGAACAGATTGTTTCTTGGTAAGATATTTGAACGAGGTGCTATTCTGGAGATGTTGTTCAAATCCCAAAAAGACTAAATGTGGTGATTAGGGATTATTGAGCATCATCATAACAGCATTACGAACAGGTTCACATGTGCTCCGATCTCCTTCTCCGTATCTTTACCAAGATACAACGACTAATCACATGACTATTGAGCATCATCATAACATCATTACGAACAGGTTCACATGTGCTCCGATCTCCTTCTCCGTATCTTTACCAGAGTACAACGACTCCGTTCTTCTTCTTCTTCTTCTTTTGTCGTCACACTGCTACCGGGTTGTTGCCCAGTGTCGTGGTTTTCTGCTTTTGTCTTGCGCTGTTCTGGTGGCTTGTGGATTGTTATCTTTGCTCTTTCACAGGATTCTGCTACGCCATCTAACCATCTTTTCCGTGGTCTTCCTCTTTAGTGTTGATTAATCAAAAATGTTTTCTTCTTCTTTTATCTAAAGATGTTTTGCTTCACAGAGTTAGGATACAAAGACATTTCTGCAACTGATGTCATCTGTACTTCATAAATAGTGTTTTTGTCTGTACTTATAAATAGTGTTTTTGTCTGTACTTCATAAATAGTGTTTTTTGTCTGTACTTCATGAATAGTGTTTTTTGTCTGTACTTCATAAATAGTGTTTTTTGTCTGTACTTCATAAATAGTGTTTTTTGTCTGTACTTCATAAATAGTGTTTTTTGTCTGTACTTCATAAATAGTGTTTTTTGTCTGAAAATCATAAATAGTGTTTTTTGTCTGTACTTCATAAATAGTTTTTTTCACCGCCTCTGTTGGCTCTAATGTCCACCATTTTGTCTGTACTTCATAAATAGTTTTTTTCACCGCCTCTGTTGGCTCTAATGTCCACCATTTTTTCTGTACTTCATAAATAGTATTTTTCACCCCTCTGTTGGCTCTAATGTCCACCATTTTGTCTGTACTTCATAAATAGTTTTTTTCACCGCCTCTGTTGGCTCTAATGTCCACCATTTTGTCTGTACTTCATAAATAGTTTTTTTCACCGCCTCTGTTGGCTCTAATGTCCACCATTGTGTCTGTACTTCATAAATAGTTTTTTTCACCGCCTCTGTTGGCTCTAATGTCCACCATTTTGTCTGTACTTCATAAATAGTTTTTTTCACCGCCTCTGTTGGCTCTAATGTCCACCATTTTGTCTGTACTTCATAAATAGTTTTTTTCACCGCCTCTGTTGGCTCTAATGTCCACCATTTTGTCTGTACTTCATAAATAGTTTTTTTCACCGCCTCTGTTGGCTCTAATGTCCACCATATTGCGTGAACAATCTTTTGTTTTGTATCCGCTGTATCGGAGTAGCATTGCTCTTTGAGGTGCACTGTATTTTGGTAATCTGTCTAATTTGTTTTGTCTTTTGATTATGTAGCTGAATCATTTAATTTGTTGTTTCTTGATGAAGTTCGGTACTGATGTACACACTTTTTTCCTGATGTCTTCATTTATAAGCCGGTGTCTTCTTGATACACTCATCATTCTGCTCAGACACTTCATCTCTGTCGTGACTAGTTTTCTTCTATCGTTTGATGTCAGTGTCTAGGTTTGGTACTGATAGTATAATGTTAGGAGATAGATTGTGTTGTATAATGCTCGTTAGGTGTTCATGGTTGCAAAATTTGGAAAAGATGCAATTTAACGTCGTTTCGTTACTGGATAGTGTAACATCGTATCATGTATATACAGATCTTCAATTTCTTCTTTGAAAGCTTCATATCGACCACTTGTTAAACCACTCTATGTAATATGTATGTGATCTGAACCTCAAAACGTTTGTACGTTGTGCCAGTTATGTGCCTACAAGTAGGCCAGCACAAACGATTTCTACGACGCTTTTAATTTATTAGAATATCTTACCTATGTCTCCTACCTCACTTGCATCTTACCATCCTACGACATGCCTTGTAGGTCGCAGTGCTACTATACTTTGCTCACCGTACAGGCCCAAGCAACACACGGGAGTAGATCATCAACAGTTGTAACAAACAGCGCAAGGGACAGAAAGTTATTCATAAGCCAGATCACTATTGTCACATATTTATTATATATGGCTTTTTTCGTCTTTACAGACGGTCAATTGGCATGCGTTTCACTGTGACAACTTCTAAGTTTTCGCTTGTCTCTCTTGTCTTTCAGCTCATCCCTAAGTCTCTCTTCAAAAGATTCTGCATCACGCAATGTTGTTTTCCATATATCTCTATCTTCAGCCAGTTCCTATTCTGGGCAGCTGATATGGAGAATGTGCCTTGCCCATTTTGCCCAAACTGTTTCTTCCCTACTGTTTAATCCAAAGGAAAGACATAGTCCATACGTTTGGATTCAAGCAGAGTTTACAGGGGATGTCAGAAGATGAAATGAATACACATGTAACTATCAACTGTCATAGGGTTCCTCTCTCCGGATTTGTAGTCAAGGTTTACTCCTCTAGCTCTCTGCATAACCGTGCTGACCCACAGAGTAGTGGGGATTTTCTATTAGGGTTTACACCCCTAGACTTTAGCTCTCCCTGAGACCCTCCACAAGGCAGTGAGTTTAACAGTTGCAGATATTATCGTCTACTGTAATACGGTAGCAGATGAAAATATTTATTATACAGTTGTATTAACTAGAGAATTTACAGACTCACAAGTGTAGAAACACAAGGAATACCGAGCCACCCACTCAGAACAATATAGTGGCACATATAGAAGTATAAAAGAAGTAAACGGTTGAGGGGAAAAACAGCATGAAAATGTACTGAACTGTTACCTATTATAATCTAAGAAAAAAACATTGATCCTGAATGTAATCAATTCGAGTGATCAGAGAAAGTCAGAGAAAGAGTTGAAGACAAATATTTTCTATGGACTAAATTTCAGCTTCAGAATATGGTATTATTTAGCGGAAACTGTTAGCGGAAGCTTTTCTTTAGCGTGGTTGTACTGAACGCCATGTTCTAGCTGTACTCTATACAAGCTACCTTTGTCTGTTGATGTCCATTATCAGCGGGGAGTATTGTGGCATTTTCATTTATAGGTTATGTTGGTTTAGTACAGTATATGACATCATTTCATAACATTTTATGTGTTGTTAGTTCTAAAAGTATATTTCTCTTGAATCTAAACGTTGTGTTCGTGCGCATGTGTGTGTGGGTGTGCGTGTGTGTTAATCTAACGGTTTATGTATATATATATATATATATATATATATATATATATATATATATATATATATATATATATATGCGGGTGTACGAAACACACTCATTCAATTGTTATATTATGTTATGTTTTATTACATTGGTAAAAGTATCCTATCATTTTGCTTCGCCCTCGGTTGTATTCATTAGAAAAAAGGTAGGCTAAAAACACCAAAAGGACGCCCATGAAGAACAAACACAGAAGGATGGGGAGAGAAGTTATGTGGAAAAGTGAACATCTAGGAAGTTGGTTTTTCCGATCCAGAAGCACTTGAGCTTTCAGCTCTTCGGCTCGGTGTCATGGGCATCGTAACCCTTCGGTTCAGTGTCACGAACACCGTAAATCTGGAGAACTTGTGGATTTTCTGGCATCCCGCGGAATTGAACCGCATTCACAGGGGACTTGTCACCCGTTGTTCAACGCGCTACGAACACGCTGGGCAGATGGGGGAGGGTGTTTAAGTTTAAACTGAACGTCCAATCAGTCACTGATGAATTGATTGATTGATTGAAAAGACCAGCATCACTGTACTTCGGTAAATAACCAAGCGTGCACTTTCTTCCACGGAAGATCTCAGCTGCAGGGCACAAACTCCTTAGCAATGGCGAGGGTCCCTGATGGAGTTTGAAGATGGTAAAATTTTGCGGGAATATTTTTTAACCACTTTTAATGAATTTTGCAAAGGTCCCGGATGTAATTTGGTGATGATAAAATTTGTACAGGAATATTGTTTCATGTTTTTTTGTTAATGAGTTCTGGTCCGTGCAGTGACTTTCGACTTTCAATGTTTCTTTGACTATCTCAACTTGAACAAGGTGCCTACTTTCATCTAAAATAAGACTAGCAATTCAATTTCACCTACACTGAGATCCAGTGGCGGCTCGTGCTAAGTTTTGTTGGTGGGGCAGACATATTTTTGTGTGGAAAATCATGGTATTGAGTTAGGTTATAATTGAATTTATACACGTTACACATTATTTTGGTGGGGCTCAGCCCTACTGGCCCTTAATAACGAGCCGTCACTGCTGAGATCAGTGATCTCTGAGGAGGTTTGGCTGAAATCGGATGCACATGTCCTGAACATGTAGAAGTCTGTGCGTTTAGGGGCCTACCAAACAAATGTCCACGTAATACACGTTCTTGGCAAAGATCAGATATATCACAAAGAGTGATTAAAATTGGTCGTAAAGAATGAACGCAAAGAAGAAGAAGTGATCTCTGAAAAAAATATACCGATCGCTGCACGCGGAAACGAATCGAGTACCTTGGGAACTATAGGCGTGAAACTAGTCTCCACGTCACAGAGATATCAAATCAGTTATATTATTAACTATATGACGAGTATCATCATATCATTCCGAATATGTCGATCTCCAAAGCACCTATGTCGTTAAACCCTGTCGTTGCCCACTTTCCCAGCGTGTTGGTAGCGCGTTGGACTATGGGTCACTTGTCCTCTGTGAGTGCGGGTTTAATTCCGCGGGCTGGCAGAAAAGCCCCAGGTTCCCCAGATTTACGGTGTTCGTGGCACCGAACCGAAGGGTTATGATGTCCATGGCCCCGAGCCGAAGAGCTGAAAGCTCAAGTGCTTCTGGATCGAAAAAAAACCCTGTCGTTACTGCCTTAAGTACCGCTTTTGAAGGCGGTGTAGGACAGGAAGGACAAAAGCACGAGGAATTTAATGGCGGCATGGCTAGTGCAGTCACCAAGAAACTGTTGAGGTTAGGATTTTTCTGTATGCCCCCGACATAAATATTTGTTGACCCTTAACGTGGATTGAACGCGGGTCTCATATGTTTGCTCAGAATAACCAGCAGTGTCCAGCGACCTCAGTTAGATGTAGATTATTAATCTTTCTGCAAATTTCGTAAATCGTTCTTTTTGGACTGCACCCATTGTCGACACCCAACTCTCTCAATTTGATCAAGGCCTGTGATTCACAACCCTGAAACTTCTGTGGATATACTCCCACAATGCGTTATGGTAAAAATTTCAATAAACAACATTCACTCATACCGCGTTCCGCCATATTTGGACCTTCTAACGCATCATCTGAGAGTTAGATCAGAGCCAACTATAAACTTATGGGCCTACGGTTTCAGGTAAGAATTATGGGAAATCAGACCACAACTACACCACGTGTCCTCGCATTCCATTATTGTTGTTTATAGACGAATTCATTTTAAAACCAAAACAACATACTAAATCAAGGTTATATTGTTACAAGTTAAGTTTAGCATTAAGGAATATCAGTATTATGAATATTTGTCAACAATAAATAACCATAGACTCACAGAATTGAGTAAAATTGCAAAAAAAAGCGTGCAGTGTTCTATCAAACATCTGTAATTTATTTCCAGCCCTTCTCTGATCTAGGTCAGGAATCCCGTAAGTTGTCTGACCTAGTTATCTAGAGTTGACTGCGCACAGCCAGGCTCTAGCACAGGCCAGACAACTGGCCGGGTATTCCTGACCTAGATAAGAAAAGGGATCTGGAAATTACAGATGTTTGATAGAACACTGCAAGCTTTTGCAATTTTTCTCAATTCTGTGAGTCTATGGTTATTTATTGGTGAAAAATATTTCTAATATTGATATTTCTTATTGTTAAACTTAACTTGTTGCATAATATGACTTCAAGTTAGCATTTTGTGTTGATTTTAAAATGAATTCATCTATATACACCAATACTGGAATGCGAGGTCACGTGGTGTAGTTGGGGTCTGATTTCCCACAATTCTTTCCTGAGCCCGAAGGCCCAGTAGTTTATAGTTGGCTTTGACTGCGGTCAGATACAGCAACGGTCTTAATAAAAGATGACCACACCAAGATTAACAACATTTTTAAACGGTCTGTATTTACAAACGGAGGAGCTTATGACCGAATAGATTAGAGCGTGGTTCCTATATGGGAGCCCCGTGTTTAATTCACGGTAAGGCCAATGACTTTTTCTGTTGTCGGCATAAATGAAATATCATAACCTGACCAGCTTCGCGGCGACTGTACTAGCCATACAGCCATTAAGTTCATCAGGATCTTGTCGCAACTGTCTTACACCGTCCTAAAACAGCAGTACTACAGGCAGTAACGAGATTTTTTTTATTTACAGATAATTATTTTATTTTATTTGTGTTACAAATATTACAGACGACAGAACGTTCTGTTTTTGTAATGGATTTTATTTAATTTGTGTTACAAATATTACAGACAACAGAACGTTCTGTTTTTTAAATTTGTGTTACAAATATTACAGATGACAGAACGTTCTGTGTTTTAAATTTGTGTTACAAATATTAAGATGAGCACAAGGAGTTTTCTTACAAGAACCCCAGAGGAAGCAACGGAAGTAACGAATATGATCAACAAATAAACAGATACAGGTATTAAGAGCTTCCGAAAAACAAATAGACAAACACGGGACTCGAACCACTTACCCTAGTCCTTACGACACCAATCGCCTAGCCTAGCAATACGAGCGTCCTTATGGATTTTATTTAATTTGTGTTACAAATATTACAGACGACAGAACGTTTTGTTTTTAAAATTTGTGTTACAAATATTACAGATGATAGAACGTTCTGTGTTTTAAATTTGTGTTACAAATATTACAGATGATAGAACGTTCTGTGTTTTAAATTTGTGTTACAAATATTACAGACGACAGAACGTTCTGTGTTTTAAATTTGTGTTACAAATATTACAGTTGACAGAACGTTCTGTTTTTTTAAAATGAATTTTATTTAATTTGTGTTACAAATATTACAGATGACAGAAGTTTCTGTTTTTACATGGATTTTATTTAATTTGTAATATCAAGCGTTACAGATGATCAAGCTTGCACTAGATAATTTTCTTTAAAAAATTATTTATTTATTAAATAATTCCATAACTGTTCTATCTTCCCTGAAGACAATTAATTAAGGTTGTGTTGAATATGTGTACTGCGTTTAAGTACATTTTAGTGGGTTCTGGTGCGTTTGGGGAAAATAGCTTCAGGCACAACTGTCCACGACTGAGATTGACAAATAGATCATGTTAATAGGTAAGATGAAATTGACTATGCTGAACTCTGTGTCCTATCTTGTGTGATAAGGTTTCTATATTATATGAACTATTCAATCGTCGTGAACGTACTTCAGGAGTCAGATAAGAGCAGAACGCCGTTTGCTAATTTGTGAACACTTCATTCTTCTATTGTTACTTGAACGACTATTTAATCAAATTTTGTTACTGTTTATTGTGTAAGCAGTGGCGGCTCGTCATTAAGGGCCAGTGGGGCCGGGCCCCATCAAAAATAATGTATAATGTGTATTTATTATTTTATAAATTAAAATATGGCAACCAAAAACCATGATTTATACGGAAAAAATGTCTGGCCCCACCAACAAAAATGATCTGAGCCGCCACTGTTGGTAAGTCTGTGAATGATCATACGACGATGTACGAAAGCTATAAATCATATGTGGTCAGAACAACCGTGGGTAGGATACAGTGATACTAAGTAAATTAGCGTTTAATGACAAAGAAATGTGTGTATAGTATCACAGACGTAAGCAAAAATTTAATTCAATATAAAACTAACAACAATTCCACGTTTCGATCATGGATCTTTATCAAGGAGACACATAGACAGAGTAAACACTAAATAAACTAGAATATAGATCTAATTTAGAAGAATGACTGGAGATTTGATTAAAGCAGTCACTTAATAAATCTCTGGTCAAGTTAAAAGTTGATGTGTTTTTTGTTTGTGCGTTAGTTACACTCCACGTCACCATAGACTCTACAGAATACCAACTACGTATTCATACCTTGCAAGTCTTGCAAATTGGACCTTGAAGAGTCATTGTAAGCTTAATTTTGTGTTGTTGTGTTGAGCGTGTTGCCGTGGTTATTGTGAATTAATGTTACAGTCAGTGGCGGCTGGTCATCATTTTTGTTGGTGGGGCCAGACATTTTTTCCAGATAAATCATGGTTGTGGGCTGCTATATTTTAATTTATATAATAATAAATACACGTTACACATTATTTTTGGTGGGCCCGACCCCACTGGCCCTTAATGACGAGCCGCCACTGGTTACAGTAGTCGTTCCTTGATATTGTCTATTAATATACGTAATTCCTTCTTTGTGCACTTATTTCAAATATTTTACTAGTATAAATCCAATATTACATTTGTTTGGTATACTTCTTCTTTTGTCGTTCCATTGCTACCGGGTTGTTGCCCAGTGTCGTCACACTGTTACCGGGTTGTTGCCCAGTGTCGTCACACTGCTACCGGGTTGTTGCCCAGTGTCGTCACACTGCTACCGGGTTGTTGCCCAGTGTCGTCACACTGTTACCGGGTTGTTGCCCAGTGTCGTCACACTGCTACCGGGTTGTTGCCCAGTGTCGTCACACTGCTACCGGGTTGTTGCCCAGTGTCGTCACACTGTTACCGGGTTGTTGCCCAGTGTCGTCACACTGTTACCGGGTTGTTGCCCAGTGTCGTCACACTGTTACCGGGTTGTTGCCCAGTGTCGTCACACTGTTACCGGGTTGTTGCCCAGTGTCGTCACACTGCTACCGGGTTGTTGCCCAGTGTCGTCACACTGCTACTGGGTTGTTGCCCAGTGTCGTCACACTGCTACCGGGTTGTTGCCCAGTGTCGTCACACTGCTACCGGGTTGTTGCCCAGTGTCGTCACACTGCTACCGAGTTGTTGCCCAGTGTCGTGGTTTTCTGTTTTTGTCTTGCGCTGTTCTGGTGGCTTGTGTGATTGTTATCTTTGCTCTTTCACAGGATTCTGCTACGCCATCTAACCATTTTTTCCGTGGTCTTCCTCTTACCTTCTTTCCCGATGTTCTGTTGTAGAAGTCTCTGTATACTGTGTGTTTGGTATACACCTTCATTAAATTGTATTATATGCATCTTGTACAATTACTTTACACTACTTTGAGCCTGCAAACAATTTGTCTATATCACTCTATCCTGGATAACTTGATCAATCTCTTCTATGGAATTAAGCTCGTTATGTCTGGGCATCTTTCAGTTAAGTTCGTTTTATGTTTTCCCTAGGGCATCTTATTTTGTCTTCAACAATTTACTTCCCACTTCAGTGTGATTCTTTGATAATTTCTTCTCAAAGTAAGCTATGTCCAACGAATCTCCATTCTCTCTATTTTTAATAACAGTGGTTACTAGTAGTAACCAGACATTTCTATGATTTCATCACCACTTCTGAATTCATTTATGTTCATTACTTTTAGCAGACATCTATTTTCAAATGCATTCAACTTACTTTGTATATCTTTAGGCATTTTTCAACTCTCGCTGGTATTTGCTAGGAATGAAACCACAATGAAATTGAAAATTCGTAATTTAGTTTTTTACTACATAACTTGGAGTTTAATATTTGTTGCTTGCTTTTAAAAGTTAATGTTGTTTTAACAATTCGTAGCATCATTTCATTTTTGGTATATCCTGTGCAGTCACAACTGCTGCCCGTATAAGTGAGCTGGCCTATATTTTTATCATTTTTAAATCCATCGAGATAAATATAATACTTGTTATAAGTGTCTTCTTGATATCTGTCTTACTGTAGCCTTTAAGCAGTCAATTTTTGACGTTATCCATGATGTCTGTTTTTCTTTGCATATCTTGTCTGTTTTTACTTATCAACATCAACTGTAGCTTTCATTAAATGACGGAACCATTTGATTTTCAGTCTCTCCACTTATTATTGGACAAAATTGGGCTCATATAATACACTATGTAATCCACCTTCATCTAAGTTAGAAAACTTTGGTTATCATTATCATCAGGTACCGTCTCCACATCGAAGTTTGGCTGCAATGAATTTCCAGCATCCTCTGTCTTTCGCCTTGGTGTTGCACTCTGCCAGACTGTAACCTGTCCAATTTTAAAGTTTCCCTCCCACTTATCTCTCGGTGTTTCTCTTGCTCTTCCCCTCTCAACTTTCCCCTCTACTAAAGATTTTATCATGGTGTCATGTCTTTTTATGTGCCCAAAATACTTTACTTGTCTGAATTTTATTTTCTTAATAATTGTTTCTTCATGTCTAGTTTTCCTAAAACTTGTTTATTTGTCTGTTTTTCAGTCCATGAAACTCTGACTATTCTTCTATATTGGATGGTCAACGTTGGTCAGTGTACCCCAAAACTGCGATTTAGTTGCAAATAATGCAGATACTGGATACCTTCAAACCAAATTACGAACAACAATGGCATCGCATTGTTAACTCTGACCCGACCCTTCTGAGCATCATTCTGCGTGTGTTCTGGAAACATGCTAATGAATTCTGACTCTTTAAACATAGTTTTACGGCTTTGTAGTACGTTGAATTCTTTTTAAAAAGTTAATTGCATATCCTTTACAGGACTTTGCGAATCAATCCGACTTTTTTAACGCTGTTTATGATTTTTCTAGGCATTCAGTAGTTTGCATTGCTTTCTGAACGGGTGGTGCCATCGTCCTTTTGTAAAATCCACACGAAACAATTTGCAACCAAACTGTCCGCAGCGTGATTTGAACTCAGAACGTCGGGTTAATAGACCGAGTCACAGACGCAACCTGAATTCTTTTATAATAATTCCTCTCGTACCGTTATACGTTACATAGGGCCTGCAAGTAATTTCTCCATATCGCTCCTATCCTGGGCAACTCGCTCAATCTCCTCCATGGAACTGAGACCGATATTTCTGCCTCTCTCAGCAAAGTTCGTTTCAGGGTCTCCTTAGGTCGACCTCTCTTCTTGAACCCTTTGCATCCCACTTCAATGCCTGCTTTGATATTCGTTGATCATTTCTCCTCAAGGTGTGCCCAACATATCTCCATCTTTCTTTCTTATAACAGTTGTCACTAGTGGTTGACCAGACATGTCTCTGATTTCATCACTTCTCCTGAATTCGTTCCATTTTATATTCATTATTTTTCGCAGACATCTATTTTCAAATGCATTCAACTTGCTTTCTATATCTTTAGTCATTTTCCAACTCTCGCTGGCATATGTTAGGATTGATACAACATTTGAATTGAAAATTCGTAATTTAGTTTTAATACTATATAACTTGCAGTTCCATATTTTATTTAGACTTTTAAAAGCTGATTTTGCTTTGCCAATTCGTATCATAATTTCTTCTTTAACATTTCCTGTGCAATTCAATTTGCTACCTAAATAGGTGAACTGCTCTGTTATTTTTATCATTTTAGATTCTTGGGTGGTATCTGCATTACTTGCCATAGGTCTCTTCATTATATTTGTTTTTTTCATAGCTTATCTGCAATCCAATTTTTGAATTCTTTTACCAACGCATTATTAAACTTATATTAGTTGCACCCCTCTCGTTTCAAAGGTACTCGGTTATCTCTTTCGTGTAGACATCGGGGTATTTTTTTCCAGAGATTCCTGATCTTTGTGTGAGATCGAGTTCCTAGCCATATCGGAGGTGGACGATAAAACGTGAGCCCGTGTTCATGTTGAGCATGTAAAAGAACCCTCGGTATTACAAAATCGAGAAGAGAATGCTGAAAAAGCCGTTGGCCGGGAAAATTTCATTCGGAAAAAAATTAAAATCTTACAAAATATTTTCACCATCTTCTAAATTACATCGGGAACCCTCGCCGGTGCTGCGGAGTTCGTGCACCGCCACTGAAATCTTCTTATGTGAAAATAAGATCGAAGCACACATGGTTACTTACCGAAGTGCACTGATGACGGCCCTATCAATCAATCAATCACTCAATATCAATACAATATTAGTTCGATTCGTGAAACGAAAATGTGTATATAGTTTACCTAGTTGAACATGTGTACCCGTACATTGTGAATCAAGGAAAATTTGAAATCGCATCCAGGAATACTGCGTATGTGCTCTGACGCTGTTACTTTCATGAGACTTTCTGTGATTAAGTCATGATTGTAGAGATGTCAATATTGCCACATTTGTTATTGTTTCCTGTATACACAAGAACATATAAATTATGGTCATTACTCAAACATTTTAGATATCGGTATGAATTACACATTACAACTAATAAGTAGTATTTTCTAACTTACCTTATATTTTCGATGTAAAACAATTATTTTCCAACTTACCTTATATTTTCGACGCAGAACAATTATTTTCCAACCTACTTTATATTTTCGATGTAAATCAATTATTTTCCAAACTACTTTATATTTTCGATGTAAAACAATTATTTTCCAACCTACCTTATATTTTCGATGTAAAACAATTATTTTCCAAACTACTTTATATATTTTCGATGTAAAACAATTATTTTCCAACCTACCTTATATTTTCAATATAAAACAATTATTTTCCAACCTACCTTATATTTTCAATATAAAACAATTATTTTCAACCTACCTTATATTTTCAATATAAAGCAATTATTTTCAAACTACTTTATATTTTCGATGTAAAACAAGAGACAAAGATTGTAACATGGGGTAAGAGGTGTTTGAGAAAAGCTATTAATGTGACCAGGACAGACAGACTGAAGAAAATTATGCGTTAGGAATATTAAAATAACAGAATAAAACATCAAAAACATAGAAAGACAGAAAGTGAAATAGTGTGGACATCTATAAGAATGGATCCCAATCAGATACCACTACATGCATACAATAGCAGAAGATCTGGCGCAAAACCAAGAGGAAGATCTAGAAGCAGGTGGATAGACAATGCCAATTTCACAGAGACTTTAATAGCCGTCCATCGTAAACGATGATGACAACAATCTCAGACGTGTGCTGCTGTACCTCTCTGGTGTGAGTGGAGGTGACTGTAGAGTCCAATCCTAGAACAGAATCCCTACCACAGGTGGGGCATACATGACCAAGGTTAGACATGGTGTGTTGGTGCTCTGTCTTTTCGCGCTAAAATAGCATGAGCTGACAACAACTGCAGCACATCTAGTCCTGGAGAGTAAACTTCAGCTCAGCACAAAGCGTAGCGACAAACGTAGAGCAGGTTAAAGATTAGAGTTGTTATACATCTTTTAACGTAATGATGCTTGAACTCGTACCATACAGTGAAAGGCAAGTCTCTATTATTATTAACCTTACAATTATTGTTTTTCCCAAATATGTTCCCACTTATTTCTTGTGAATTGATTGACAGTTCATTATATTTGATATTCTATTTGATCTGAGTGCTATGCCATTTTAACTTGAATTTTTTATGTATGTTCATTGCGCTAGTGAGCTCGATCACAAACCCAAGCGTACCTAGTTTAAACCCCACGGCGGGCAAGTTTGGAAGCAAATTTGTTTCCGTGAGATTTTTACAAAAATGTAAAAATAGACCTCACCGTTCAGAAAATGTCAAACTGCTGAACGTATAAGGGGTACCTAGAAAATCAACGACTAGTTTACTGTGGTTGATGGCTACGTCCTTTAGGATATGCCACGATTTTCATTTTCATGCATGTACATTGTACTTTGATGTCCATAAATAAATGCATACAGTCATTGTGGTAAAATTGTTAATACTAGGAGTCAACAACAGCGAAGTTGATGACTCTGCGCTAATGAGTACAAGCCGTGAACATTCAGGGAGATCAATGTTATCTTGGCCAAAAATCAAACTTTTCGGTGTACGCAGTTGGATTACGGAGAGCCGCGGTAGCGTAGTTGTTAGTGAACTCGCTTCTCAAGGCTGGTGGTCTGGGTTCAACTCCGCAGTGTGCATGCAATTTTTCCCGACCGCGACGGCTTCAGGTCGACCCAGCCTCAACTGGGTACCAGACATGCTCTGGGAAAGTAAAGGCGACCGGCGTGATGCTGACCACATCACCCATCGTGTGCCAACGGTGAATGAAAAATACAGGCCTAACACTGGATTGCCCTATATACCACGAGGTATGAAAGGGTTCCTTTACTTTTTACTTTTACAGTTGGATTACAGGAGTCCCCGATCCTCAACTTGGGGATCTAAATTAGAAGCACCTCTGAAGTCAGAGTAAGGTTTTGTCTGAATGACGTGTGACACTGGTGACAAGCCTTCATGGAAAAGTCAGTTAGAGGTGCCATACTAGGTATTCTACATGCTCCCCAAAATTCATAAACTTCACAATCCTGGTAGGCCTATTGTTTCTGCTTGCTCTTGTCCTACGGAACATATCTCCGCATTCCTTGACAGTATCTTCAACCCTATAGTCACCACACTACCTTCATTCTTGAAAGATACTAACCACACTTTGTCTGTTTTTTCTTCTATTAAGTTGTTGCCTGGCAGGACTTATCGCCTCTTCCTCCTTGATGTCTGCTCACTGTATACCTCTATACCTCATTCTGACGGACTTCAAGCTCTCCAGTTTTTTCTCGACAGGAGAACTAAACCTCTTGTCTCCACCTCGACTCTCCTTCGTCTTGCAGAACTAGTTCTCACTCTCAACTCCTTTCAGTTCAATGACCAGTTCTTCGAACAGATTAGTTGGGTCGCCATGGGTACTAAAATGGGACCCAGCTATGCTTGTCTATTCATGGGTCATCTTGAACACTTAGTATGGAACACCTATGATGGCCTTCTTCCGTCCGTGTATCATAGATACATCGATGATTGTATTGGAGTTACCGATATGCCTGAAGCCAATTTGTCACGCTTCATTACCTTCATCAATGCCTTCAATCCTGCTATTCGGTTCACCTCTCACATCTCTACCTCCTGTGTCAATTTTCTTGACATCACTATCACCATCAGCCTATCCACTATCACTACATCAGTATACTACAAGCCTACTGATACACATAGCTTTCTTCTGTATACCTCTTCCCATCCCCAGGCTTGTCGTGACTCTTTACCTTTCTCTCAACTCTTACGCCTTCGTCGCCTCTGCAGTGAGGACGACGATTTTCTTGATAGAGCTCATGAGATGCTTGATTTCTTCCGCCAGCGCCTATACCCGGAGAATGTGCTTACATCTGTCATGCATCGGGTTCAGCTAATTGCTTGCCAGGAGGCCCTCTCTCACATACTTAGAACCCCCAAGTCTGACAGGGTTAAACTTATCTTAACTTTCCACCCTCATAGTTCCCTGGTGAAAAAGGTCTTATTCCGTCATCTCCCTATTCTTCCGTCTGATCCTGAGACACGTTCAGTCTTCCAACACTATCCTTTGGTGGCGTACAGACGGGACAGAAGCCTCAAGGATTTGTTGGTACACAGTCGTATCAAGCCTAACATGCAGAGTCACTTTGGCACCATCCAATGTGGCCGTCGGCGCTGTAATACATGTGCATATGTAATACAGACCCGTACTGTCTCTTTTCCAAAAGCTACCTATACCATTCAAGACAGTTTCACGTGTGAGTCCCGCAATATCATCTATGCTATCACCTGCAAACGATGCCATAAGGCCTATATTGGTGAAACCGGTAAGAGGCTCAGTGACCGATTCGCCCAACACTTACGCGATATTCGCCAATGCTCTTTGACTCCTGTGGCCACTCATTTCAATGATACTGGCCATTCAGGAGTTGACGATGTCCAGGTCACAGCCATCCGATCATGTTCCTCCAATGATCGCAGTCGATTCGCCCTGGAGAACCGTTTTATTTCATTCTATGGCACTTTGCGACCTCTTGGACTCAACGCATTACATTCCTATGCTTCTTAGTACTGTCTTATCTCGTGCCTTGTTATCTATATGTGTGATTGCTCCATATAAGTGTCATTTATCCACTATATTGTTTATTGCTCTCTCCTTTTCCACTTTCGGTTTTTGTGTTGCACTCATTTCGTTGTTCGTTTTTATTCCCAGATTTTCATCAGATAGGTTTATGTTTCCACATGTAATCGTCCATTTGTAGTGTTCCTCGAAATTCGTCATTCTTGTTGTATTGTTTGCTTGATAAAGGCCTTTTGGTCGAAACGTTGCTGTTTATCGTCACTGTTTATGTATTTTGTAAAACTGTAGTACTTTGTTTTTACGTGTTTACCTATTTTTTCAAGTTTTACTGCAGTCTCCACCCTTTTTCATACTAGGCGACAGAGATATAGGCGACGATAGCAGAGATATGGAGTCAGAGATATAGGCGACGTGATCACGTCTGAGTTCATAGCGAGTGAGTAAGAAAACCAAATCTGTTCCTACATAATTTTACAATCTTCAAAACTAAATTGGGCACACTCGCCCATGCTACGGAGTTCGTGCAATGCCGATGAAGTCCTATGTAAGAAAAAAATCGAAGAATACATATTGATTTCCACTGAAACTCAATCATTTTGGTCCAGTGAATCAGCACTAGAAAATAAGGCTGTGACAATAGTCATTTCCCCTAACTTGTATATTCATTGACAATTTATAATGAGGAGCGTTTGGTCGAATGGGTTAGAGCACAGCTCCCATTCAAGAGACCCGTGTTCAATCCACGGTAAAACCAAGGAGTTTTTGTTGTCTATGGCATAAAGAAAATTCTAATTTGAACAGGTTCACTTCAGCTGTACTAGCCATGCGGCTATTAAGTTCCTCAAGATATATGTTCCCTGTGATATACCGCCCTAAAAAGCGGTATTACAGACAAGCATGAAAGTTTCTTTTTAATTTTTATTCACAATTTATATAAAATATCCTGTACTGTTTCTATTAAACTTGATATTCAGTTGACAGTTGTATTACCTATAGACGATTATGGTGGCGTCTGTGGCTTAGGGGATATTGACTCGGTCTATTAACCTCGACGTTCTGAGTTCGAATCACGCTGCAGACAATTTGGTTGCACATTGTTTCGCGTGGATTTTTACAAAAGGACGATGGCACCACCCGTTCAGAAATCAATGTTAAACTACTGAACGTAATAATGTCTAGAAAAATCACAAACAGCGTTAAACGCTGGGGTTGATTCGAAAAGTCATGTGAAAGATAAGCAATGAACTTTTTAAAGACGATTATAATGAAGATATTTGTCATTTAAAAAACATTTTAGTTGAAAGTTAACAGTATTGATGAATCAAGATGAAATACAAGGAAAACTATTCAATTATATGTTTGATGAGAATAAAATGGAAATTGATAGACTACTATCTCCGGAAACAACCGTCTTAAGTCAGTAGAGACTTCCTGATGTAAAACCAGACGGATATGGTTGAAAAGTGGGTTACCAAGAAACAGCTGGAGAAGTAGCCTTGAGGCTTGACCTGACAACGGTGGGTCATTGGTAAATAATTAGATAATATTGACCTGGACAAAACAGAATGAAGAGTTATGTTAGCAAAATGGCCTAGTAAAATAACAGACGAGTGAAAAAGTAACGGAGAGAGAGATACAATTTGAAATGTAAATGGTAAAACTATATTTGTTAACATTATTATGTGATTTGAGTCATAGACATTTGTTAAAATTATTATGTGATTGGAGTCTGAGACATTTGTTACAGTTAATCAGTTTAAGTTTCAGTTTGGAATATCTTCATTGCACTCCGGACATATCCATAGGTGCTCCGATCTCCTTTGCAATATCTCCATCAGCGTCCAGCGACTGACCGTACCAGTTCTATTTTGATTGATGAGCCTACTTGTATACCTGTTGTACCGTTCTTTTCTTGCCACACCAATCTTCATACCCAGTTCTCGCAATCTAGTAGTTGACGTGGATTGGTTTAGATGAAGGTCTTCTCTGCGGCCACGCTCTATGAGGGCGTTCACGATGTCAGCTCTATCCATTGGCTGGCCGTCTGATATGGCGGCAGAGCCAGCCAGCCTGTCTGCTCTCTCATTGCCAACGACACCCATGTGCCCCGGAACAAAGACAAGTGTAATAATAATTATTACACTTGTAATTACACTGATTGGAGTCAGAGATATTTGTTATAATTATTATGTGATTAGAGTCAGAGATATTTGTTAAAATTATTATGTGATTTGAGTCAGAGACAGACATGGACAGTTTTATGAGTTAAAAATAAATAACGGTAAAGGAAAACATTTTTGAAAACAGTGTCACACATTAAAGACTTAAGTATTAACAGGTTTTAATTTCTGTTTGCCAACGCCCCATTATATGTGATGTGGTCAACATCACTTATCACACCCACCCACCCCCACAAATGTGATGTAGACAATATCACTCATCAAGGTCGCCCACTCCCACCCAATCCCCAAAACATGACTGACTCCTTTGGATGTTAACCAGCAAGAACATTTTTTAATTACTTTTGACATATCTACATTATCCTTTTTAGCAACCAATAGATTTATAAATATTCTTCTGTAAAACCCCACGTACATAACCTTTACTTATTGTCTTGACTGTTTGTGTATTGTCTAAGATTAACTTGTCTAAATCAGTTACTCCATGTATGTATAACTTCATAACTTTTCTCGTATCAATATTTTCTTTTCCGAACCAGAAGCACTTGGTCTTTCGGCTCTTCGGCTCGGTGCCATGGACATCATAACCCTTCGGTTCGGTGCTACAAACACCGTAAATCTGGAGAACCTGTGGTTTTACTGCCAGCCCGTGGAACTGAACCGCACACTCAGGAGGCTCGTCACCCGTCGTCCAACGAGCTACGAACACGCTGGGCAGGCGGGTCTCGTCTCAATAGACGCGCTTTTGTTTTATAGTTTGTATTTATTATTCTGAAATGTTGCCTTTCGTTGACATATCATAATCTGTATATATGCGCTGCATCTTCCATCTGATGTTTACGAAAACATTTCGATATTTAAATGACATTACTTGTTGTGTTTGTTTGGTTTTTTGGGAGGGGGCGGATTAACGAAATGCATAGATCATCCGTTTTTCGAATCGGGCACAATATGGTTGTGGGTACAGTCGCAAACTCGACGAACCACGTGGAAATATTCATAATTCATATTCATAGGGAAATAATTAACCCTTATACCACATGCGCACTTGGGTCTAGAAAGGTGCTTCTTTTTTTCTTCTCAGAGTATGCTCAACATATTACCATCTTTTCCTTCTTGTAACAATTACTACCAGTGCTTGACCAAACATTTCTCTGATTTCATCCCCTCTCCTGAATTCATCCCATTTTCTATTTATTTATTTTTCGCAGACATCTGTTTTAATATTATATTTAAAAAAGAATTATTTCTAGATATTTGTTGTTCATATTTAAGCTGTCTAGCATATTGACAAATCCCTTGTGTTTTGCCGTTTCAATTCTTAATGTGTACACGATTTATGAACTTGTTTACTTCATTTTCATAAAATGTCCACCTATTCTCTTGTAAATTTTAATTTTATGACTGCAATCGTGCGTTATATATCACTGTTCAGTGTCCATTTTATATTATAATCTGGCGTCTGTAGCTTAAGAGGTAACTCACGTGCACTTGGTTCAAACTTCGCGGTGGACAGTTTGGAAGCAAATGTGTTCCCGTGATAACGAACGGTAAAAATAGACCACAACGTTGAGAAAGTAATGGCAAACTACTGAACGTATAAGTGGTTCCTAGAAAATCGACGATTCGTTTACTGTGGTTGATGGGGACGTCCTTCTAAAGGATATGCCACAATTTGTATTCATTATATATAACAATCCACTATTTGATGGAGACAAACGTATCCTTAGGTAACACACATATTGATTATACTAATCGTCTAAGTTCCATGAGGATTTCATGAAATCTATAGAAATGTACATTTTTCGTTTTCTAGTACAGTACTTAGAGAAAAAAAACCTTACTAGAATGAAAAGGATGTACTCTTGGTATTACTGAATATTGCAACGAATAAACTCATTTTCATAACTGAAATATCGATTAGAAAGTACTGTCAAAGTGATTGGTCTGATGGACACAGCAAACCGTCGGTGAAGCAAGAGTCTCTCTTGGGTATTAGATAAATGCGTACTGTTGCCACTGTAGGAGATTGTGTGAGCAAAGATTGCGCTAAAATTCAGTGTTAGATACACTGTAGAGTGGATGACGGAAGAGGTATCATCTCATGTGGAGACAATAAACTAAGATTAAATGCAGATTATGACGATTAATTACTTAGAAGAATGTTAAGAAAATCATAGGCTGCAAAATCGATCAATGAAGAAGTGTGTAGAGCGGTTAGTGAAGACACAAACCTTCTGACAAACATCTGAAGGAATTTGTCTTTTTCTTTAACATCTAATATAGTTATTAGTTATTGGTTACTAAACTGGCGTCATTTCACCCCGGACAGACCCATAGGTGCTCAGTCGTCCCCAACAGATATCGAAGAGTATGGATACTGATGGTTCATACGGCTCGCTGCTTAAACACACTCCTCACTCTGCCCCACAGGCATGCAATTCTACCCGTACAAGGGATAACTCCAAACTACTAAAATCGGTGGATCAATTCAACATCTATTTTAGTGTCTTCATTCAACAGGCATCGTGAAGAGACCGAAGAACATCCCCTTTATTTATCTTCAACTCCCCAACAATCGATGTTGTTGATGCAAGCCTGTCCACTTTCTCTTTGCAGCAAACACTCGCATACCCTAGGCAGTAGATACACGTAAGTCTCTGGAGGTTAGAAACTCTATAGACGACATCCACTCATACCGAAACCTGGCCTTTTGCATCTTGTAACATCTAATATAGAAAAATGTACAATATTATACACAAGTTGCAGACATTCCAAAATAAATGCTTAAGAAGAACTCTGTAAATAATCTAGGCAAATACAATAGCAAATGAAAAGCTTATAAATAGAACAAACAGTACATCTTTGGAAACCATTATGAAAAGAAAAAGATGGAAGCAGATTGGGTATGTATGACGTATACCAGTAGAGGAATTGGCTAGAACAGCTTTCTGATGAACAGCGGATGGAAAAACAAGAAATGGACGTCCAAAGGAAAGTTAGAGACCAACTGTGGAAGAGAGTTCAAAGATTGGGGCATGACATGCGAAACAAGTAGTAAAAAGTCGGTCAAACAACAACAATAGAAATCTCTTAGGGAAGTGAATACAGATATATATAATGTAGAACAATATTATTTTAACTAAATTATGAAAACGGAACAAATTTCTACAAAGAAAGATACATGACGACAGAGAGAGAGAGAGTGGGGAGGATACTGAACATCATAACAGAAAATAACGTCAGCAACTTAGTTGATCGCCCACGTTAGGAACAGAGATATATGGAGATCTATGACGGCTAAAACCAACAGACATGGCACTTTATAGTGATGATAATTCCTTACTTAACACATATGCAAAACACATAGACAACAGAAAGGAAAGAACGTATAGCGTAGTCCCGCAGGCTCATAAACAAACAATAAACATAGCTTTCAGTTTAATGTCATTGTTTTCTATTGTTTGAATATCTTAAGGATATTAACGAAATACGGAAGAACTAAATACGATCAGATTACAAAACACAACATAGTTGTACTAAAATCTTCCTCTGTACAAAACACATCATAGTTGTACTAAAATCTTCCTCTGTACAAAACACAACATAGGTGTACTAAAATCTACCTCTGTACAAAACACAACATAGTTGTACTAAAATCTACCTCTGTACAAAACACAACATAGTTGTACTAAAATCTTCCTCTGTACAAAACACAACATAGTTGTACTAAAATCTTCCTCTGTACAAAACACAACATAGTTGTACTACAATCTACCTCTGTACAAAACACAACATAGGTGTACTAAAATCTACCTCTGTACAAAACACAACATAGTTGTACTAAAATCTTCCTCTGTACAAAACACAACATAGGTGTACTAAAATCTTCCTCTGTACAAAACACAACATAGTTGTACTAAAATCTACCTCTGTACAAAACACAACATAGTTGTACTAAAATCTACCTCTGTACAAAACACAACATAGTTGTACTAAAATCTACCTCTGTACAAAACACAACATAGTTGTACTAAAATCTTCCTCTGTACAAAACACAACATAGTTGTACTACAATCTTCCTCTGTACAAAACACAACATAGTTGTACTAAAATTTTCCTCTGTACAAAACACAACATAGGTGTACTAAAATCTCCCTCTGTACAAAACACAACATAGGTGTACTAAAATCTTCCTCTGTACAAAACACAACATAGTTAAACTTAAATCTTTCTCTGTACAAAACACAACATAGTTGTACTAAAATCTTCCTCTGTACAAAACACAACATAGTTGTACTAAAATCTTCCTCTGTACAAAACACAACATAGTTGTACTAAAATCTTCCTCTGTACAAAACACAACATAGGTGTACTAAAATCTCCCTCTGTACAAAACACAACATAGTTGTACTAAAATCTACCTCTGTACAAAACACAACATAGTTGTACTAAAATCTACCTCTGTACAAAACACAACATAGTTGTACTAAAATCTTCCTCTGTACAAAACACAACATAGTTGTACTAAAATCTTCCTCTGTACAAAACACAACATAGTTGTACTAAAATTTTCCTCTGTACAAAACACAACATAGGTGTACTAAAATCTTCCTCTGTACAAAACACAACATAGTTGTACTAAAATTTTCCTCTGTACAAAACACAACATAGTTGTACTAAAATCTACCTCTGTACAAAACACAACATAGTTGTACTAAAATCTACCTCTGTACAAAACACAACATAGTTGTACTAAAATCTTCCTCTGTACAAAACACAACATAGTTAAACTAAAATCTTCCTCTGTACAAAACACAACATAGTTGTACTAAAATCTTCCTCTGTACAAAACACAACATAGTTGTACTAAAATCTTCCTCTGTACAAAACACAACATAGTTAAACTAAAATCTTCCTCTGTACAAAACACAACATAGGTGTACTAAAATCTTCCTCTGTACAAAACACAACATAGGTGTACTAAAATCTTCCTCTGTACAAAACACAACATAGTTAAACTAAAATCTTCCTCTGTACAAAACACAACATAGTTGTACTAAAATCTTCCTCTGTACAAAACACAACATAGTTGTACTAAAATCTTCCTCTGTACAAAACACAACATAGTTGTACTACAATCTACCTCTGTACAAAACACAACATAGTTGTACTAAAATCTTCCTCTGTACAAAACACAACATAGTTGTACTAAAATTTTCCTCTGTACAAAACACAACATAGGTGTACTAAAATCTTCCTCTGTACAAAACACAACATAGTTGTACTAAAATTTTCCTCTGTACAAAACACAACATAGTTGTACTAAAATCTACCTCTGTACAAAACACAACATAGTTGTACTAAAATCTACCTCTGTACAAAACACAACATAGTTGTACTAAAATCTTCCTCTGTACAAAACACAACATAGTTAAACTAAAATCTTCCTCTGTACAAAACACAACATAGTTGTACTAAAATCTACTTCTGTACAAAACACAACATAGTTGTACTACAATCTACCTCTGTATCGAGAACAATTGAATCAGTAATGAAAAAATTATTTCCACTCAATTACTATTCCTGTATGTTTCTTGTAGACTTTTTGTCTGATTATATCTTCTATAGTAGTCACGTTTGATCAACTATTCTCTACGTCCAGTACTTTTTGTGTCAGTTTTTTTTTCTTTATCCTTCTGGACTAATGAAATACTAAACAACGTATATTTCTTTGTTATAACAATTGAAAAAGATTTCAGACAAATCGTTGCTATTCTTTTCTGTTATTTACTCTTACCTCTGTCTTGGTGATCTGTTATTTATAGAAAGTGACAGAAAAGAACTGTTATTTACAACTACATTGAGTCTGTGATATGTTGTATAAAGTAACAGGACAGGACTTTGCGAATCAACCCCAGCTTTTTAATTCTGTTTGTGATTTTTCTAGGCATTATTACGTTCAGTAGTTTGCCATTGCTTTCTGAACGGGTGGTTCCATCGTCCTTTTGTAAAAATCCATACGAAACAATTAATGCGAAATATATTGATATAAATGAGAAAATACTGTGTTAATGTATTCCATTCGTACCGTTATACGTTACATCGAACATACAAGCAATGTCTCCCTACCGTTCTATCCTGGACAAATCGTTAAATATCGTAGATGGAATTGAGTCCGATATGTCCCGCCTAAAAGATCTTAGAATATAGTGTAAGGCACATGTTTGTTTAACCAAAGACATACGGTGAGTCATATGGTCAAAATTATCCCAGCCCAATTTTCTTCTCAGTGTTTCTATTGCAAACAGCTGAGGCTTGATTGACATGAAAACCCTTTCTGCCCCCAAAAAATAGTTCTACTCAAACAGTCGAGTTTGATCATGGGACCACACGTCACTAAAGCAGCGCTGTTGTCACTTAGCTATCGCGGCTATCGGTGTGTTATGTACTGTATTGAACTCAACGACTGTGTTTCTAATCTATCTTCTCAGCTATCTGTCAGTTGTCTGTGGTTCTACTCTTGCCATTAATTATCTTCGACTACTGTCATCCGTATTCCCCTAAGGAGACAGTTTTCGAGTAACATGAGAAGTTTTAGAATGTCTTGTTCACAGCCCTTGCATCACTTCATTGATGTAAAATCTAAATATAGGTCTGTGAACAGTGATGTGTCATGGTGCACTAGATCGTCGCGTCGGTACCTCTTTATTAACTGTATGGCTCCCTGCCTCACAAAATCTCTGTAAACATTTAGATTTCAAATTCACTTTATTTAACGTTAATTTATTACGCGTTAATCTAAACAAAACCGTACATAGCACATTGACTCCTTTGTTATACAGGGTGTTCAACTTAAAAGCAGCCCATGAATGGAGCTAATCTGGCATATATGTATGGAAATAGGAAGGTTCAGTTATGACGTAGTATAGGTCAAGGTTGTGTGATGGTGTGTAATTGTAGTGCGGAAAGGGCGATGAACAAATGTGACGTAGAACAAGCTAGTCAGAACCGATTTAAATAGTAAATAGACGGAGATGCAATGCGTACTTGGCAAATTTCTATTTATCACTGGGGCTGCTTTTAAGTTGAACACCCTGTATAACATGAATGTCATGATAGTCTCCTGCTATATTTGGTTCTGTCGATCTCTCTTTCTTGTCCCGTTAGAGACCATTGTAAAATCTACATCTCCTATTATAACTCAACTACCATAGATAGAAAGGCAGCAGACCCTTGGTAACATTGGAGATCACTTGTGTGTGTTTTATATGTCAGTAATGACACTAAAAGGATGCAGATAAAATGTTGCTGAAAGTTCCACAAGAGGAGAGTTTTAGTATAATCCCAGTTTAGTTGCTTCGCTACAGCATTTCAGTTTTGTGTTTAGTAAGTTAAAAAAAGAAGAAAAAGTGAGGTAGTGTTTTAAGACGCAGTAACGGTGTCAACGTTTCTACCAAGTGGTCTTTATCAATTGCAGGACTCATATAACAGCAACAAAACAGCTGCGAATCTACGGAAAATGGATAAACTAGCCTAAATGTAACACATTTGTATGTTATTTGTTTGCGTGCGTTCTTGTCGACCGTTCTGATCAATCTTATTGTGATAGATAAACAGTCTTTATCAAGAAATTAGAACGTTGCGCTACCGTTGGGCCCCTATTAGTGTAGGACAATCGCATCCGAGACAAAAATTGTTGCCTAACACATATGTATGAAGATGGAACTAGAAATGTGAACGCTAAGATAGCATAAAAATGTTTAGGATAAGGAAACGAGAATAAAGAAAGAGAGCATGATAAAAGTTTTAAAGAAAAATGCTTAAGATATGATGTAAGAAATTTTTTTCCCCCAATAAATACCGTGATGCTGAAAGTGATCAATCTTGTGATTGTACAAAAAAAAACCTCCAACATATTACTGCAGCCATATGAATACACACAGAGAAATCAATTCCTCAAAATTATGTATAAAAAAAAGATATGAACTTTAAAAACTATGTACAGTAAGGAAATGCAATTTCAAATGAAGTGCACAGTAAAAATTACATTGCTAGGCCTAAATAAAATATAATTGGCTGTAAGTAATCATTCTTATCAACTATCGGATTGTAAAGTAAAAATCATCAGAATAAGAAGCTGATAAGTGTAAATATGAAGTAATGTGAATCCAACAATATGATATCGTTTGGTTTTCATTGAAGGATTTACTATTCCAATACAACATTTTTTTGTTTTAATATTATGCTAAGAAATTAGTTTTACTTCTTCACTTTTCTATTTTTAGAATCATTTGTTATTGTTCACTAACGGGTCCGTTGTCACTGCATACTTCTTATTCTTCTCTTTCATCATTTACTTCTTTATAGAAGTGTTAGGTAGGAGGGGGCAGGGGTGCAGTGATCTTGTGTGTGATTGTTCTAATGTATTTTGTTATTCATTTTCTTAAGGCTGTTCTTGGTGCCGTCGATCCATCTTTTGAGTTGTCTTCCTTTTTTCTCTATACTCGTTATACTTTTTTTCAGTGTTGCTCTCTGTGGTAGACAATATCAAGGCATCCTTGTCAGATGTCCAAACCATTTAATCTGTTGTTCTTTTAAGCACTGCATAATTGTTTTCACATCCAGTCTTCTTCTGATTTCTTCATTTCTAATTTTGTCTCTTATTGTCACACTTGCAGCTCTTCAGAAGCACCTCATCTTTGTTGTTATGATTTCCGCTCATTAGCTGCTGTTATTGGCCATGTTTGGCACTGGTAACATAGCGTTAGCCAGAAAATTGTTGTTTTAAGATTTGCTTTAGCGGTATCTCTTTATGTGACAACAGTGGTGTTAACTGTCCCAGTACCTGGTTAGCGGTATCTCTTTATGTGACAACAGTGGTGTTAACTGCCTCAGTACCTGGTTAGCTTTTGTGCAACGATTGCTGATTTCCTTATCGATACTTCCATCTGCAGTGAAAATTGCGCCAAAGTATTTAGACTCATTGGTTTGCTTAATTTCTATGTTCTGAAGTTTTATTGTAAGGTTTTCTGGTTGTCTGTCTGCTTATTGTCTTTGTCTCTGTGAGATAACACAACAACGGAGGCAGCGTAAGAGCTAGCCAGACAGCAGAGTCTGTCGTGTGGACTGTGATAAGAGCGATTATCTTCTTCTTCTTCTTTGAACGCTCCATATCGACCACTTGTTAACTACTCCTTGTGATTTGTATGTGGTCTGAGCCTAAGAGCGATTATACTTTGTGCCAATTGTACGCCTACAAGTAGGCCAGCACATCCGATTTCTGCGATGTTTTTATTTACTAGGGTAGCATCCCTAGGCCCCTACCTCAATCACCTCTTACGCCTTGTAGGTCGCAGTGTTACTATTCCCTGCTCCCCTTACGTAACTCGAGAACACGCTGGCGGAGCGATTATTTATAAAGGACATGCTACATGAAGAAATTAGTAGTAATAAGGATCTTCTTCTTTCTCGAATCCTGTATGCCTCACAGCGTCAGGTCAGGAAGAGATTTCTAAAACGGGCCTAGTATGCGCTTCGTAGATAGTCTCTTTCGTCGCCTCTGTTATCTCTGAGGTCCATCTTTTGCGTGGCCGGCCTTTTGCTTTGTACCCATTGTATCGGAGCAGCATTGCTCTTTGGGTGCACTGTCTGATGGTAATCTGCTTACGTGACCGAACCATTTAATTTGTTGTTTCTTGATGAAGTCTAGTACTGATGTTGTACCCACTTTTTCCTGATGTCTTCATTTCTCAACCGGTCTCTTCTTGTTACACCCAGCATTCTGCGTAGACACTTCATCTCTGTTGTGACTAGTAATAAGGATAATAGTGATAATAATTATGACGATAATAATAATTATGATGATAATGATTATAAATATGATGATATTCTTCTTGTCTTCTTCATGCGCTTTTCACCAACCACTTGATAAACCACTCTTTGTGGTGGGTATGTGATTTGCATCTTAGAGCGTGGAATCGTTGTGTCAGTTGAGCGCCTACAGACCTGTAAGCCTGCACTTTTAATTTCTGCGTACTCTTTTTCTGGTTCGCCTCCCGCTGCACGACACTAAAACAAAACAAAAAAGAACAGAAAACTGCAAATAAATTAATACATGAATAATATTTTTTTAATTAACTGAATATAGGAGCCCATCCCATTAGGCGAACTATTTCCCTTGTGGTCAATTTTTCCTGGTCTACACTACTGGGAGGTGTGGTTGGCATGTATGTTCTACTGGTCATAGGAAGGCTACTAATTTTCAATTTACTCCCTCATAAGAAAGAATAACCGACCCCAAGTTTGTTGGATGCAGAGCAAGGAGCAGAACACACCTTGTAGATATATGATATTATTAATAATTATAATAATTTCTTTCGTACCGTTATACGTTACATAGAGCTACAAGCAATTTTTCCATACCGCTATATCCTGGGTAACTCGGTTATTTTCCTTCATTGAACTAAGACCGATATGTCTTGCCTCTCTCAGCAAAGTTTATTAATAACTACTATCAAAATAATTATAAGAATAGTAATAATAAGAATAATAGCGATAGAAATGACGATTGTGAAGATAATAGTAATAATGTTGTTTTTATTAGTGTTAGTAACCATAGCAACTGTTAAAAATATATGTGTCATTTTTATTAGTAGAAACATGTGACAGTTGTTGAAATGCCTGCTTCCAACTCCTGAACGTTTTGTCGTCTGCACTCAGTGCATGCTTGAATTGAGAAGAACACAATCAGAAGGTTAATTGTGACGAATCGTTCAGTTATGCACTGTTGCACCAGTAGAAAAGAATGCACGATGGAAAGGAAGCAATAAAGTTCACCTTTATTGAACGTTCTAGAAATATGAATGGATTTAGGTTAGAAATATATTTCCAAACTTGAGAGTAACGTATTTAGATGTGACATTACTAAATCGAGATGGAATCACAGAAGAACACGTTTGAAGCCTATCACTTTATGTTAAATTAAATGAATACTGCTATCAGGATATTCTTTTCTGTATAGAGAGGACTCCTGAGTTCAGATGGGAGAATAATAGGTTGTAAAGTTAAGTTCTAAATTATGTATATACAAAACGTTGTCAGCGTAAAGCCTTGGGTTGTGTTCTGAAATCGAACTGAAACAAGTACGACTGAAGTAACAATTTAACTCCGATACGTCAATAAATAATGAATAAATATAAAACATATGAGAAGATGCAGTTGATGAGATAGTCAAATCAGTTTCCGTGAATAAAGAGCTGGCCACAGATCACACTTGAGGATGTAAACTTCGAGTACCTCTGAAGTCGGGGAAGACCCGATTGCATGGCGAGGGACACCAATCAAACGGTAAGGAGTCTTTCCAGCAAAAACAAGGTCAGAAGCGTCATACCATGCGCCATGGCTAGCGTTCGAATTCACAGCGGGCGAACGCAGAAGACGATGGAGAAGAAAAGCTGGTCAAGATTTTCCTTTATCTTCAAGTGACCAATGTAGCGTAGAGGTTAGGTTTTCGTCTCGCGTTCCAAAGGAGATCGGTTGCTCCCTCTTGAAAATTGCTGGCTCCAAGCTGTAACGATATTGACGTCTATTGGATTTGTAAGCTGCGTGAAGACGGATGAGAACAACTGCATTGGCAACAATCATCCTCCATATCAGGATCATCATTAAGTAGCTTGTCCCTTCCGGAACTTTACTCAAATTTTCAGCAGTCCCGAAAAACTCTCTGTTCTGTGCAAGTTGGCCGGCGTCAGCAGCAGTCATTCTCAGATCTTCAATGACATCCTGCACCCATCGTCTTCTAGGTCTTACTCTCGTTCTTCTTCCAGTCATCATTACTTCCAAAATTATTTTCTCTAGGCACTCATGTTGTTTGATGTGTCCGAAATATTCAATTTTCAATGATGTTATTCTCTTTAATAGCCAATTCCCTTTAATATCAAGCTGTTGCAGAACAGAAACATTTGTTCTTTTCTCTGTCCATGATATTCTAAGTACTCCTTCTCCATTTCAGCTTGTCTAAATAGCGCCATGGGGACGACACTCCATCAACAAATTTTTAATTATGACACAGTTTGTTTTAAATAACTAAATAAATAATATTTATATCTTCACTCGGATATTGCCCTTCTGATCTTCTTCTTCTTCTTTTGCCAACACTCCATTTCACCACTTATTAAACCACTCTTTGTGGTTTATATGTGGTCTGAGTCTAAGAGCGATTGCGCGTCGTGCCACGTTATGCGTCTACGGGTGCCTAGACCAGAACATCCGATTTCTTGTTAGCTTTTTATTAACTAGGGTACAATTCACTCGAACTGTGGGACGGTTGGGCTTGCCACTTGGACGTCATTTTGCTAGAGTAGGATGATCGGCTTCCGAAAAGTATAGCCCTTCGCCAATGTTTGGGTATGTACCAGTTAACCTTTACAATATCGGCCTTAATTTTCTATCCACATCCATATCCATATGAGTATTCTCAGCCGTTTCGGGGCGTGTGTCGGCACTTGGCAATTTGCATTGTCTGCTCTGCCCTTTCCCTGTCCTCGGGAAACACTGGACTGGGGCTGCGCACAGATATTTTAGCGGGTCGTTTCAATCGGCGATAGAAATGTAACTGAAAATGTTGCGCTCGCCAACATCACCCACCTCAGTTTTTACGGGGATGTTAGTTGTTAATGCAACAGTACCCTGCCCGGTTGTCACAGGGAGGGCAGTTTTGTTATTTCATTTGCGCTCGGCCAACTTTACCCAATAGGTTTATCTGCGCTTGGCCTCTTGTACGGAGTTTACCGAACTCTTCCCATGTATAGTCACGATTGCGCTGCAATGTTTTGGCAACACCTTGCGTGTCTGCCCCACCTTTGGACTCACCTGTGTTTCGTCCGTATGCATATTCGTTCCTCTTTGGTGCCCGCTCCACCGTGTTTATCGGGTTTCTCACCATGCTCACATTTACCGTGCCTCGAGACTGCCATGACACGCAGCCCGACTCGTTCTCCGAGTTTCGCCCCATGTGGTCCCACGTCTCTGCTCTAGATGCACCTCTCATCCCTTCATGTTCATTTGTACAGCCCTTCCCTTTGGTCGGGAAGCTGATAATTGTGGTGCTACCGGTGACTTGTTACACACTTCGTGCGTATGAACTCTTGCTCCCGTAGGTAGCAATTTTGGTGCGGTCATTTACTCCTGGTGAGTTATCATTCGTTCGCTGACGACTCGTACACTGCTGTTGTCTTACGCTTCATCAAATATTCGGACAGCCTTTTATCGGACATCGGCCAGGAGATGCGTGCATTTTGTTCATTAATTTTGTACCAGCATTACTTTTCCGTGCTTGTACTACTACCACCATTACCTGGAGCTCTCCCTCGATCCCTACCCGCTTAGCCAGACCGGAAACAATGTCTGTTACCAGGGTCAATACGAGGAGGTGGGGTAGGATCTTGATTAGTTCCAGCTCACTAATCCTTTCACGTTTTGTCCCCATGCGCCTTTGACACCAGTATGGAATTGAACAGATAGGAAAACAAAGATTAGAATACTAAGAGCATGCATATTCCCAGTGGCAACATATGGTTGGGAAGCATGGACATTTAACAAGGCAGTGTGAAAACATATATGGGATTTCGAATAAAACTGCTACAGAAGAGTCCTCCGTATATCATGGACAGACAAGAGAACAAATAGATCTATCCAGAAAGAACTCAAAATCAAAGAACACTGGGTAATACTATAAATAAGAACGAGAAGATTAAAGTATTTTGGACATATAAAGAGACATGAGAGGCTGGAGAAGACCATCATTTTAAGGAGGCATCCATGCAAAAAAGAGAGGAGGAAGACCACGGAGAAGATGGATTCAGGATGTAACTAATGGTTTGAGCATGACGGCTGCATTGGCGGGACATCTAGCCTACGAGAGAGAGAGATAGAGAAATTCCGATGGACTGTTAGGGTGGCAAAGTGCAGCTCAGGAAAAGTTATTTGCCGATGAAGAAGTAAAGTGAAAAAAAAGTAAAGGACCCATTTTCAAACCTAGAGGTATATTTAGCAATGCGTAGCTAGAATTGTATTTTTCATTGACCGTCGGCCCACGATGACTGATGTGGTCAACATCACACCTGCCGTCTTTACTCCCAAAGGCTTTCTTGGTACTCAATTGTGGCTGGGTCGGCCAGACAGTCGTTACGGTCGGGATGATAGTCTACTCATTTGTGGAGTTAAACCTGGACCACGCGCTTTAGGAATGCGTTCACTAACAACTACGCTACTGTCGGTCTTGTTAATGCAGACACTAGTAGACTATCATTTATGTAATCTTTATTTACGTCATGTTTATACAGTCACTGGTGGCGTCTGTGGCTTAGGGTTAGTGACTCGGTCTATTAACCCCGACGTTCTGAGTTTGAATCACGCTGCGGACAGTTTGGTTGCAAATTGTTTGCGTGGATTTTAACACAAGGACGATGACACCACCCTTTCAGAAAGCAATGGCAAACTACTGAACGTAATAATGCCTAGAAAAATCACAAACAGCGTTAAAAGCTGGGGTTGATTCGCAAAGTCCTGTAAAGGATATACAATTAACTTTAACTTTTTATACAGTCACTAGTAGACTATCATTTATGTAATCTTCAGTTACGTCATGTTTATGAATTGTAAATAATGTTCTTCCTCCTGAAACTGCTGAAAGGAAATATAAGAGATAAATCGAATACTTCGAGCCCATTCTTCTTCTGCGCTCTCACTAGATAGTTCTCACCATTCTTCTTCTTCTTCTTCTTCTGAGTTCTCACTAGATTGGGATTTCGGATTCTCTAATAAGGCAGCCGTCTGCCTCAGATTATCAGCCACGCCGTACAGTTTGTCTTGGACGCTGGTGTAAGTGGGCCACCTCTTTCTTGTCAAGTCTGCATACTGGAGGAAGTTCTGTAGGATATAATTCCTATGATTTCTGCTTCCCCGTTTGTGCCGACCTCTTCCCGCAGTAAGTTTTGGTCACCCTCGTGATTTTAGGTCTGACATTCTTACAGCGTTGCTAAATATCCGAGACAGATTGGCGACCGTAGAATCCGTTATCCCATTCGTCATTGTGAAGGGTCGTTGCACCATGTTATGCGCCTTACGGTCTGGTGCATCCGTTTTCTGCAAGCATTTGTTTCGGGTTAGCATTCCCTAGCGGACACATGCATCCGATTTCAGCCAAACCTCCTGAGTCGTCTCTTACGACATGTGTGGCAGGTAACAGTGGTTCTATTCTTTACACTCCAAGTGTGGGCCCTGGTAACCACTCGGACTGATCTCACCATTCAGAAATACCACATTCTGTAAACATAATTAAGAGAAATGTTAAACCGGGAAAGAAAAAAACAACATAACTGATATATAAGCATTAAGAATTTATCTTTGAATATAGTCAATGTAATAGCACTGTCAATGTAATAGCTCAAAATAATAAACATTATAAAGAGCCTCTATGATGGTTCACAGTGTGCAGTTCGCACTGATGGTGGACACAGCGACTGGTTTATGGTTGAAACCGGAGTAAAGCAAGGCTGCATTCTATCTCCGCTATTGTTTGGAGTGGCCATTGACTGGGTGATGCGGAAATGTTGCAGGGGCGAAACTGGCATCGATTGGGTAGAAAATAGTAAATTAGAAGATTTGGATTTTGCAGATGATATGCCTTGTTAAGTAGAAACAACCAAGATATGCAAAGAAAAACAGACAACTTGTCATCTATAGCATCAAAAGTTGGACTGCAGATAAACTATGAAAAAACAAATATAATGAAGACACCTATGGCAGGTAATGCAGATATCACACTGGAATCTAAAATGATAAAAATAACAGAGCAGTTCACCTATTTGGGTAGCAATTTTGATTGCACAGGAAATGTTAAAAAGAAATTATGATACGAATTGGCAAAAGCAACATCAGCTTTTAAAAGTCTAAATAAAATATGGAACTGCAAGTTATATAGTATTAAAACTAAATTGCGAATTTTCAATTCAAATGTTGTATCAATCCTAACATATGCCAGCGAGAGTTGGAAAATGACTAAAGATATAGAAAGCAAGTTGAATGCATTTGAAAATAGATGTCTGCGAAAAATAATGAATATAAAATGGAACGAATTCAGGAGAAGTGATGAAATCAAAGACATGTCTGGTCAACCACTAGTGACAACTGTTATAAGAAAGAGAAGATGGAGATATGTTGGGCACACCTTGAGGAGAAATGATCAACGAATATCTAAGCAGGCATTGAAGTGGGATGCAAAGGGTTCAAGAAAGAGAGGTCGACCTAAAGAGACCCTGAAGCGAACTTTGCTGAGAGAGGCAGGAAATATCGGTCTCAGTTCCATGGATGAGATTGAGCGAGTTGCCCAGGATAGAGCGGTATGGAGAAATAACTTGCAGGCCCTATGTAACGTATAACGGTACGAGAGGAATTATTATTATTATTAATAGCTCTGTAATAGTAACTGTACACAAGAAAACGTATGGAATTAGCAATAACATTGCAAAGGACAGATAGTATGAAGATATTCCGGTATAATTACCAACAATATTTTTTTATGACAATAACAATTTCTGTGACAATATAAGTACGTAAAACATGCATCATGACAAAACATTAAAGAATACATTCGAATCTTTTGAAACAAAATGATGTATAGTTTTTTTGTTTCTTTCTTCATATAATTTACAAATGTATATACATGCGAAGAATTAACTTCATTGCACTAAGGTTTTCCCCCATATGGATCCGTTCCTGTCAACAGAAATGACACGTTATCCGTCTATAGTGTTGCACAAAGCACGAACTCCGTATCTCAAACAACAATACGGATCTCCTGAAAGAATTCTCATGTGACTCAGTCTGGATTCGAACCTACAACCTTCACAACAACTTGACCACTCCGCCATAGAAACCCGTTGCAATAAACAAATAAAGGAAACGTATTTTCCCAGCGTTTCTTCGTTTTAGGGTTACACTTTCTGCACCTACAATAATGAACGATAGTTTACATTTTTATGTATCATCTAATTTTCTTTCTTAGCATTGTTCATAGTTTTTTGTTAACTTCCATGTTCTTATCTTAGTTGCATGAACAGACAAGGGCGCGCGCACACGCGCACGTGCACATCTTCTTTAATTAACAAAAACAATTATATTCTTTATTATAATGTAATATTAGAGGACACTCGATACTAGATTGCAATTTTATTGCGAGTTCAATTTTAATATTTCTTAACCTTTTCTCTAATGGAATATTTGCTGAAAATGGTTACCTTATATTCTGTCATTCATTCATCATCATCATCATCATCATCATCATCATCATCATCATCAAATAGCTTGTTATGAGCAGAACTTTGCCACCCCAACAGTCCTCCGGAATTTCTCTCTCTCACAGGCCAGATGTCCTGCCTCTACAGTCGTCATGTTCAAACTATCAGTTGCATCCTGAATCCATCTTATCCGTGGTCTTTCCTTTCTTCTCATTCAGGATAACACATAATAATGTTCATATTTTTCTTAAAGTTTGCATGTTTTGTTATTTTTTGTTTTTAAAACAATTTCTTATTTACTTTTCTATCTTTATTTTTCAGATCAATCTCGTTTTCTTGTGTGCAGTCATACTTTGGAAGACCAGGGAAAAAAATGGTTAGATGACATAGCAGAATCCTGTCAAAAAAAAAAAAGAAAATTAACACTCACCCAATCACCAGAACAGGACAAGACAAAAACAGAAAACCACGACACTGGTCAACAACCCGGTAGCAGTGTGACGACAAAAGAAGAAGTCAAACTTTGGAAAGATACTAATGTAAGTATATATGTCGTGTAGAATCATGAAAACACCATATTTGTCATTATTTCTAGATTAGGACTGAGGACTGTATTGTGAATTTTTCATTTCAGCAAATTTCAATCAGCTAGTTTATTATAAGAATCAGATAATCAAGGTTCTTCGGGCATATAATGCGAAAAAGAGGTTTAGAACATTTGATGCCAACGGGTGAAATGTCAGGAATGAGGGATCCTTGTAGATTGAGGGAGAAGATTAAGTCATTAACTGCACCAAGGAGAGAGAGAGAGAGAGTTGGGAAAGACATGGTCGCTTACGCCGGCAGGCATGACACTTGATTGATTGAGGTTATTACAGGAAATCAACAAAACAGGAAAATGTATAAATGTTTCTTCGTTGACAATCTCTGGTCATGCGGTTAATCCACTGTGGATAACAAACTGGGCAGTTAGCTTCAGGTCTGTCAGGTTTCTCCAAACCTTAGTTTTCATTTCGACTGAGTGTGACCCCATGTTGCTTTCCAGATCGCCCAGAAGAGTATAGTCTTGCAAGACATGTTCTGGTGTATGTACCGCTTGTTTACACTGGCAGATAGCTTTATGATTTATTCCTAGTCTGTGTAAGTGTCTGTTTAGTCTGTAATCTCAGGTAAGTAGGCGAAATATATTGGCCTGGTCTGTTCTGCTGAGGTCTTTTAGGACGTCTTTTCCATAACGATATCCAGTGTTTGTCGTCCAGTCTGCATAAGACTTTTTTCTTGATGAGACTGACTTCGTGAAAAGACAAGGATTGGTAGATTTAATCTTTAGCACTGTCATTCTTAACCAAGACATTAACACTTTCATTGTTTTCAATGAAACAGTAAGATAAAATCCACTGGAGGCACATTTCTTCCTTTTTTTTTTACTAATGTTTAAACTCTCTTTATATTCTATGTACCGTGTTGTCAGCGGATTTAGTATTAACTCTTTCAGTTTCAGTTTGGAATATCTTCATTTCACTCCAGACATGCCCATATGTGATCCGATCTCCTTCGTAATATCTCCAACAGCATCTAGTGACTAATCGTACCAATTTGATATTGATTAATAAGCGAAAAATATTAAGATTTCCTATAGACCAAACACCATAGATACAGTTACACGATAAATACCTAACAGCCCTAAAATGTGTAATGTCTGGTGTATAGAAATACTGAACTATTTCCTTTGTTTTGAATCATTTGATTGATAAACGCGTGTGGTCGAATTGTCGTCGTGCCTTGTTTTTTTTTATAGCAAACGATTCCATGTACGTTGGTGCTCACCTTATTATCATAAAAGATAGACAAAGAAAGATATACATTATGTATGTAAATTATATTTATTTCCATTTTTCTGCCAATCACAAGAAACACGAGCTCACTATATGTTTGCCTTAATTCTTACGATAGTTATCATCATTGTTATCGAGGTTATTCATAACGAAGTTAACAACATTATGTGCTAGTGACCATGAGACGTGAAATTAATGGGTACGCTGAAGCTGGCAATATTCTCTGTGTGCACCGGTACGAGACGAAATTCATAGGTACACTGGAAGCGTGGCAAATATTCTCTGTGTGCACACGGTACACGAGATGGGGAATTATGGGTACGCTGGAAGCGTGGCAAATATTCTCTGTGTGCACCCGGTACACGAGACGTGGAAATTCATAGGTACACTGGAAGCGTGGCAAATATTCTCTGTGTGCACCGGTACACGAGACGTGGAAATTCATGGTACCTGGAAGCGTGGCAAATATTCTCTGTGTGCACACGGTACACGAGATGTGGAAATTCATGGGTACGCTGGAAGCGTGGCACATATTCTCTGTGTGCACCCGGTACACGAGACGTGGAAATTCATGGGTTCCACGGAAGCTTGGCAAATATTCTCTGTGTGCACAGGTACAGAGAGTGGAATTCATGGGTTCACGGATGCTTGACAAATATTCTCTGTGTGCACCCGGTACACGAGAAGTGGAAATTCATGGGTTTGACGGAAGCTTGGCAAATATTCTCTGTGTGCACACGGTACGAGGTTGAACTACAGGATACCCTGATTCTCTACTTGGGATCTAAATTACAAGTACTTCTGAAGTCGGTGTAAGGCTCGCCAGAATGGTGAGGACACAGGAGATAAGGAAAGCATGCTTTAAGGTAAGAATCAGTCAGAAGCGCCAGACAAAACGTCTTAACTACACCTGAAATCATAACGGGTAAACAAAAAATTCATTATAATCAAGCAAAATTCATGACATGTCAGTTGTTTTTAGCAAAAGATATTTTATTGTAGATATCAGCTTAAACTCTGCTTATAATGTTACGATTCTTCTACCGTTTTTCTCCATAAGTACTATAAATCTATCTCTCTTTATCTCTAGACTGTGACGCCCCTGTCGCTTAGGGTGGTAACAGATGCGTAATATACTTCTCTATTATCTTTCGTAATCTGAATTTTGTTCCATCTATGATTCATTTATTTTTCTAATATTCTCCGCCATGTCGTTTTGGGTATTCCACTTTTTCGTGTACCCTCTAGTATCCTTCTCAGTAGAACTGATATGATTTCGACATATTTGTTTTCTTTCTTACGGATAGATTAAACCTGCAATTTACAACATAGACTCTCTTTAAATTTATACACAAACTTTTGTCGTTCGCTGTTTCGTTCTCCCTATAGAATACCAGCTGATGTCTTTATGCAATAAAAATTCACTACTCTAATTGTAATTTCGAAATTTAGAAATACCTTAATATGTTAATTAACAGCTTTGTTGGTTTACTATTATTATATCGTATACATCTCTCTCTCTCTCTCTCTCTCTTCTCTCCACACACTCACTCTCTCTCGCGATCCCAATATTGTATACATGAAATCATTCATGGACTATACTTGAATCCAGTGGCGGCTCGTGCTCATTTTTGTTGGTGGGGCCAGACACAAATTTTCGGAAAAATCATGGTTTTAGGTTAGGTTAGGTTATATTTTAATCTAAATAATAATACATATACGTTACACATTATTTGTGGTGGGGCCCAGCCGTACTGGCCCTTAATGACGAGCCGCCACTGCTTGAATCCAACTACAATCTAGGAAGTTCGTAATCCTTTTGTTGAGAGATTTGTACGGGGGAAAAAGAACTATTGTTTATTGTAGAAAGTAAGACAGTAGTATCGACACTTGACCAGACGTAGCCTTGTTAAAACTATTCTTTAAAGAACCGTGTGAGAAAACAGAATTAAAGACAGAAATGGGAAAAAAAGAAGATGAAGGAAATTGACAACATGAAAGAGTAGACAGACGTTGGCGTAAATGATATTCAGAAAGAAAATCCACAACAGACAAAATTGACAGAAGTTGACACGAAGATCATCCTATCATTGTTCCCACGACAACCGTATTAATCGAGGAAAACAAAGAAGTTATTGACCTGTCACTCACATGTTAAATACCTCTTTACATTACAATTTTATTGAAAGAGGGGCGTATCTGTTGTTATATTTCAAAAACCACCAACCGCTGACGTTTCTTGTGATATGGGCGTGTCCTAGTTTTAGTATGTTATAATTGCAAGCGGTTAAAGTCCATTTTAGATCTTTATTGTAATCTGATCTTTTGCGTCTGAACTCTTTTTATCAGATCGTATTGCTCTGAGACATTCAATTATTTTTTTAATGATGAACAAACTACACGGATGATTGTTGTTAAATCGATAAACCGCAGATGATAATCGTATATGCTTGGACGAATTTTATCACGGAACTTTTAATGCAGACATCTTCTTGTGGATGTCAATATGAGACGCATAGTGAAGATGACGATGCAAGGAAACTGTTATTTTATATGGTTCTTTCAGGAGATGATAGTTTATTATTACAAGACAAGCGAACATACAAATAGACAACACCAGAGTAAAGCAAGTTTCTGAATTCAAATATTTAGGCTGCATTTGCACAGATTCTGCATTCTCGACCGATAACATCGTAATAAATGGCCAAACACTAGAGAAAGTTGAACATTTTACATATTTGGGTAGTAAAGTGTCAATCAACGGAGACACGATGAAAGAAAGAAACTCTCGTTTATAGCAGCTATAGCATAGCAGCTAGTAAAAAAAAAGTAAAGGAACCCTTTCATACCTCGTGGTATATTGGTCAATACAGTGTTAGGCCTGTATTTTTCATTGACCGTCGGCACACGATGGGTGATGTGGTCAGCATCACGCCGGCCGCCTTTACTTTCCCAGAGCATGTCTGGTACCCAGTTGAGGCTGGGTCGACCTGAGAGCCGTCGCGGTCGGGAAAATTCCACGCGCATTGCGGGAGCTGAACCCAGACCACCAGCCTTGAGAAGCGAGTTCACAGCGGCTCTATATAGCAGCTAGTGCCTTCACTAAATTAACGAATATCTGGCAATCTCAAGACCTTAGTATAAGCACAAAATTTAAATTATTTAGGTCATGTGTGATTCCTGTACTGACCTACGGTTGTGAAAGTTGGAAATCAACAAAGAAAATTGATAAGAAACTGGACAGCTTTGAGAATAAATGTCTCAGAAAATTATTTAAAGTCAAATGGAGTGATTTCGTTTCTAACAACACAGTGAGAGATAGAACACACCAACAACCCATATCAAATATTATAAGGAAACAAAGGTGGAAAAATTTAGGTCATATTCTTAGATCAGACGAAAAGAGAATAAATCGATAAGTCCTTATGTGTACACCAGTTGGGAAAAGAAAACGTGGAAGACCAAAGACCACTCTTTGAAGAACCATCCAACAAGAAAGTAAACTATTGGGATGTAAAACCATACAAGATCTCCAACTGCTAGCACAGAACCGCATCACATGGAGATCTAAAACCTCTGCCCTATGTGCCGCCTTTGGCACGAAAGGAACTAACTAACTAACTAAACTATTGTCACAGAAGATGAAAAACTCGATAGAGAAATAGAAACAAGAGGAAGCATGTCCCTTGCGGAACGTTGCATTCATCACATCCCTCCGAAAAGCACTCTGTCTCTTGCAAGTTCTCCTGCCTCTTCCAGCGTCATGTTCAAGATTTTTTTGATGTCCTGCTGCCATCTTCGTCTTGGTCGTCCCCTGCCTAGTTTTCCAGGAACCATGCCTTCCATTACCTTTCTCTCCACACCACCGTGGCGTTTAATGTGGCCAAAATATTTCATACATCGGGATATGATGTTATTAATGAGCCAATGCTCCTTGATATTCAGGTCTTGTAGGATATCTTGTTTTCTCTCTGCTGATTATTTTCTGCTCCTTGTTCATCTGTAGGATGTTTTTCTAAGAACTTTTCTATAGCACCTTGTTTCAAAAGTTTCGTTTTTAATGTTTATGTTATGGTCCACGATTTGCATCCATATGTTGCCACCGGGAATATGCATGTTCTCAGAAGTCTTACTTTTGTTTTTTTGCTTGTGTCGTGCCATAGTGAAATAGAGACAAGATGCCCCAAAAAGCAAATGCAGTGATCTACCAGCTGGCACCATTACTACAACAGCCAAAGATCAAGATGGAAGTGAAAAGACAGATGATGAAAAGTATTTTTCTACCAACACTTTGTTCTTCTTCACCTTTCAACTCGCAACGGAGCACATATCTTCAACAAACTTCTTCCAGCTCTTCCTCCGCTGGTCTAGATCTTCCCTACTCCTCTTTCCCTGCTGGTTCCAAAACAATGCCTGTCTTGCAAATGTTTCTGGTCGGTCTTCTCAATGTATGTCCTATTTATTACCGGCGTCTCTTTCTTAGCTCTTTCTCAACTGGTATCTGCTTAGTTCTTTCTCTGAGTTCCTCGTTCGTAATTTTATCATACCATGTCAACCCCTCTATTCTACGTAAGCATCCATTTTTGAAGGTCTGTAGTTTTCTGGTGGTTTCTTTTGTTTTCCATTTTTCCCAAGCCATAGAATATCACTATCTTTGTTTCTACTCTCCTTATCTCCCAAAACCTCTGAGCATGTATCCTTCCATATATCTTTTATCTGTTGCCAATGTTCATCAACGCTCATATCGTCTACCAGCTGTTCAAGTACTTGGTACTTGTTTGATGCTGTGACTACAAATCTGTCTCTTACTTTCTGGTTCTTAAGCTCTTCTACTTTAAACTGTTTTCTAGAATTTTGTTTTGTTGAATATCTTTTAAGTTTTATCCTGATTTTACTTAGCAGGAGGTGGGGATCTGATGCCACGTTTGCTTCTCTGCACACTTTAACGTCTTGTAATGATGTACTAAATTTCTTATTGATCCATATGTGGTATATCTGGTTAGCTGTTTTGTGGTCTGGAGGTATCCATGTGGCCTTGTTTATTCTCTTATGCGGAAATATGCTGCACCCTATGATTAGCTGGTTTGAGGCACAAACATTTGCAAACATTTCCCCATTCTCATTCATTATACCCAGCCAATGTTTTCCCATGGTCTCTTTGTAACTGATATTATCGTCGTCTATCTTTGCATTTAAGTCCCCCATCACAAACTGTAATATCTTTTTCATCTTCCTTTCCATAATACTTTGTACCTTGGTATAAAACCTCTCTTTAGCTGCGTGTTCTCTATCATTGGTTGGTGCGTAGCAATGGATGACCGAAACTTTGTCCCTACAGCAACACACCACAGAAAGCTCACCACGTGTGAAATTAAATGCTTGAGGGAGGCAGTGGAAGTCACCAGGAAATACAGACTACGAAATGAAGACATCAGAAGCAGAGTGAGCATAACTTCATGCACCGAATACATTGAAAGACAACAAATGCAGTGGTTTGGACATTTAATGAGAATGAAATACAACCAACCACCAACAACAGCCCGCAATAAAAAGCGATCTGGTACTAGAGCTAAGGGAAAGCTGCCCTGTAAAAATCACTAGATAGCTACAGAAACCACAACCAGGAATATTCATAGCTTGCCACCCGAGGAAAGACTACTACGTAAGGAGGGACTCATGGCAAGAAAATGAGTAGAGATCTGGAAAAGATCGTCCAGGATAGGCGGGATTGGAAGGCCTTGGTTGTGAACTATGCCTCCCTATGACCGAAGTGTGAAGAGAGAGAGAGAGAGAGAGAGACTGTTTTCTTTAGCAAGTTTTACTTCTTGATTGAATTTGACAATTCCTATTTCAGTCTTGCCCTGTAAAATTCTGGCTATTTCTGTTAAAACTAGTCAGAACTGTTGTTCTATTTGTGGATTCTGTAATTCTGCTACATCAATTATTTATTGTTTCAGTTCTCTTATGTGTAATTATTGACTGCTTTCTTGATCGATTGATAGAACCATCATTACTGTACTTCCAGGAATAACCATGTATGCTAGTATCTCTTTTCCTACACAGGAAGATCTGTATAGAGCACAAACTCCGTAGCATCAACTATGGACATTTGTTGAGATTTGATTTGTTTCCCGCCCGTGTGGTGCCGGGGCCCACAAAGGAAGCAAAGAATAGTACCACTACAACCTACAAGGCATGTCGTAAGAGGCGACTGATGTAGGTCCTAGGGATGCTACCCTAGTAAATAAAAGTAGCGCAGAAATCGGATGTGCTGGCCTACTTGTGGGCGCATAACTGGCACAACGTACAATCGCTCTTAGGCTCAGATCACATACAAATCACCCAGAGTGGTTGACAAGTGGTCGATGTGGAGCGTTTGAAGAAGAAAATTTGCTTCTAAATGTTATTACGGATTGTTCGCCCCTCGCTTCAAAATTACTCAGCTCATTTCCAGCATAGAGTGATCCGGCTTTTATTTCATTGTTCCATTTTCTCAATGTAAGAAAGACCGAGCCCTTAGTATTCAAATTTTTTATAGGGCTTGTACACAGAAGTAACGCAGTGGGCGAACCCAGTTATGGTTGAACGTGTACAAATTCGGAGCGTTCTCATTCTTTCGAATGAGAGCTGCTTGGGAGTTATTTAAATGTATTTAGTTGCCTATTAACTCTATGAAAGATGCCACCCTTTGACCGCGATCAAATCCTCACTAAACATTGATCTTAGTCAAAAGGTCAAGAAACAATCTCTTAGTCTTTTTGGAAACGTACTGTAAAACGTCGGTCTCGTGTTTACATTCAGCACTTTAAAAAGCGGTGACTATGGCCACATCCAACTCTAGATAACTAGGCCAGACAACTGACCAGGGATTGCCTGACCTAGATCAGAAAAGGGGGCTGGAAATTACATATGATTGATAGAACATTGCAAGCATTTTTGCAATTTTACTCAATTCTGGGAATCTATGGTCATTTACTGCTGAATAATATTCCTAATATTGATATTCCTAATTGTTAAACTTGACTTGATGGATAATATAACTTCGATTTAACATTTTGTGCTGATTTTAAAATGAATTCGTCTATATACACCAATATATAGAAATAGGTGGGAATGCGAGGTCACGTGTCGTAGTTGTGGTCTGATTTCCCATAATTCGTACCCGAATCCGAAGGCCCATAAGTTTATAATTGGCTCTGCTATTGCTCTATTCTGTCTGGAGTCACAAAACTACACTCATGCGTGCACTCTGAGTGATTCTTTGAGTATGATACGAAAGGTGGTAGGTGGTTCGGTGCGCAGGCAATGGACTGAATTATTACAAACATCAACAATTTGCAGAATTACACTTATCTTCGTTCCAGGGCATATCGGTGTCGTTGGCAATGAGAGAGTAAATAGACTGGCTGGCTCTGCCACTATATCAGGAGCCCAGACAATGGATATGGCTGACATTTTAAACGATCTCATAGATAGTGGCCGAAAAAAAAAAAAAAAAAGAAAAGATTTTCATTTATTCCAATCCACCCCAACTACTAGATTGCAAGAGCTGGGATTGAAGAATGGAGTTGCACAACATGTATATGAGCAGGCTCATTGTATCAATTCAAGTTGAACGGATACGGTCAGTCGCTGGACGCTTTTGGAGATATTGCGAAAGAGATCAGAGCACCTATAGACATGTCCGGAGTGCAATGAAGATATTCCAAACTTAAACTTTAAAAAATTCATTGACGGTGTAAAACCAATAAGACTAGTCTGGAACAGCACGGACAAAAATTGTTATATTTGTATATGTAACATAACCAAGAGGAATATAACATATACTGCCACAAGACTCTATTTATAACAAAATATATTGAATAGTGTTTGCCAGATCTTCTCGTTGCTTCTTGTTATTAGCATTAATTATTGATTATTCTGATGTTTTTGCATTCAAGTCTACGTCTTCTATGCGCGTAATGCTTCTTTCATGATGTATTATGTTGAAATTCTTTTTTAGTCTAGAAATTACATATGTATAAACATATGTGTTCATATCGCCAAGTACTTTTTTGTTAGCTTATTTAGACATTTTTTGTCAAAAATAGTTTCTTAGTTTCTCTTGTGCAAAGGTCTTTTCGAAATTCAAATAGCTCTTAGTTAACTGTCTCGTTTTGTTGTTTATAGTTCATAGTTCATAGTTCATAGTATGGTTCCAACTTCACTGCAACGGTCACCCCATAATTGCTCCGTTCCTGTGCCAACGAAAATCTCATGAAATGCTAACAATTGTCTCCTGTGTGTGAACGAATTACAGAACGTTTTGTTGTTGTTTGCGTTCGTCTTATCAAATAAGCTAACCCCACTTTGTGATTTAAAAAAAAAAAGTCAAGGAACCCTTTTCGATGCCTAAGTCGTATTGGAGAAGTTGGCAAATTTTTCATTCACAGTTGATGAGTGATGTGGTCAGATTATTTCAGGCAGCGTATTTCATTGATTTTGATTATTTCAGGCAGCGTATTTCATTAATTTTGATTGTTTCAGACAGCGTGTTTCACTGCTGTTGTTTGTTTTAGGCAAATATATAAAGATTAATGTTTTAAAATCTTTTGGTATGTGTTTTATACATATTTAATTGCACATATTCATAATTATATATGCTTCAAATTATCAAAGGAATTATATAATATTGTATATATCTACTCTTTCATACTACATTTTTCTTCTTCTTTACTTTCATTGCTTTCAATCCTTTTTCTTCTGATTGATGATGGCTTCTTCATTATTATTTTGACTTTCTTTAATTTCTCTGTTATCGCCGAACCGTCTTTCTTTCTTTTCTTCAATCCTGTTTTGTCTCACAGCGCCAGGATAAGAATAGATTTCTAGAACGAGCCTTTGTGTGCTCTTCAAAAATAGTGTCGTTCGTCGCCTCTGTTATCTTTGAGATCCACTTTTTGCTTGGTATCCATTGTATCGAAACAACATTGCTCTTTGATGTGCACTGTCTGTTGGTAATCTGCTTATGTGGCCGAATCATTTAATTTGTTGTTTCTTGATGAAGTTCAGTATTGATGTTGTACCCACTTTTTCCTGATATCTTCATTTCTCAACCGGTCTCTTCTTGTTACACCCAGCATTCTGTGCAGACACTTCATCTCTGTCGTGATCAGTTTTCTTCTAACATTTGATGTCAGCTTCCATACTTTAGCCGGACTGTACTTTAACATTTTAAGTCAATCTATTTAATATCTCTTGTTCTTTAAATATCATTTCTCCATATTGTGTTTATGATACATCCTACTACGTTTTGAACATTGTTTCTCTATTATTTACTTTATTTCTTCCTGCATATTTATGTTGTTAGTTTCTTTCCAATGTCTTCTCGTTCTTTATTAGTATTCATATATTTCTACTTGTCTCGCCATATTTTGTTAATATATGTATATCCCCCCACCCCACTCTGGCTTATTCTCTGCTCTCATTCTCTCTATCATCTTTTTGCCGATTTAATCATTCAATCATATAAGAATTTGTTTCTTTTTCTTTTGTTGGTAATATCTCTTCTGTTCTTTGCATGTTTCTTTGTAAGCCTCCCCCTTCATTACTTACTTTCTTATTTGAATTTTCTCTTCCGTGATATTCAATGCTTTATGTGATAAGTATTTTATATTTATTTCACACTTAACTACGTTTTAAAAAATTGTATATCTGGTTGTTTCAATGCCAGACTATCTTCTTCATGCTTTTATTTTATACTACTTAGTTGCGATCCTATTATTAAGCTTTATTTTGCCCACTATATGATTGTGATTTGAGCTTATAACTGCTCACGGGTATGTCTTTACTTTTTTTTTATTAATATTTTTATATCTGTCCATTAGCATTGCCGAATCAATCTGATTCCTTTTATTATCTTCGGGGCTTTTTCATATATATAGTTTATTTTTTAATTTGTTGTTCAAAGATTGGTTTGCGTATCGTTTGCTGATCTTCTTCCCAACCATGTTTAAGTTTATCACTTTTGTATTTATTTTTCTTTCAACCCTGACATCTTACAATATTTTTGTATTTTTCTGTTCTTACTTTAGCATTTATATCTCCTATAAACAACAACAATATACATATATATATTATTATTATTTTTATTATTATATTCCGTATGTGCTGCAGATTATCATATCGTATCCTCAATTTCCTCTTCACTGCAGTCCTGATTTGGTGAATGTTAAATTTAATTATAGCTCTAATCAATTGCTTTGTTGTTAGTTTCAAAGTTATTGTGAGACTACTTAGCGTTATGCATCAGCATTAGCCTATCGACTTGGACACAGGACAGTTGTCGGTTCAATCCCACAATCGATATTCCACACGTGAGGAATTGAACCTCCTACCTCCTGCATACTAGAGTCTAGAGATGTGAAGTGACATGCACTTTATACCCTAAGATCTGACAAGGCTAGGGGGTACTTTAGTTATTTATTCGCCCTCCTGACCAGCGTGTTCGTAGCGCGTTGGACGACGAGTGACAAGCCCCCTGTGAGTGAGTTCAATTCCGTAGGCTGGCAAAAAAACCACATGTTCTCCTGATTTACGGTGTTTGTGGCACTGAACCGAAGGGTTATGATGTCTATGGCACCGAGCTGAAGAGCTGAAAGCTCAAGTGCTTCTGGATCGAAAATTAAAAAAAATTCCGATTACACAATTACAAGTATAATTATATATATAATTTTGCTTCTGCAAATCAAACTGTTCAATTCTTCTTCCACTTGATGTAGTGTTCTAATATTCTATGTATGCATATCTAGCTGTTTTCTAATAGTTTTCAAATTAAATCTTTCACATTGTAATCTTCCAGGTGAATTTGAGTCACATGTGCCATTATGATGTTCTGTATTCATTAGATGAGTCATCTCTACCCTGTTGATATTTGCAGCAGATTCATCCCCAAGAGACCAAGTGTCATCTTCATCACGGTTTTTAATGTGTTTCTCTTCCGTTGCTATCTATGAGTTTATAAATAATATGATCTCAATCTTGTCTAGGATGCCCAACTGTATTGTGTGTGTGTGTGTACCTCTTGTGTGTTCGTTGTTTCGCGTTGTGCGGCCGTAGATCAATACTGCCTTGGATACATTCATTATATCATTAAAATATACATTTTCTTGGCAATGTTAACCATCCTTAAAATTACATTGAGAACGCATGTCGGTACTTCAGAGTGTGTGCACTGTCGCTGAGATCTTCATGCATAAGATAAAGCTCGGAACATACATGACTTCGCCGAAGTACGGTGACCATAGTGCTAGCTATCAAACAATCATTGATTGCCACAGTGGCGGCTCGTCATTAAGGGCCAGTGGGGCCGGGCCCCACCGAAAATAATGTATAACGTGTATTTATTATTTTATAAATTAAAATATAGCAACCAAAAACCATGATTTATCTGGAAAAAATATCTGGCCCCACCAACAAAAATGATCACGAGCCGCCACTGGATTGCCATATACTTGAATTAAAGAATGTGTGAGTGGAGAAGAGACAATACTCTAATGCATAAATGATGTAAAGGAAATCAAAGAGTAACTAAGTATATATATATAATCTTATTTGGGAGGCCTCAATGGTTGTTAAGTCGTTTGTTTGCCTTACTCAATGTTGTGGATGCGAATCCGGACCGAGGCACATGTGCAATGTTTTCATGAGATCCCTAGGATTGTTGGCGAAGCTTCGGAGTTCGTGCTTTGTGCGATGCTCTCGGCCGATGACATGTCATCTCTGCCGACAGGGGCGGAGCAATATGGGGAAACTCGGTGCAATGAAGCCAATCCTTTTGACCTTATAAAGTAACTAAGAAATGAATTGAATTTGAGTTCAACATACGGTCTAGCATGTCACGCCTTTATCGCCGTTTAGAACAACAAAATATGCATACTATTATTCTGTATTCTTGGCCGTCCTCTGTATTTTGTCTTAGCTGTGATTCACCTTCCATTCGGCTTTCACCACTTCCAGTCATATGAGTCAGTGACTCTGGTAGCCCTTCATGCCCGTGAATATGAAGTGTCTTCGTTAATGTTTCCGTAACATGAAAACGTTTTACAGGATCTTCTTCTTCAGCGATCTCTGGTCATGCGCTTAATTTACTGTGGACCACAAACTGGGCGGTCAGCTTCATGTCTGTCAGGTTTCCCCAAAGCTTAGTTTTCAGTTCGACTGGGTTTTACAGGATGAAATTGCTAGTCGCAAGCAGCCAAACCCCCCAACCTGGAGGAACATAAAGCAATGCTTAGTCTAGACTCTCCTCAGAGACATGTATGTCCCTGTCAGGAGCATAGGTTCCGCCGTCCTAGCACATTGTATCATTGGAGCATGCAAGACTTCCTACCTTATGGAGAAATTTAACATTCAATAAAAAGAAAAGTTGGGACCACGGATATGTGGCTATGCACAAGAACAGATTAATCAACATCGAACTGGCGTGGTGGGCCGCTGGACGCTGCTGGACACAAGAACAGATTAATCAACATCGAACTGGCGTGGTGGGCCGCTGCTGGACACAAGAACAGATTAATCAACATCGAACTGGCGTGGTGGGCCGCTGGACGCTGCTGGACACAAGAACAGATTAATCAACATCGAACTGGCGTGGTGGGCCGCTGGACGCTGCTGGACACAAGAACAGATTAATCAACATCGAACTGGCGTGGTGGGCCGCTGGACGCTGCTGGACACAAGAACAGATTAATCAACATCGAACTGGAGTGGTGGGCCGCTGGACGCTGCTGGACACAAGAACAGATTAATCAACATCGAACTGGCGTGGTGGGCCGCTGGACGCTGCTGGACACAAGAACAGATTAATCAACATCGAACTGGCGTGGTGGGCCGCTGGACGCTGCTGGACACAAGAACAGATTAATCAACATCGAACTGGCGTGGTGGGCCGCTGCTGGACACAAGAACAGATTAATCAACATCGAACTGGCGTGGTGAGCCGCTGCTGGACACAAGAACAGATTAATCAACATCGAACTGGCGTGGTGGGACGCTGGACGCTGCTGGACACAAGAACAGATTAATCAACATCGAACTGGCTTGGTGGCACTGGACGCTGCTGGACACAAGAACAGATTAATCAACATCGAACTGGCGTGGTGGGCCGCTGGACGCTGCTGGACACAAGAACAGATTAATCAACATCGAACTGGCGTGGTGGGCAGCTGCTGGACACAAGAACAGATTAATCAACATCGAACTGGCGTGGTGGGCCGCTGGACGCTGCTGGACACAAGAACAGATTAATCAACAACGAACTGGCGTGGTGGGCCGCTGGACACAAGAACAGATTAATCAACATCGAACTGGCGTGGTGGGCCGCTGCTGGACACAAGAACAGATTAATCAACATCGAACTGGCGTGGTGGGCCGCTGGACGCTGCTGGACACAAGAACAGATTAATCAACATCGAACTGGCGTGGTGGGCCGCTGGACGCTGCTGGACACAAGAACAGATTAATCAACATCGAACTGCCGTGGTGGGCCGCTGGACGCTGCTGGACACAAGAACAGATTAATCAACATCGAACTGGCGTGGTGGGCCGCTGCTGGACACAAGAACAGATTAATCAACATCGAACTGGCGTGGTGGGCCGCTGGACGCTGCTGGACACAAGAACAGATTAATCAACATCGAACTGGCGTGGTGGGCCGCTGGACGCTGCTGGACACAAGAACAGATTAATCAACATCGAACTGCCGTGGTGGGCCGCTGGACGCTGCTGGACACAAGAACAGATTAATCAACATCGAACTGACGTGGTGGGCCGCTGGACGCTGCTGGACACAAGAACAGATTAATCAACATCGAACTGGCGTGGTGGGCCGCTGCTGGACACAAGAACAGATTAATCAACATCGAACTGGCGTGGTGGGACGCTGGACGCTGCTGGACACAAGAACAGATTAATCAACATCGAACTGGCGTGGTGGGCCGCTGGACGCTGCTGGACACAAGAACAGATTAATCAACATCGAACTGGCGTGGTGGGCCACTGGACGCTGCTGGACACAAGAACAGATTAATCAACATCGAACTGGCGTGGTGGGCCGCTGGACGCTGCTGGACACAAGAACAGATTAATCAACATCGAACTGGCGTGGTGGGCAGCTGCTGGACACAAGAACAGATTAATCAACATCGAACTGGCGTGGTGGGCCGCTGGACGCTGCTGGACACAAGAACAGATTAATCAACATCGAACTGGCGTGGTGGGCCGCTGCTGGACACAAGAACAGATTAATCAACATCGAACTGGCGTGGTGGGCCGCTGGACGCTGCTGGACACAAGAACAGATTAATCAACATCGAACTGGCGTGGTGGGCCGCTGGACGCTGCTGGACACAAGAACAGATTAATCAACATCGAACTGGCGTGGTGGGCCGCAGGACGCTGCTGGACACAAGAACAGATTAATCAACATCGAACTGGCGTGGTGGGCCGCTGCTGGACACAAGAACAGATTAATCAACATCGAACTGGCGTGGTGGGACGCTGGACGCTGCTGGACACAAGAACAGATTAATCAACATCGAACTGGCGTGGTGGGCCACTGGACGCTGCTGGACACAAGAACAGATTAATCAACATCGAACTGGCGTGGTGGGCCGCTGCTGGACACAAGAACAGATTAATCAACATCGAACTGGCGTGGTGGGCCGCTGGACGCTGCTGGACACAAGAACAGATTAATCAACATCGAACTGCCGTGGTGGGCCGCTGGACGCTGCTGGACACAAGAACAGATTAATCAACATCGAACTGGCGTGGTGGGCCGCTGGACGCTGCTGGACACAAGAACAGATTAATCAACATCGAACTGGCGTGGTGGGCCGCTGGACGCTGCTGGACACAAGAACAGATTAATCAACATCGAACTGGCGTGGTGGGCCGCTGGACGCTGCTGGACACAAGAACAGATTAATCAACATCGAACTGGCGTGGTGGGCCGCTGCTGGACACAAGAACAGATTAATCAACATCGAACTGGCGTGGTGGGACGCTGGACGCTGCTGGACACAAGAACAGATTAATCAACATCGAACTGGCGTGGTGGGCCGCTGGACGCTGCTGGACACAAGAACAGATTAATCAACATCGAACTGGCGTGGTGGGCCACTGGACGCTGCTGGACACAAGAACAGATTAATCAACATCGAACTGGCGTGGTGGGCCGCTGGACGCTGCTGGACACAAGAACAGATTAATCAACATCGAACTGGCGTGGTGGGCAGCTGCTGGACACAAGAACAGATTAATCAACATCGAACTGGCGTGGTGGGCCGCTGGACGCTGCTGGACACAAGAACAGATTAATCAACATCGAACTGGCGTGGTGGGCCGCTGCTGGACACAAGAACAGATTAATCAACATCGAACTGGCGTGGTGGGCCGCTGGACGCTGCTGGACACAAGAACAGATTAATCAACATCGAACTGGCGTGGTGGGCCGCTGGACGCTGCTGGACACAAGAACAGATTAATCAACATCGAACTGGCGTGGTGGGCCGCTGGACGCTGCTGGATTTGCTGAGGCGAAAATCGGAGCACATATAGACATATCCGGAGTGCTATAATGATAGTCCTCATATAACTGATAACTGTTAACAAGAACATAATAATTGTCATGTACGCAAACATTAACAAATAGCGATGTACTCAAATATTGGAAGGGAATAAAGCAAGAGAATTACTGCAAAAAATTTTAGTAAGAACAAATTGAATGTTTTGTTTGTATCTCCTTCTTCTTCTTTGCATTCGTTCTTTACGGCCAATTTTAATCACTCTTTGTGATATGTTTGATCTTTGCCAAGAACGTGTATACGTTGCACATTGGTTTGGTAGGCCCTAAACGCATAGACTTCTACACGTTTAGGACATGTGCATCCGATTTCAGCCAAGTTTTGTTTGTATAAAAGAACATTCTAATGAAGAATATATTATAGGAAATAAAAAGCAAAGGTGGGCAGAAAAGAAAAAAACAGCTCGGCAAATGAGAGAATAATATCAGGAAATGAATATATAGAAATATGTTAGAATATACCAGTAGAGGCAGGCATTGTTGGCGATTCAATGCAACCAGTTTTCAATACAAAAAAGGCTTATAATCTTAAAGGCTTTAATATAGGTTGGAAGTCGTTTTTTTTTAAAACAACAACAAAGACTATCGTTACTGTCTGTTGTACCGCTTTTTAGGGCGGTGTAGGACAGGTTGGACAAGAGCCTGAGAAATATAATGGTCGCATAGCTAGTGCAGTTGCCGCGAAGCTGTTCAGGTTATGATTTTTCATTATGCCCACAACAGAAAAAAATAATTTCGTGAATTGAACACAGGTCTCAAGTATAGGAGCCGCGCTCTAATCCATTCGACCAGACGCTCCAAGATGTAGGAATACAAGGCTTTAATATATGTTGAAAGTCTATCTTTCTTTCTATTCTCTAATCCTGTTTAATATATGTTGAAAGTCTTATCTTTCTATTCTTTAATCCTGTTTAATATATGATGAAAGTCTATATATCTTTCTATTCTCTAATCCTGTTTAATATATGTTAAAAGTATACTGTCTAAAGTGGAGGGAAATAGAAGAATAAAAATAACGTTAACATTGGCCGATAGCGAAGTCGATAACATATTGCGCTAGTGAACAAGTACCGAGGAAATTCCATGATTTGACACCAGCCTGGCCAAAATTCTCGGTCTGCTGGTTATTGGTTACTGGTTACTGAACTGACGCCACAGCACTCCGGGCAGACCTATATATGCTCAGTCTTCCCCAGCAGATGTCTCGGTGTGTTCATGGTAAGTGATTGGACTAAAGAATACCCAGATCCTTTACTTGGACCTCTAAATTACAAGTACCTCTAACATCGGAGTACGTCTTGCCTGAATATCGAGGGACACTTGTGATAAAGAAAGGAAGCATTCACGAAAAATTGAACAATATACATCATATTAGACTCCATATCTAAGACTGAATTCATAAATGAGTTCACAAAAACAAAAACGTTGATAAATTGAGAACTGTTTGGATGTAGGTAATTGTGACAACCTAATGTCAGATTTAAGGAGGTCTCTGTGGCTAAGTAGTTAATCCCTTTGCTTTGTAAGTCGAGGGTCGTGTGTTCGAATCCGGACCACGCTGTTATGTAGACGAGTGCAGTTTTTTTCCAGATACCCCTAGGATTGTTGCTGGAGCTACAGAGTTCACCACGGTGAAATGAAATGCTTGATGAAGGCAGTGGGAGTCACCAGGAAAGACAGACTACGAAATAAGGACACCAGAAGCAGAGTGGGCATAACTTCATGCACCGAATACATCGAAAGACAACAAATGCAGTGGTTTGGACATTTAATGAGAATGAAATACAACCAACCACAAATAACAGCATACAATAAAAATAGATCGGGTACTAGAGCTAAGGAAGACCAAGAAAAAGATGGACAGACAATATCAAGACCACACTACATAAACACGGATACAACACATGTGCGACTCATCTAGCCCTAGAACGCAAATTAAAGCTCCCATTCCTACGCTTAATGGCAAGAGTGGTCAGCCAACTACATCTTCCACCTGGGAATAGACAATAGACAATAGCTATGGAGTTCATACCTTGTGCAATACTCTCTGCGGGTGGCGTGCCATTTCTGCAGAGAAGGACCGAGCCATATGAGGTAAACCCGGTGCAATGAAGTCAATCCTTCGGCTTTAAAACCCATTTTTTAATGTAAGATTTGTTTTATAAAATGTTGAATTTCCAGATGTACTTCAGACATATCAACACTGCACTAACAAATTTCCAACGCAGATTACGTGAGGAGATACTACAGAGGGACTAGAAAATTGTCTTGTCAGTTACGGGTATTCTTGAGTAAATAATACAACTTCGGGCTGTTATTGCTTGAGAATACACGTAACCGCCCCGACAAATCACAACAGATTCCAATCACGAGCTACTGCACAAGTTAACAGAAAATGCCATATCTCTGATCTACTGTTTCTGTACTGATGGAGAGCTCATGATTTTTGCATCAATTTGCTGTTATCATTCTTATGTATCTGTTGACTATGTGTGTTTAAGAGACGAGACCAGATATAGCATGCTTGCTTTAACGAATGATGTATTTGTTCATTTATTTTGTGCAATGTTTTTCTGTCCTTCTAATTTATTCTCATTAATGAGATGGTAGCATATTGATATTGTGATGTGTTGCAGGAATACACTAAGGCAATTATTGTGGGAAGAGAAGAGAATATGAAAGTTATCGAGAGAAGGAAACAGAATGTGACAGTAATTGAGAGAAGGAAACAGAATATGACAGTCTTTGAGAGAAGGAAACAGAATATGACAGTCTTGAGAGAAGGAACATAATATGACAGTCTTTGAGAGAAGGGAACAGAATGGGACAGTCATTGAGAGAAGGGGAAAAGAATGGGACAGTCTTTGAGAGAAAGGAACATAATATGACAGTCATTGAGAGAAGGAACATAATTTTGAAGTTTTCAAGTCACTAATTATTCTCATTAATGAGAGGACATATTGATATTGGAGTATTGAGGAATACATAAGGCATTTTGGGAAGGAAGAGAATATGAAGTCATTGAGAGAAGGGAACAGAATGGGACAGTCATGAGAGAAAGGAACATACTGTGACAATCTTGAGAGAAGGAACAGACTGACAGTCATTGAGAGAAGGAACAGAATAGGACAGTCATTGAGAGAAGGGAACATAATGTCAGTCTTGAGAGAAGGAACAGAATATGACAGTCATTGAGAGAAGGAAACAGAATGTGACAGTATTGAGAGAAGGGAACAGAATGGGCAGTCATTGAGAGAAGGGAACAGAATATGACAGTCTTTGAGAGAAGGGAACAGACTGTGACAGTTATTGAGAGAAGGGAACATACTGTGACAGTTATTGAGAGAAGGGAACAGACTGTGACAGTCAATAAGAAAAGGGAACAGTCTGTGATCAAACTCCACTGTATATAGTCTTCTATAGTAAAGCATCAGCAAAAATTTCCAGAGGAAGACCACGAAAAAGATGGATGGATGGCATACCAGAATTCCGGCACAAAGCAAAAACAGCTATCACACAAGCAACTAGAGCAGCGAAAGACACCAAAAAAAAGAAAACAACGACATTGGGAAACAAAACCGTAATCACAAAGTACTGTAGTTTTACAAATTACAAAACAATGACAAAGTACTGTAGTTTTACAAATTACAAAACAATGACAAAGTACTGTAGTTTTACAAATTACAAAACAATGACAAAGTACTGTAGTTTTACAAATTACAAAACAATGACAAAGTACTGTAGTTTTACAAATTACCAAAACAATGACAAAGTACTGTAGTTTTACAAATTACAAAACAATGACAAAGTACTGTAGTTTTACAAATTACAAAACAATGACAAAGTACTGTAGTTTTACAAATTACAAAACAATGACAAAGTACTGTAGTTTTACAAATTACAAAACAATGACAAAATACAGCAAAATTTTGACCAACAGGGCCTTTATCAAGCAAACGAACATCATTTTGTGAAACAAAAACGCCAACATTGTGACGACAAAAGGAGAAAATGTATTTACTGTAAAACAAATAGTTTGAGGTTTATAGTAAACTTGGTAGTAGTAGGTTGAGATGAGAAATATGAGTGAGTACTGGAGACTTGAGGAAGAAAATTGAAAGTTGAGATAGTGAAATATAAATAAAACCTTGGGACTTCATTAAGAACACTAAATGAAAACTGAGATGAAAGACAGGAATCGGTCTTGTGGACGTAAGAAAAGCAAAACATTGAAGGATAAGATGAGAACGATAAATTATTCATGGGACATATAAAGAACATTGGAAATTAAGACGAAGAAGGAATTTAGTTCTGTGGGCATAGAAAGAACATTGAAGATTAAGCTGAGAAAGAGGAATTAGTCATGGGACACTAGAAGAACATTGAAGATTAAGCTGAGAAAGAGGAATTAGTCATAGGACACTAGAAGAACATTGAAGATTAAGCTCGGAAAGAGGAATTAGTCATAGGACACTATAAGAACATTGAAGATTAAGCTGAGAAAGAGGAATTAGTAATAGGACGCTATAAGAACATTGAAGATTAAGCTGAGAAAGAGGAATTAGTCATAGGACACTAGAAGAACATTGAAGATTAAGCTGAGAAAGAGGAATTAGTCATAGGACACTAGAAGAACATTGAAGATTAAGTTCGGAAAGAGGAATTAGTAATAGGACACTAGAAGAACATTGAAGATTAAGCTGAGAAAGAGGAATTAGTCATAGGACACTAGAAGAACATTGAAGATTAAGCTGAGAAAGAGGAATTAGTAATAGGACACTGGAAGAACATTGAAGATTAAGCTCGGAAAGAGGAATTAGTAATAGGACACTAGAAGAACATTGAAGATTAAGCTCGGAAAGAGGAATTAGTCATGGGACACTAGAAGAACATTGAAGATTAAGCTCGGAAAGAGGAATTAGTCATGGGACACTAGAAGAACATTGAAGATTAAGCTGAGAAAGAGGAATTAGTCATAGGACACTAGAAGAACATTGAAGATTAAGCTGAGAAAGAGGAATTAGTCATAGGACACTATAAGAACATTGAAGATTAGCTGAGAAAAGGAATTAGTCATAGGACACTAGAAGAACATTGAAGATTAAGCTCGGAAAGAGGAATTAGTCATAGGACACTATAAGAACATTGAAGATTAAGCTGAGAAAGAGGAATTAGTCATGGGACTTATAAGAACATTGAAGATTAAGCTGAAAAGAGGAATAAGTCTAGGACACTATAAGAACACTGAAGATTAAGCTGGAAAGAGGAATTAGTCATAGGACGTATAAGAACATTGAAGTTAAGCTGAGAAGAGAATTATAATAGGACACTAGAAGAACATTGAAGATTAAGGAGAAGAGGAATTAGTCTTGGCACTAGAAGAACATTGAAGATTAAGCAAAAGAGGAAATTTAGTAATAGGACACTATAAGAACATTGAAGATTAAGCTGAGAAAGAGGAATTAGTAATGGACACTATAAAGAGCATTGAAGATTAAGCTGAGAAAGAGGAATTAGTAATAGGACACTATAAGAACATTGAAGATTAAGCTGAGAAAGAGGAATTAGTAATAGGACACTATAAGAACATTGAAGATTAAGCTGAGAAAGAGGAATTAGTAATAGGACGCTATAAGAACATTGAAGATTAAGCTGAGAAAGAGGAATTAGTAATAGGACACTATAAGAACATTGAAGATTAAGCTGGAAAGAGGAATTAGTAATAGGACCTATAAGAACATTGAAGATTAAGCTAGGAAAGAGGAATTAGTCATAGGACACTAGAAGAACATTGAAGATTAAGCTCGGAAAGAGGAATTAGTAATAGGACTATGAAGAACATTGAAGATTAAGCTGAGAAAGAGGAATTAGTAATAGGACACTATAAGAACATTGAAGATTAAGCTGAGAAAGAGGAATTAGTAATAGGACCTAAAGAACATTGAAGATTAAGCTCGGAAAGAGGAATTAGTCATAGGACACTAGAAGAACATTGAAGATTAATGCAAAGAAGAGTAATAATTCCTGTGACATATGAAGAACACTGAAGTTAAGATGAAAAGAGGAATCATTCCTGGGACATAAGAAAGGGCATCGAAGGTTGAGATGAGAAAAATAAATGAGTTTTATCGACATTGCAGAATAGTAGAAGCTTAGATTATATACATGAAATAGTTGGGTTTTGTTTTTGGATGTCCTAGGATAAAATACAGAATAACACAGGTGGAGAGAATGTGTTACTAAAATACCATTCGTTACAAGGAGACGCATTACTGACTGCTTCGACGTGGTTTAGTCAACGAATCCAAAAATAAAATATTAGAGATTTAACATTGAGTAAAATCATCAAACATTGAGAAAAATGGTTGAGAATGTGACTGGCAATTTAATGGTGCATCTAATCTAACTCAAAAACACAAGAAATGGTAGTATTCCTTCAAAGGGACCAGCTGCAATAGTCGCCTCATGTTCTCTCGAGATCGTAATTGATAACTTGGAGAAGAAGTACACCAAGAGATTTGTAGTTGTCGTCATGAGGAACTTGTGCATTTTTAAGTTGACGAGATCAAAGAATTGACCTGACTATAAAATGTGAGTTTTCACTAGAGATTAAAAATTGACGTGTAAGTTTCCTATCTGTCGTCTTTAGTCATGATTAGTGCCTGTCCTGGTCGAATGTTCATGGGAGTTTCTCAACGTCACATCTCCACCATATTAGATTTGTAATGTTTATAGTTTTGTTCGTGTCCTTTCTTGAATTGTGTGTTTCTTATTGTATTTCCAATTCTGTAATAATTGTATTCATCTCTCTCTTTCTTTCTCTCGTTCTCTCTCTCTCTCTCTCACTCTAAGATAATGTTTTTCCATACGTACTGTTTGAACTTTATTTAATGTTAATTTATTCACAGCGACAAACTGTGATTGCATTTAAATGGATTGTTCTTTATAACAACAATCATAGTAAACGTAATCATAAAAACATTATTCCAGACTACCTTCCTTGCTTGAGGTTTGAACCCGTGATATTTAACTTGGACAGTATATCTTCATCTTCTTCTTTGCATTCGTTCTTTAGACCAATTTTAATCACTCTTTGTGATATGTTTGATCTTTACCAAGAACGTGTATACGTTGCACATTGGTTTGGTAGGCCCCTAAATGCATAGACTTCTACATGTTTAGGACACGTGCATCCGATTTCATCAAACCTCCTGAGTCGCCTCTTACGACATGCGTGGCAGGTAACAGTGGTTCTATTCTTTACACCCCAAATTTGGACCCTGGTAACCACTCGGGCGAGACAGTATATAACCTGCACGATTGACATATTTCCCCTAGATAACTATTAGATTCTCTGAAAGGAGTTAATTCTTATTTTTCATGTTTGTTTACCATCACGCTCTGATCTAACCTAAAAATGTTCGTCCTTATGTTGAAAGAAGCGTGCCTCGGCCCAAAGAGGCCCTACATCAGTGACGGCTCGTCATTAAGGGCCAGAGGGCCGGACCCACCAACAATAATATGTAACGTGTATTTATTATTTAATAAATTAAAATATAACCTAACCCAAAGCCATGATTTTCCCGAAAATTGTGTCTGGCCCCACCAACAAAAACGATCACGAGCCGCCACTGGCCTACATAACAAACAAACACAATGTTACATGTTTCACTAATACACAAAATCACACATCTCTTGTATGATAACTCACATAATCAGTATTTATGTTTTGTGTTACATATGGATACTGGCCAAGTGGATTAGATTCCGGCTTCATTGCGGGAAACACGTGTTGAATTCACTGTAAGGCCAAGGAATTTTTTCTGTTGTGATCATAAATGAACAATCCTAACCTCAACAGCTTCGCGGCGACTGGCACAAGCCATTAAATTCCTTATGCTCTCGTCCCACCAGTCCTACATCGCCATAAAAAGCAGTAACGACAGTTTTTTTTTTTTTTTTTTAAACACAAAATAACAACGTTGTTGTATTTTATTTTTATTTTTTATGAACAATAAACATATACAATAGTAATCAGCGGAAGCGAATGTTAGTAGATATTTTTTTTTTCCGATCCAGAAGTGTAGCAGGGAATATGACACCAGGTTTTTTCCTTGCTTTATTCTTAGTCCCAAGCTTCATCTAGGCACGTATTTTTCAATTAAACAAAGGGGTAACCATATACCTGATCTGTGAATGTATAATTACAGACCAGATATGTTAGCAAGGAGACTTTTCCTTAACTAGAAGTAAATTTATACCCTGTTTTTTCTTTCCTGGAGCCATAGAGGTTAATTGTATTTTTTTTTTTTTTGAAACGTCTGGGTGAGTGTCCGGTCAAAAATATAAATTAGCTGGGTTTTTCCAAACCAACAAACAGATTTGACCGTGAGAATTATACTAACAGGACAATGACTGATTTGGAAACAAAGAAAATTGCCAGTGGATAAATAGAATACATATTGTAGATTCGAGAGGCATTCGGATAGAGACAGAGGAACAGAGAGGTACCCAGGGACAGGCAATGAGGGTAGTCAATTCTCATTCAGACAGTAGGTAGTCTGAGTCTGAGACAGTTACAGACAGAAAGAGTGAAGAGACGACTTTAGACACTTCATCGACAACTTCACAGAACTTCAGACAACTTTAGACACACTTCACAGAGCCAGAGGAACAGAGAGGTACCCAAAAACAGACAGTTTGAGGAGAGGATAGTGAGGCCAGAACAGGATAACAGACAGTTAGAGAGGAGGCCAGTAACCACACAGAGGTAGAGTCTGGCTGAGAGCCAGTAGTCATTAAATTAGAAGTCACCACAAGATACTGTCTGGTCATACAGAAGACGGACAGAGAGCAGTCAAGAGAACTCTGGCATAGACAGAAGCAGAGAACTCTGGCACAGACACTAGCGCAGAATAAGAAAACCAGTAGAGAACTCCAGGAAGTATACGTTAGATACGGTCCAGACCTGAGACATACTGTCTCTTAATGACTTCGACGTCATCATCATCAGCAGTTTTAGAAGACTAGACTTTCATGAGAACATCGCTGAGACCTTTGTGAGAACATCGCTGAGACCTTTGTGATAACATCCGCTGAGACATACTGTCTCTTAATGACTTTGAAGTCTCCATTACCAGTATCTTCAGAGACCGCCCACTACTGAACACATAGACTTAAGTAGGAATAGATCAAGTTGTATTTATACTTCCTATGGATATAAGCCAGAGTGGAACGTTAGGTACGTTATATTAGAGATATATACTTAAGTTAGAGATATTCTTTTAGGTGTTAGAAAAAAGTGTTTACATATATTAATTTTGTTGTTTGGTTTATGTCATTTGAAATAATGTATTCTACATGTGATAAAAACATGTATTTGTTTGTTGAGAAATAAGTAAATAAACATATAAATTTAAATATCGACTTGAGTAAGACAGAGAGAGAGCATGTGGATACGAATGACAGGATATACAAAAGTGACAGAGGATAATAGAAGAATATGAATAGCATAGAGAGGAAAATATAGTATGTAGGAGAACTCACGATTACATATTGGTGCTCGTGTCCAAGAATAGCAGTGTAGTGAACATACGCCTATTACAGAAGCACTTGAGCTGAAAGCTTTTCGGCTCAGTGTCATGGACATCGTAACCTTCAGCTCGATGCCACGAACACCATAAATCTGGGAACCTCTAGCTTTTTGCCAGTCCGCGGAGTTGAACCCGCACTTACAGAGGACTAGTCACCGTAGTCCAACGCGCTACGAACACGCTGGGAACGCGGGCGTTAGTAGATATAAAACGTAGTGCCAATTGAGACTATACTATAAGAAGTGATGTCTCTTTTTGTTGTTTGTTGCATTATTTTCTGATGATTTAAAAATCTGTCTTGCATTCATTGTTAGAAAAAATAGATGTTATTGTTGTTATTTGTTTGCGCGCTTGGTTCGATCGTTATGTTCTCATCATACAGGAATCGAAAATTCCTGTTTAATGGGGCTGGTTTTTGTATATGTTTGATAGAACACTGTAAGCTTTTTTTGCAATTTTACTAAATTCTAGGAGTCAATGATCATTTATTGTTGAAAAATATTAACAATACTGATATTACTTAGCTTTAAACTGAACTTGTAACATAATATAACATTGATTTAGTATGTTGTGTTGATTTTAAATGAATTAGTCTTTATACAAGTGTACTGGAATGCTGCGAGGATCAAGCGACGGCTGTGGTCTTATTTTTTAGGATTTTTACCTGAGCCCGTTGGCTTTATATTATCGGTGGCCACCGTTCTCATCAACCAAGTTTGTTTTTTTTCTTACCGATCCAGAAGCACTTGAGCTTTTCAGCTGTTCGGCTCGGTGCCATGGACATCGTAACCCTTCGGTTCGGTGCCACGAACACCGTAAATCTGGGGAATCTGTGCTTTTTCTGCCATCCCGCGGAATTGAACCCGCACACACAGAGTGATAATCAACCAAGTTAACAACCCTTTGTGATAAGCGGGGCTTGCACCGAGAATGTGAGTACGTTGCGTTTGCGTTAGACTCCAACGGGATGTAGGACATACACATCCTAATTTTGACCAAAGTTTTACGCAGAGTATCCAACAGAACACAAATGATGATGCTCGTCCATCACGGGTGATGATGACCACACACATTTTCATCCAAGGGAATGTAGTTGCGCTATGTTTGTCTGTGTGTGCGTAGACTAGTGAGCCCGATACGGGCTTGAAACGCAAATATGTACAGACGAGTAACTGTACGATTTTACACACAATAAACCCCCACTTTAAATTACCACATTTGAAGTTATACTGTAGCATGGTATCAGATCTAATTGGTTATAGAGAGGGCATCAGTGCAGACTCATGCCATGACAAATATTAATCAACAATCAACTAAACCAAACATCAAACATAGCATTAAACATGAAAATCATCATTCATCATTGACTTCTTTGTTTCAGGAGACAATATGTCTTGCGTCACGTAGTATGCGCTGAATCACAACGTTTCTTGTGGCTATAATGACCTATTCGGGAAATTTACACTCCTTGCCATAGTTGCTGCAGATAAAACTGGAGTCTGTAGGTGATACTTAGGATGTTCTCTCTGCACTCTGCGCTCTCATTTGCCTTCATATGTGATGTTGCTTCATGAAAATCACATCAAACATTTAGCACTATTAATAACAGTGCGATTTACCAGATGTTGCGATTTATCATATGTTGCGATTTATCAGATGTTCGATTATCAGATGTTACGATTTATCAGATGTTGTAAATAATAGTCATTTAATTAACTAATTGTGAAAACTGAAGTAAATTCATTTACAGAAAACGAAATACTAAAAACAAAAATTTATTTAGTTTTACAAAGTACAAATACAGACAAAATCAACGTTTCATCCAAATTTGTGTGTGACTCTGAAACATAATTTAATATCATACTAGCAGTTTACCCGTTCTTCGCACGGGAATTTAGTTTAAATCTATTTGTAAAGTCCCTTAAATAAACACACCACGTTGCTTCAAAACCGGCTTCTTCCCCATTGAAAACAATACGTTTTCTCTCCATGCATCGGCTAGTAAAACCTGATACAACAGAATTCCCGTTCCCGTGAAAGCTGACAAATAACAGTTTAAAATGTCCCTCATTTCGATTGGCAGTAAAACCTGATACAATTGAATTCCAGTGAAAGTTAAAAAATAACAATTGGCAAATTAAATATTTATTCAGATTATTAACTTATCGATGTGTTTAAAAAAATATTTTTAAAATAAAAAATTGGCCGAGCGTGAGATTGAACATGTTGTCTTCAGGATTGCAGTCGAACATCTTATCCATTCGCCTACAGAACAGACATGTTGAAATACCAATAAATATGTTAGTGGTCGTGTGACTGATGTGCGTAAGACGTCACCGGAATATAACAACATGATCGCTTTGCTTATCACGTGACCACGAAAGTCGTGAAAACAAGAATATACATTTTCAGCGATTTCTATGCATAATAACCATGTGCGTTAAGTTGGAATATGGTTATAGAAAGGAACAAATAGTTCAGTTTTATAATTTTGTCTCCATCCTATCTTTGAAAGCTACCCTCTTTTCAAATTTCAAGTTCGTAGGATGTCCAGATATCTTCAAACAATTGGGACAGACATACAATTATATTCATCTTTGTCTTATATATGTATAGATAAAACAATTCAAATTTGCAGCAGGTCTCATCGCGCCTAAGGGCAAAATGAGATGCATAATGCAGTAAAAAAAAATGTCTACTCATTTTGATCTTGTGCATTTATTTCTAACTTAAACCTAGGCTGTACCTGTGGTGTGCTCTGCATTACATGTCTTTGTGGACTTTATTTTCTCATCCTAAGGACATGCTCAACCCATCGTCTCTTTTGTATCTTTTATTTTTGTCTTTCATACTAGTTAGTTTTTGAAGTTTGAAATTGAAATCGTATCTCCCAGATCTACAAGCATTCTCTAAGTATTCTCTCTGATTCTGTGCTGTTGCTTTTAAATTGCAAATCGTATCCTCCCAGATCTACCTAAGCATTCTCTAAGAAGTAGTTCCTCTCTCTGATTCTGTAGCTGTTTTTTTTTTTAACATTGCGGGGTCACCAGCCCCATCCCCGATGTAATTTTGAGAATGGTGAAAATATTTTGTAGGAATTTTATTTGTTTAATCTTTTCTAATAAATTTTGTCCGAGTGTGAATTTATATGTGAAAACAAATGATGCAATATATAAATACAAAATAAAACATGTCAAAGCTATAAGAATTGGGATTTAACAAATAACTAATGAAAGATTTTTAAAACTGGTACAACAAATATTGGGAAATAAGACAACAGATTCAAAAGTGAAGTTTTAGTGCTAAGACTAAAAGCAGAAATATTTATGAATTATTTCACGTATAGAAACAATTTATCATCTTCATATATTATTTCTCAGCTCTGGGAAGTCTCAATACTGGGAATTGGATACAAATGTTTAAAGAAATGCACAATGCAGTTTTCGAAGCAATCAGAGCAAGGTGACTTGCATCAACAGCACGGATCGTCGGTGAGTTGAAGATGAGTAAAGGGTTTCCTTCAGTTATTCAGCGAAGCTTGTGGATGGGGAACGTAGCAATTAATGTCAAAAACATTAAATTTTAAAATGACGTTTGAGTCACAAAATAGTATGAGCAGTGTCATAGGATTGAGGGCAAAATGATACGTGTTGCATGGATTCAATAAAATCATCACATGCGTACCCTTCGACATTTGTTGGAAGGAGGCTGTGCAGCTGTGGCTGTGCCCGAACTGTTATAACGTCGATTCAGTAACATGTAACAAATTGTAAATAACAATGCAGTGGATGCTATCCCAGTAGACATGTCAAAAATACAAGTCGCATACGTCTTTGTTAAATCCATTATGTTGTTCTGGAATGCAATAACCTACAGCAACATTATGAAGTGTTAAGATAACCATGAAAGCAGCATGTAGTACAAGGTGGGAAAATACCACCAAGATCACGTAAAGAGTAACCAATAGAATCAGGACCGTGCGGTATGTTTTCTCAGTATGATGCAAGTCTTCGAAATGCAGCCCTTAAATTTGTCTTCTTTAAAATAACCTTCAATTGTAATTTTGCTGCTTATACCGCCCTCTTCGGCGCCGCCTGATGCGATCGCCTCTATGCATCATAGTACGGCATAGCCCTAAATAGAATCAGGTTTCCAGACTGGACTATGTCGACATTTTTTGACTGCAAATAAATATCACACACAGCACATAGGCAATTGACGAACAAATATAAAACAGAGATCTTAATGCAGCTCTAATGTATAGGTGTTGTCCTATCAACTCTGACACAAGAGGGTTGTGGGTTCAATCCCACACACAACGTTCCACGCGTAAGGAATGGGATTGACCCTCCTACCACCTGCGCACTAGGGCTTAGAAATGCGCAGTGAAGTTACCTCATACCCTCAAGTCTGAAATTTAATTATATACTTACTTAATGCAGTTTCTTCTTCTTCGAACGCTTGTTAAAAAATCTTTGTGATTTGTATATGATCTGAGCCTATGAGCGATTGTAAGTTGTGACAGTTGTGCGCAAACAAGTAGACGAACACATCCGATTTCTGTAATGCTTTTTATTTACTAAGGTAGCTTCCTTAGGCCCCTACCTCAGTCGCCTCTTACGACATGCCTTGTAGGTTGCAGTGCTACTATTCGTTGCTCCCATTGAGAGCCCTAGAACACACGGGCGTGTGAAATACTGTGATAAAGTGCGAAGTTGCTCCATTGAGAGCCCTAGAAACACACGGGCGTGTGAAATACTCGTGATAAAGTGCGAATTCATTGAGGCTAGTAAACGGGAGTGAATACTCGTGATATCGAAGGAGAAATACTTTAGTAGCTAATCGGAACTAGATAATAGTAGATAATGTTTCGGACATGTAATGAGAAGAGAAGGTTTGGAACACATTGTGACACCGATAAATTAGAGAGGAGACGAGACAGAGGAAGACAAATAGATAACATCTTGGACAGTCTGACTTCATGGCACGTAAGAACGTCAACATCTGAGATGATAACAGACACCAGAGAAAGAGATTTGTAGAGATGAATGATCGCCTACGCCAGCCTACACGGAACCTGATGATGATAATGAGTAGATAATTAAAGATAGATAAGTGCAGTGTTCTAGCAGATACTGTTGAGGGACCATCACAACCAACTGTCCATTAGATGACGGAACCACATCTGGATACAATCATAACTTGGTGGTTTTTCCCCGGCTTGTTTTGTAGGAAAGATTCCTTTTGTAGCTTTCTATTGTTTGTTCATTTATGAAAAAGCATGTGTTTTAAATAAAAATTAATTTGATTCAAATGCTCTCTACACAAACCTAGTCTGAATGTCCTATCCATTTAAGCAGGATCATTTTATTGTTCATGTGCCACGGGAAATAGCAAAAATAAGCTTCCTCTCAGACCATGCTCTCTTTAATCTGGTAACCTTTGCAGGATGATCACTCACAGGAGGGTGGGTGATGGAAGGAAATTGTTATTGTTTGCGATTAACCTTGGGGAAGACGCCAAGAGACCCAAGATCGATACGTTAAATTGTTGAAGACTTTCCCCGCAGGAGCATATCATGTGCACAATTAGAAATAAGGAGGTTTTGTGAAATGAAAATGCGACGAGGAACATGCCAAATCAAAATACAAACTAATAAGAGTTTGACAATGCGCAAAATTGAATTACCAGAATGTTCGAAAGCTTACAAATCAATCACTAGAACACGATAAAAATTAACAACATGCATTTGCAAGAATATATTGTTTTATTATGGAATTCCTATCAGCGGACAGAACCTGGTCAGGTCAACATGGCGGTTGTCGTTCTTTCATCTCATGATTTATGAAAATCTTGAACGTCCATGAGAAGATGGCATCACGATTATATACAGACAAAGCAATGCCGGTCAGTTTTGTTATAATTGACATTCAAACCTCTCGGGCATGATGTGGATCTCTGTCCTTACATGTGGTTGTTTGTTGCAATTATAGAACAGACAGGCCTGTATCATCTTTTTCGTCTTTTTTCTGTTCTTCTGCTTCTTCTATGCTTCAATAACGATTGGGTTCTCGTTCTTAGATCCAATGTCACGTGGTGGTATGTGTTTGTAACATGGTTTGTAAACAGGATATGAAACATATAATGTCCCATTTATATATGTACATCTTTCTTCTTCTTTGAACTCTTCATATCGACCACTTGTTAACCACTCTGCGTGATTTGTATGTGATCTGAGCCTAAGTGTGATTATACTTTGTGCAGTTATGTGCCTACAAGTAAACCAGCACATCCGATTTCTGCGATGCTTTTTATTAACTAAGGTAGCTTCACTACGTCCTACATCAGTCGCCTCTTACGACATGCCTTGTTGGTTGCAGTGGTGCTATTCTTTGCTTCCTTTGCGGGCTTGGCAGCACACAGGCGATATATGTATATTATATCGGACGAAGAAAAATCTTCCTAACATCAGAAGTTCTTGCCAGGCAACGAGTTAGTGGCAAACAGTTTCAAGAGGATGTGTACGTTTCTGACAATTTGTATTGAGTTGCATTTTGGTATGATTATATCGTGGTGTGTGGTGGATTTCGTGCGGAAAAAATGTGCTTTTATCTTTCCTACTTCTACTCTTCTGCGGCTTGGTTTGTGGTTTTATTACAACTTCAATGCTGTCGCCAGGATGAAATCCATTGCATTTTTCAGGTTGGAGCGATTACCCTATAACTTAACTTCTGCATCAGCTCTACTCCCTCTGGCCATTTCTGTCGTATTGTCGCATTGCAAGCTGGACAGTTTTGGGACAGTGTACTCTTGCAGTCTTGTGGCATTGTTGGACTAGACAGATTTGTGGCATTATAGGCTGAACAGTCTTGAGCTATTGCAGGCTTGACAGTCTTGTGGCATTGTAGGCTGGATAGTTCTGGTATTATAGGTTGGACAGTCTTGGGCAGTGTATGCTGGACAGTCATGTGGCATTGTAAACTGGACAGTCTTGGGACACTGTAGGCTGGACAGTCCTGAAGTATATGTTCGAGGGTCTGGATTCCTGTTCTACATAGGTGTTCGTTTGTATGCGATGCCCTAATTTATCTCTCCGTGTATAATGATGGATGTTGACTTTTGTTTCAGATTGGTCATGTATCGGTTGACCTATCTTCAAGTGTTCCCATGAAAAATATATTCAGTCAAATTTCATTATTTTCTGTCTTTTAGATATAAAACACGATTTATTGTGGATAGTTTTTCTTGAGCTGTTCCTTTGTTAGCAGAACTGTATGATTTATTATTTCTAAATATCTATTTGAATGTACATATATCTATTGCATAGCTATTTTGAAGTTATGTTATGAAATAAGTTGGTAATATCTCAAACTAGTTGGTCTTCTAGTACTTTATTAGCAAATGTCACTCTGTAAAGAAAACTCTATTTTCTGCCTATGATAAAAAGATGTTTTTAAAAAACCAAAGTATACACATTGTACACTTTTGTACATGTTAATATACACAATCTTCTGTGTGTCTTTTGTCGTCACACTGTTACCGGGTTGTTGCCCAGCGTCCTGGTTTTCTATTGTTGTTTTGCGCTGCACTGTTGACTTGGGTGTTTTTTTGTTTTGTTTTTATTTTTTGACAGGATTCTGCTAGTCATCTAACCATATTTTTCATGGTCTTAATCTCGCTTTCTTTCCTGATGTTCTGTTGTAGAAGACTGTATACATTATAGTCTTGTTTTATTCTTAATAAGTGGCCGAACCACTTCATTCTTTGTTTCTCAATGTAATTCCAGCAAGATTTTGTAATAACTTTCTCTCTTATGCTGATGTTGGTGACACTGGTTTTTTCTGGTGTTGTTGGTAACTTTTCGTGGCATTGAATTCAACATGTAGTTATTTTTTGCGTCTGTGTTTTACTCTTTGTTTATTAATATATGGTTAACTACAGAGACGAAATACCATTAACATATGGTTAACTACAGAGACGAAATACCATTAACATATGGTTAACTACAGAGACGAAATACCATTAATATATGGTTAACTACAGAGACGAAATACCATTAACATATGGTTAACTACAGAGACGAAATACCATTAACATATGGTTAACTATTACATGAAAAAACGAAATACCATTAACATATGGTTAACTACAGAGACGAAATACCATTAACATATGGTTAACTACAGAGACGAAATACCATTAACATATGGTTAACTACAGAGACGAAATACCATTAATATATGAGGTTTTTATCATCATTTCTGTTCTTTTATTCTCAAAGTCAAAATCTCAAATTGAAACAATTATTTAATTCATATGAGCAACACAATGTTTTACGATCAGCGTCTCTGTCCTCAGTTTGTCTCCGTGAGCGCCCAGTCCCTTTTTTATAGCGGAAAACATCAGCATTATATCTCTGGCGATGATTCAGAATTTGTGCTTTAAGTCAGAAAGGCATAGTACCAATTTTCAATTGGGTTGAAATGGAATGGAAAATTGGAATTTGAATGCTAAAAGGTAGATATAAATATTTGATTCACTGTGACTTAACTAGGTCCGACTCCCATTACGTATAATTTATAACAGAATCAATATATTCCGTATGATTTTAACACAATTTCATTTCTTGATTGCGATCAGTTTATAAGTTAATTGATTGATTGATAGGAACATCATCATTGCACTTCGGTCATTGACAATGTGTGCTCCGATCTCTTTCTTACACAGGAAGATCTCAGATGCAAGACACGAACTCCGTAGCACTGGCGAGGGTCCCTGATGTTACTTAGAAGATGGTGAAGATATTTAGTTATAAATTTTGTTTTTGAAATCTTTTTCCTCGAGTTTTGCCCGGGCAGGGGCTTTCCAGTCTGTTCTTCTCGATTTTGAGCTGCCAAGGGTTCTTTTATGAACCCAACTCAAACACGGGACCTACTTATCGTCCGTCTTCGATAGGACTAGGAACTCGATCTAACCTACATTGAGATCGGGCGATCTCTGGAAATATATTTAAATATTATAAGTTGGTCCTGCTTTAGCATTCTATGTATAAGTTATAACATAAGTATGAGGCAGTTTTAATGAAGTCACATATGACGGACGACTCAGATATGGTACCATTCTACATTATAGTTAGTTAGTTAGTTTGTTCCTTTCGTGCCAAAGGCGGTACATAGGGCAGAGGTTTTAGATCTCCATGTGATACGGTTCTTTGCTAGCAGTTGCAGATCTTGTATGGTTTTACATCCCAATAGTTTACTTTCTGGTTGGATGGTTCTTCGAAGAGTGGTCTTTGGTCTTCCACGTTTTCTTTTCCCAACTGGTGACCACATAAGGACTTGTCGATTTAGTTTCTTTTCGTCTGATCTAAGCACATGACCTAAATATTTCCACCTTCGTTTCCTTATAATATTTGATATGTGTTTTTGGTGTGTTCTATCTCTCACTGTGTTGTTAGAAACGAAATCACTCCATTTTACTTTTAATAATTTTCGTAGACATTTATTCTCAAAGCTGTCCAGTTTCTTATCAATTTTCTTTGTTGATTTCAACTTTCACAACCGTAGGTCAGTACAGGAATCACACATGACCTAAATAATTTAACTTTTGTGCATATACTAAGGTCTTGAGATTGCCAGATATTCATTATAGCAAGATAGAAAAATGAAAGTCCAGGTATATCCTTTATATGTCATCACCATCAACCACAGTAAAAGAGATGTTCATTATAGCAAGATAGAAAAATGAAAGTCCAGGTATATCCTTTATATGTCATCACCATCAACTACAGTAAAAGAGATGTTCATTTTCTATGCAGTACCTATAGGTCCATTTGTTTATCTTTGCTGTCTGAACGGGGAGGTCTATTTTTATCGTTAGTAACAATCCACTGGGACAAATTTGTTTCCAAAATAGCTATCGCGGTGTTTGAACCAGGTAGTCTTGCGTTATGATCGAGTTCTATACGGCTAAGTCACAGACGCCCCCATTTATAGCTAGATATATCATAATAATAATAATTCCTCTCCTACCGTTATACGTTACATAGGACCTGCAAGCGATTTCTCCATACCGCTCTATCTTGGACAACTCGCTCAATTTCCTTCATGGAACTGAGACCGATATTTCTTGTCTCTCTCAGCAAAGTTCATATCAGGGCCCCTAGGACGTCCTCTCTTTCTCGAACCATTTGCATCCCACTTCAATGCCTGCTTTGACATTCTTTGATAATTTCTTCTCAATTTGTGTCCAACGTATCTTCATCTTCTCCTTCTTATAACAGTTGTTACTAGTTGTTGACCAGACATTTGTCTGATTTCATCACTTCTCCTGAATTCGTTTCATTTTATGCTCATTATTTTTCACAGACATCTATAACTAAATATATGTGATACTGTACAGTGGAATTTTGTGTAGGGTAAAATATAGCTAGTATCCCATCTATACAGATATGTCTCATACCAGATTATATACATGCAGTCTCTGTAGTAAAAGCTAACCAAAAGCTAACCAAGTACTGGGACAGTTAACACCACTGTTGTCACATAAAGAGATACCGCTAACAACTAAAGCAAATCTCATAAGAACGATTTTCTGGCCAACACTATGTTACCAGTGTCAAACATGGCCAATAACAGCAGCTAAAGAGCGGAAAATCATAACGACAGAGATGAGGTGTCTTAGAAGAGCTGCAGGTGTGACAATAAGAGACAAAATTAGAAAGGAAGAAATCAGAAGGAAACTGGATGTGAAACCAGTTATGCAATTCATAAAAGAACAACAGATTAAATGGTTTGGACACCTGACCAGAATGCCTTGGTATCGCCTACCACAGAGAGCCACAAAGAAAAAGTATAATGAGTACAAGGCAAGAGGAAGACCACGCAAAGATGGAGCGACGGCATCAAGAACAGCCTTACGAACATGAATATCAGCTTACAAAGTGCCTTAAAAATGCACACACTAGATCACTACGTTTCACCCCCAACACTTCTATAAAGAAGTGAATGGTGGAAGAGAAGAAGAAGTCTCTGTAGTTGAACAGAAGCCATAATAAAACTAAGGATAGAAAACCATAAGGTACAATTATCTGATGAATGACAATCATCATAAAGGCGGAGAGACCCAGAACGTAGTGGCCCTCTTGCTTTGAACATTTAAAAACATCCCTTGAGTATAAACTAGGCATGACCAATGAATAATCTAGTGGCGGGGAATGGGTATAGAAAACCCTACCTTGTCTGATGTAACATTAAGCAGAACATAGATCCCTGTTTCCCAACGTAGGGTCCACGCCCCACAGGTGGGGGAATTTTCATCGTTAAGGGAGCAATGGACTGGTTCAGAGTTGAATTAATGTTCATGATGTTGCAAAACCGATATATCGGCTTTTGTATGTCTGTTGACAAAAATGAATGTTGCTTCACAATCATGTTACTGAAGTTTAAAAAATAATATAAAAAAGGAGAAGAGGCATGCGAATGTTTGGAAAGTTTTGGTGGGGCATGGCTCAGAAAAGGTTGGGAAACACTGACATAGATCGTCCTAGTCTTCAGCGCTGAAGCAGTTCAATTCTAGCTCATTTTCTGTGTGTGTACACAAATCCACATAACCCCAATTCTTCAATGTTTTATCTACACTACACTTGTGGCAAATGACAAGAGCCCAAGCGAAGCTGGATCATTGAAGAAGGTGAAGATGACGAAGATCTCTTGTAAGAAATGGTTACCGATAATTAATTGTGTTACTTATCATAATAATTGTATGTGAAATCGCCCGTGTGGTCTCGGGGGCCGTAAGAGAAGCAAAGAATAGTACCACTGCGATCTACAAGGCATGTCGTGAGAGGCGACCGATGTAGAACCTAGGAAAGCTACCCTAGTAAATAGAAAGCAGTGCAGAAATCGGATGAGGTGGCCTACTTGTAGACGCATAACTGACACAACGTACAATCGCTCTTAGGCTCAGATCACATACAAATCACACAGAGTGGTTAACAAGTGGTCGATATGGAGCGTTTGAAGAAGAAGAAGAAGAAGAAGTATGTGACACATCTTGAACTGATGATTTGTTTCTTGAAGTTTATTGTTTTACTAAAATTACTTCCATTTGTTTAACTGTCTTATCTAATTTGATGATTATGACGAGTAATGAGGACATTTATATTATCATTACTCGCACTTTAACATCTTAAACGACAAAGAAAATACATTTGTTTTAAATGGATTTCTTTGTTAATGTTTATATTATTTCTGCTTTTGTAAATTCATTTCGAACTTGTTCGTTTGTCTAAACATGTTTATTTTTTGCTAATGGTGCCTGTTGATGTTCATGTTTGATAGACAGTAGAGACGAGGTTAAGTGTTAATGGTTAATTTGCTTTTTCCCTATTTGTCGTTTCAGCTTCGCATCTCACAATATCAAGAAAATTAAAGGGACAACAAGATTGGAAATTGATGATGTCGTTTGATGAAAGCTATGCTGGTTGCATGTTTTGTGTTATTTATTAAATATATTTGGATTTCTTCGCTGAAATAGCAATGATTTCTTAATTTATTTCAATGTATGTCTGTTTCATTTTCCATTCATCCTGTTTACTTTGAAAAAAGAAACTGTAGATAGAGTCAATTTCAAGTGTATTATCTGAAGGATGAACAGTTGCCACAGAGGAACGTTAAGATGCAGGTAGATTAGGATGAACGACTGAAGAGAGAATATCTAAGATGATTCTAGATTTTTTGAATATCTGTCACAGAAGAACCTGTAAGGTGAGTCTAGACCAGGAATATCAATTGAATCAGAGATATAAGATGTCCTTTCATACCAGGATGATCAATTGAAACAGAACAGAGAAACATATAAGATGTTCTTTCATACCAGGATGATCAACTGAAACATAGAAACATGTAAGATGTTCTTTCATACCAGGATGATCAATTGAAACAGAGAAACGTATAAGATGTTCTTTCATACCAGGATGATCAATTGAAACATAGAATCATGTAAGATGTCCTTTCATACCAGGATGATCAATTGAAACAGAGAAACATATACGATGTCCTTTCATACCAGGATGATCAACTGAAACATAGAAACATGTAAGATGTTCTTTCATACCAGGATGATCAATTGAAACATAGAATCATGTAAGATGTCCTTTCATACCAGGATGATCAACTGAAACATAGAAACATGTAAGATGTTCTTTCATACCAGGATGATCAACTGAAACATAGAATCATGTAAGATGTTCTTTCATACCAGGATGATCAACTGAAACATAGAAACATGTAAGATGTTCTTTCATACCAGGATGATCAACTGAAACAAAGAAACGTGTAAGATGTTCTTTCATACCAGGATGATCAACTGAAACATAGAAACATATAAGATGATGCTAGACTAGTCGTCGTGGCACAGGCTTACTAATACTCTTCAGCTAAAAGTATATACAAGTTACAATTAGCAGTTACAAAGTGATCAACGAAAGAACAAATACAATCCTGTGATGTACGAAAAGTTAGTGCTCAATAGACAATAAGGTGGCTGTCACGCTCTAGAGTGGCAAATCTAATACCACCAAATACTGAAACCTGGATGTACATGGCCGTAAACTAGCAACACAACGTACACCCGTTCTTCAGTCCAAACCACATACATGACACATAGAGGGGTCAAAAATGGTGTTACGATCAAACACATAATAAGAACAAGCAGAAGAAGTTGATTACTTGTCATTATCCGTTGCCCGCTTTATTTCAACCTTTCCTGAAGAAATTGTTTGCACCATTGTATCAAAACACAATGTACGTTAACTATTGTTATGTTTTAAGAATTTCCCTTCTATTTTTTTTTTTTTTTTTTTTAGCTTTATCTCATTGCTTTTGTTTTTAAAGAAAATACGACATAATAATCGTGCGATTGTCGATAGAAAGACCCAACTAACCTTAAAATTAGAAATAACAGTACAAATAAAAGTATATTTAAAAACATAACATTGTTAGCATACATATTTAAACGATTAGTTGTCAAATATGTTAACATCTATTCTCATAACATTCTTTGTTAGTTCAGTCGAGTTACAGTTTTTAAATATTTAAATAATTAAAGTTTTGACGCTAATGTCAATTCACTGAAACGAAACATACAAATTCTTGGTAATATTTCGTGTTTTTAATATAATTTAAAAAGGCGCTTGCTCTGACACTATGAAAAAATTAGAGGGGAATATAACAAGAAGGGCCCTTTCCTGGAACACACAGTGAAAGTGATAGAGAAGGAGGCCTAGAAATACTTGGAGAGAGATTTGGAGGCAGAGATTAACAATATACATAAGAGATGGAGAGGGCTGCATGAGTTAGCTAAAAACTGGAAGATTTGCCATGAGTTGCTTGAGTCGGGGAAGATTTGCCATGAGTTGGTTGAGTCGGGGAAGATTTGGCATGAGTTGGTTGAGTCGGAAGATTGCCAGAGTTGGTTGAGTCGGGCCTATTTCAACCGGGTTAAAAAGGTGTGAGAGGGGAAAACAAGCACCATTTTAGTGTTGTAAAATAGTTTGCATATTTTCAACGCAACAGTTGTTAAATAAAGTATCGTTTGAGATTTGATGGAGCCATGACTCTTATATGTGGGTATATTGTCTCGTACCACTAATACTTACCTTTCTTTTTCTCAGTGGTATATGCAGCTACAGCTGGCGTTTTTCAATAAATTTTACTTTAACAAAGACGGTATAGCGACTCATTTGGATCTAAACTAGTCGTATACTATTATAGATCGTCTTTTTCAACCTTGTCTATAAGTCTTCAACCTCTTTGATATCCTCTTCTACTTTTCTTCGTCAGTTATAAAGTGTTCACTACTATCTACAGGTGTGGTTCCCAGTCAAGTGCATGACTAGCTATTCATGTAGATGTTTTCTGAAACTGTTACCAGTACATCGTGACATCATCTTGTAAGCCTTCAACTTTACTGGTTCTCTTTTGAATACGGGTCTTTTTCACTTAAGAAACTAAAGTACTCATCTCTAGTTCCAAAAGTACACGGTTCGTTCCCGACATGGGGCGATCAGGATATTGTTCCAGTGATCCATGATCTCAATGTAGGTGAGATCGCGTTTCTAGTTCTATCGGAGATCGACGATAAAACGTAGATCCCGTGTTCAATTTGAGAACGTAAAAGAATCGGTAGAAAATCGGTAAGAGTATGCTGAAATGCTGCTGCCCGCGTAAAATTCAGTAAAAAAAAAGGGTTTTTTAAAAATTCTTACAAAAAATGTCTACCAGCTTCAACGTAATAGCGTGGACCCTAACCAGTGCTACTGCGTTCGTAAACGGCCACAAAGATCTTTGTGTGAACGAAAATATTGGAGCATGCAGGTTTTTCACTGAAGTGCATTAATGGTTGCCCTATCAATCAATCAATCAATCAATCAAGCAATCAATGTTTTTTAGAAGTATGTATTTGTAATTACTTCAGTGGAGGCATGTTGGTGAATACATCATGCTATATGTAATTCCAGTGTTATATAGCAAGATGTATTTTACAGATGAACACCGTCATTATCAGGTACAGTCTATACATCGAATGTTAGTTGCCATGAACTTCCAACATTCTTCATCTTGCCTTGATGTTTAACATCGTCGGATTGTCATTTGTGAAGAATAGAACAATAATTGAATAGTCTAAACTCAAGACTAAACTAGCGACGTGAGCCAGGACATGTGTATGGCAGTATTACAAAGCGAAGAATGATAACCTTTTCTTCTTTTGGCATCACACTGCTACTGGGTTGTTGTCCCGTGTTGTGGCTTTATTTTTTTGTCTTGCGCTGTTCTAGTGGCTTGGATGATTGTTATTTGGGGAAGAAAAAGGGGGTTGACAGGATTCTGCTATGTCATCTAACCATCTTTTCGTGGTCTTGCCTCTTGCCTTCTTTCATGCAGTTCTATTGTAGAAGACTGTGTATTGTGGAGTTTGGATGCATTCTTATTAAGTGGCTGAACCACTCAATTCTTTGTTTCGCAATATAATTCAAGCAATGTTCTGTGCCAACTTTCTTTCTTATGTCGATGAACCCTGTTCAATCAACATATTTAATAAAATATGTAAAGTTACAACAAATTTAATTATTCATTTTTCCTTGTTTATGTAATACTGCATTATACCGGACCCTATCCATATCCCTCGTTTACTCCGCATTACTGGAGCCTTCTCACGGTTTTCTCCAAATTTGATTTGATCCGGTCTGTCCACTTCATATCTGTTGGTTTTCATATATCACCTGGGTCTAAGCTAGGAACTCGATCTCACCTAAGCTTCTATCACGAGTCTCCAAATAATTCAATCGTTCCACGCAAGAAACGGACCGAAATAAGTCTCCTACATTATCATATGTATTTACATTGTCTATTTGCCTCTAGTATACATGTCTATCTACGGGACTGGTCACTTGCTCGGATGCCTGATAAACGCATCCCAAGACAGTTGATGTATGGCGAGCTTGAAAAGAGCAGACGTTCTGCTGGTGGACAGAAAAAACGCTGTAAAGACACTTAAAGTGTCTCTGAAATGTTTCGATATAGACACCACGTGCTGGGAATCCCTCGCGCAAGATCGCCAAATGTGGCGCTGTAATAGCACAAGAGGAACTCACATTGTTGTAAATCGTCGTACCGTTGAGGCACAGAGAAAACGAGCTACGCGAAAAAACAGAACACGCAACACCGCATGTCTAGCCTTGATCATGTATACCCCACCTGTAGTAGAGGATTGTCTTCTAAGATTGGACTCTACAGTCACCTCCGCACACACCAGAGAGGTGCAGCAGCACACATCTGAGGTTGTTGTCATCATCGCTTGCTATAGACGGCTATTATCTCTCTCCATAATTTAGATATATACTCTTATATTGTTACTTCAACGATTCTCATTGTATTTTCTTGTGACATTTCTCGTAACCTTAATGTTGTCACCTTGTCTGTTCATTTCGCTCTGTCGCACAATCTAGTTCTGTCTGTCAAACTATCCCACACGTGGCTACATAATGACGAATGAATAATACACCGCTAGCATTATGGTTGAGCAGAGAACATTTCCCTTGTATTTAATAATTCATCGACGCTTGAACCCTCCCTATCCAAACCACACGCCATTGGATCATTATTTTGAAGGCTTGCAGACATATGGAAGTTCCAGGGGACATCAGCACAGAATAATTTTTGAACGTGTAACAGAAGTGTCCAAAACACACCCCTTTCTAGTTCTAGCTGATAACACATATTTCTCTATAACATCGAAATATAAAGTTTCATGATGGACGTTTTGATTAGAAGATTCAATCTATAGTTTATTTTATCATCATCATCATCAGGTGCCGTCTCCACATCGAAGGTTGGCTGCAATGAATCTCCAGCACCCTCTGCCTTTCGCCTTGGTGTTGCACACTGCCAGACTGTAACCTGTCCATTTCTTAAAATTTCCCTCCCACTTACCTCTCGGTCTTCCTCTTGCTCTTCTCCCCTCAACTTTCCCTCTAGTAAATGTTTTATCATGGTGTCATATCTTTTTATGTGCTCAAAATACTTTACTTGTCTGAATTTTATTTCTCTTAATACGAGGGCGCATTGAAAAGTAATACCTCCAAGTCCATAACTTTGTTAATTTACATAATTTACAAATGAAACATACATTTTCAGAAAGCTTGAGATGTCCACTACACAATAGAGTCATTATTTTTCGACATAGTCACCTCCACGTTCCACACACACACGCCAACGTTGAACTAGTTGTTGCATCCCGTCGAAGAAAAAATCTGATGATATCAGGCGTGTCAGGAACACCTGATGCGATATGAACAAGAAGGCGATGACTTTATCTGCAGAAATGTCACTGGCGATGAGTCATGGGTGCATCATTACGACCCTGAAAACAAGCGCCAGTATATGGAATACAGGCACAAAACTCACCCACCCCAAAAAAATTCAAAACTGTCGCGTCAGCGGGAAAAGTTTTGATGACCATTTTATGGGACTCCCAGGGCGTAATCCACACAGAATTTTGGAACGCGGCAATACTGTCAATTCTGATCGGTATGTGGAAACGACGAAGAAACTACGGGCAAGACTGCTACGTGTTCGTCCTGGAAAACACGCAGTCCTTCAACATGACAATGCTCGTCCACACACCAGTAGACAAACAGCGGCAGCATTAGAGCGTCTCAATTTTGACGACATTTTAGCGCACCCACCATATAGCCCTGATTTGGCACCTTGTGACTTTTCCTGTTCCCAAAGCTCAAGGAACATCTCAAGGAAAACAGATATGCTTCTGACGAGGATGTGGCAGCAGATGTGCGTACCTGGCTTCATGAAAAATCATCAGATTTTTCTTCGACGGGATGCAACAACTAGTTCAACGTTGGCGTGTGTGTGTGGAACGTGGAGGTGACTATGTCGAAAATAATGACTCTATTGTGTAGTGGACATCTCAAGCTTTCTGAAATGTATGTTTCATTTGTAAATTATGTATATTAACAAAGTTATGGACTTGGAGGCAATACTTTTCAATAATTGTTTCTTCATGTCTAATTTTTCTAAAACTTGTTTATTTGTCTGTTTTTCTGTCCATGAAACTTTGCCTATTCTTCTATATGTCCACATCTCAAATGCATCAATTTATATTTTCTAACTGCTTACATATTACATATTAAATATTATATATTAAATATTATATATATATAATACATATATAATATATGAGACGGATTAGAAGTAAACGTTCCCTTATAGACTTGGACACAAGAAGGTTGTGGGTTGAGTCCCATACTCGTCGTTCCACACATGAGAAAGTAATTCGTCCTCCTACCTCCTACACACTAGGGTCTACAAATGTGAAGTGATAGGCACTTCATACCCTAAGGTCTAAAAAGGCTACAGGAATTTTCATTTTATTCGTTATTTATATGTATACGGTGCAGGACCGTGCGGTATATTTCCTCAGTATGATGCAAGTTTTCGAAATTCCGCACCTTAAATGTTTTTTTTTCTTTAAAATAACCTTCAATTGTGATTTGGATTTCGCTGCTTATGCTCCCCCACCTTACGGTTCTGCTTGATGCGGCCGCCTCTCTTTATCATAGCACGGCACGTCCTTGATACAGTGTGTGAATGTGCGTGGGCGTGTTTGTGCGTGAATGTCTATTAAGCACAGAGAGGAAAAAGTAGACCATCCGAAATCAGGAAACAATAACATTTCAGGAAAGGAAGCTATTATTATTATTATTATTATTGTTATTATTATTATTATTATAGTCCTCTGGTACAGTCATCTATTACACAGGGCATGCAAACACGTTTTTGATATTGCTCTATCTTGGACAACTTCTACAATTTCTTCTGTGGAATGGAATCCAATATTTCTCGACTCTCATTAAACTTCGTCTCAGGTTGTTTTTCTAGTGCTTTCTTTGTTCTTGAACTATTTTAATGTATTATATAATAAATTATTAACACTTTAATGTATGATGTGTTATTATTTGACTATTTCTTCTCAGAGTGCGCCTAAGATATTTCCATCTTCTCTTTCTTATAACAGTTGTTACCAGTGATTGATAAAACATTTATGTGATCTCATCACCTCTCCTGAAGTTGTGAGATTGGGTTTCCTTGGTCTCTTACAGCAACACATCACAGAAAGGTCACCACGTGTGAAATGAAATGCTTGAGGAAGGCAGTGGGAGTCACCAGGAAAGACAGACTACGAAATGAGGACATCAGAAGCAGAGTGGGCATAACTTCATGCACCGAATACATCGAAAGACAACAAAGGCAGTGGTTTGGACATTTAATGAGAATGAAATACAACCAACCACCAATAACAGTATACAATAAAAAGAGATCGCGTACTAGAGCTAAGGGAAGGCCAAGAAAAAGATGGATAGACAATATCAAGACCACACTACATAAACACTGATACAACACAACAAGGGCGACTCATCTAGCCATAGAACGCAAATTAAACCTCCCATCCCTACGCTTAACGGCAAGAGTGGACAGCCAACTACATCTTCCACCTGTGAATAGACAATAGAATGTTCCCTTTTCCCGGACATCCATTTCCGAATGTATTCAACTTATTTTTTAATATATTTATTTATTTTGAACTTTTCTGGCATATTTTAGTATTGATACAACATCGGAATTAGGAATTAATCATTTAGTATTAAAACTTCATAACTTGGAGCTCCATATAAATGAAGGATGTTTGCTATGCAACAAATGATTGTCTATTGAGAAGAACAGAAGATTTATTCAATGTTAAATAGATTTAACTAGCTTTCAAAACGCAAGACTTACACCTTTATTAATTGTAAAGGCGTCTCCCCATCTTTCCTGATTGATTGAGTGATAGGACCATCATCATTGCACTTCGGTGCGTAGCCATGTTTGCTCCGATCTCTTTCTTATACATCTCAGCTGCAGTTCACGAACTCCGTAGCACCAGTGAGGGTCTCCGGTGTAATTTAGAAGATGATGGCATTTGTCTCATCTGTATGTTGTAGCAGATATTAAATGAATATATTTAATTGTAATCTATCTACCATGGCTCAACTGTACGGGCTCTTTTTTTAATTGTTAGTGTGCTAAATATTTGTATCGCAACACAATTTAAAATTTGTAGCTAAGAAATTGTTGAACTCCTCGTGATTCTCACACGATGTATATTTAGCAAGTAAGTATGTGACATAATCTCGAGCAGAATTGTATACATACAGGAGGAGTAGTTTATAACACTGTGAACTTTTGACGCAGTTTTTATTGTATGAGAAAATAGAATGTGTATAATAACTAATATCCCCACCCCAATCCCCACACATGAAACCGATTAGCTTGATAACCGTTTAGTGCAGAGTTGAACTGGTCTAGATTATGGGTATAGTAGACTGATAATACGTTCGCGATTACCTTGATCCTTATTATGTTAATATGTGACAGTAAGATAATATATATATATATATATATATAATAAGAATATAATAGAACCACTTGCTAACTTTTCTAAGAAAATGTCAGAACCTGTCTTATGACGATGTGTGAGTACATTCTCCAGTCAATCACCAGGGTGGTTCCTGTCAGTCAATGAAACAACCTGTCCCTGGTAGACTGGAAATATAGAGTTACCATCTTATCCAGTATACTTACTACACCAGAGGCTACCAGGAACTAAAATCAATTTACTCTCTTAATTAATTCAGGGCAAGTCTTTCTCTAATCCGTCACTTTCAGAAACACAAGACGCGTTGCCGTGGTCGAAATTAACTGAATAGTATAGTCGATTGTAATAAAATAACAATGATCTACCCCCCAAAAACTACTATTTACAAAACCAATGATCTAGATAAGGGCTATAGAACGTTGTTATATATTGGGACGCATCTGATTAATAACTGTAAGGTAAGGGCTCTATACGACAATTGAAATATGTATATATATATATACAGTGGCGGCTCGTGATCCTTTTTTGTTGGTGGGGCCAGACTCAAATTTTCGAGAAAAATCATGGTTTTGGTTAGGTTATATTTTAATTTATTAACTAATAAATACACATTATACATTATTTATGGTGGGCCACCCACTGGCCCTTAATGACGAGGCGCCACTGTATATATATATATATATATATATATATAATTATGGCCTTTTCGTCTTTACAACGTATGGCAAGTGTTTTACTGAAATAATTTCTGAGTTTTCACTTTCTCTCTTGTCTTTCAGCTCATCCATAAGCTCTCTCAAAAGATTCTGCAATAACAATTGCAATTATAATATTGAAAATAAAGTAATATTAATAGTAACACGAATAAAAATAATTTTCCCTTTTGTCAGCACATTGTTACCTGGTTGTTAACCCAGTGTCGTAGTTTTATGTATTTGTCTTGCGCTTCTCTGGTGACTTGTGTGATGATTTTCTTAGTCTCCTGGCAGAACTAAACTTTTGTCAGCACACTGTTACCGGGTTGTTAACCAGTGTCGTGGTTTTATGTATTTGTCTTGCGCTTCTCTGGTGACTTGTGTGATGGTTTTCTTAGTCTCCTGGCAGAATTCAACTACGTTATCTAGCCACATTTTCCTCTGTCTTTCTCTCGCCTTCTTTCCTGTAAATATAAGAATAATAACAGATGACAACTAAAAGTATACCTTTTTAAAAATATTGTGCTTACGTATAAGCTGAATCATACTGTTCTTCAGAAATACATTTTGTTCTTGAAATTCTGATTAACGTTAAAGAAAGAATAACAAAACATCAGGGAAGAAGGAGAGAGGAAGACCACGAAAAAAAATGATTAGATGGCATAGCATAATCCTGTCAAAGAGCAAAAATAACAATTACCCAAGCCACAAGAACAGCGCAAGACAAAAACAGAAAACCACGACACTGGACAACAACCTGGTAGCAGTGTGACGACAGAAAACCACGACACTGGACAACAACCTGGTAGCAGTGTGACGACAGAAAACCACGACACTACCCGTCTTTCGCCTTCTGAAAATATAAGAAAAACAGACGAACACTAAAAAACCATGGCTAGTATAGTGTATACGTCTCAGAAAACCCCGAATATAACTTGGAAAAACAAACATATCAGGAAGAGGAGAAGAAGACCACGAAAATGAGATCTAACAAACCTGTCAAAGTGACGACAAAAAAACACGACACTGACAACAACCGCGAGCAGTGGACAGAAAACCACGACACTGGACAACAACCTGGTAGCAGTGTGACGACAAAAGAAGAAAAATAAATAACAAAATAAGTGGCCAGGGATGTATTTCATGGACATCACAGATCTAGATGAATAATTAATTACTTAAGAACAAAATTATATTAGGCAACCAAAAAAAAAAGAAACTATTTCATCATCAAATAGCTTGTCCTGAGCAGAACTTTGTCACTCAAACAGCCTTTCAGAATCTCTCACTCTCTTATGTCAGATGCCACGCCTCTGCAACTGTCATGCTGAAATCATCGTTTACATTCTGAATCAATCTTTCTGAAGTTTTTCTCTTTTCCTTTTTTTGCGGGATGTCTCCTTCCATAATGCTCTTCTCCAACACTTCCTGTCTTTTTATATGTTTCAATTTTCTCTGTTTTGTTATGGCATCAGCGATGTTCGGATACCTAAAAATCTGATCTGGTCAGAGCAGATCCGATCAGATCTGGAGAAAACCGAGGGAGGCTGAGGTGATACGTAATAAATTAGCGTTTCAGGACAAAGACACATATGTATGGTATCAAATAAGCAAGCAAACATAAATAATAAAACTAACAAAACGCCAACGTTTCGACTATAAGTCTTGTTCAGGGAACATACAAACACACACCATGAATATTAAATGAACTAAATCATGGAACTAAGTAGGATGGATGGCTACAGATATAAACGATGCATACTTACCTGTCTGCACGAGGCGACATCAACACATCAACTGTTTACACGAGGGGACGTCAACACATCAAGCGGTGGAAGCGGATGTGTCCGGTCGATTCCGATATGGATAGACGGTAGTGCAAATGTTATGGCATCGGCCAGTTTTCTTCTGTTTTGAAGTCCTTCTGGAGATATATATATTTGTTCTATTTTCTGTCCATTGCATACGGTGGACTCTTAGGTAACACTTAGCTTTGGACAGGCTTAAGTATTCATGCTTCATAAGCAGTGGCGGCCGTGATCATTTTTGTTGCTGGGGCCAGACATTTTATCCGGATAAATCATGGTTTTGGTTGCTATATTTTAATCTATAAAATAATAAATACACGTGGTCCAGCCCCAATGGTCCTTAATGACGAGCCGTCACTGTTCATAAGCATACGTTGCCACTGGGAATATGCATGCTCTTAGTATTCAGATCTTTGTTTTCCTATCAGTTCCATTCCATACTATTTTTAGTTCTTTATTATTTAGCATCTATTTACCAATATTAATCTACTACAGAATAATGATCTATATAAAAACAGTAATCTACATAAGAACAGTGACCAACATTGGAACAATAATCTGATTCAGTGGTTCCCAACCTTTTGCCACTTGCGTACCCCCTTTAAACCAATTTCTATAAATTGTAACCTTTGTTTTTAAAATAGTTATTTTAAATACTAAAACTTTTGTTAAAATACGTAAGAACAAAGTACATTAGTTTTACAAAATACAGAAACAGTGACGATACACAACAACGTTTCGACCAAATGGCCTTTATCAAGAAAAAATACAACAGGAGTTTAAACGATATAAAACTATTGTTGAGTTATTATAATAATGTAAAATATTAAAAATAAGGAAAGATAAAATAAGTTGAAAAAGGAGTACCACTACACTTCTTCTTTATCTTATGTTGTCGTCACACTGCTACCGGATTGATGTGCAGGTGTCCGGGCGTCACACTGCTACCGGATTGTTGCCCAGTGTCGTCACACTGCTACCGGATTGTTGCCCAGTGTCGTCACACTGCTACCGGGCAGTGTCGTCACACTGCTACCGAGTGCAGTCGTCACACTGCTACCAGATTGATGTGCAGTGGTGTAGTTAATTGCTACATTAAAAGTATAAATCACAGATTTAATATTTTACAATATTTGTAACCCAAAAACTCAGTTCGTAAACTAGCTTTTACAATATTCGCAAAACAGATACCGGTATAACCGATTAAAGCATTGTTATGGAAATTGTCGAACTTGCTTTGATGCATTTCGTTTCTTGGAATTTGCTTTTCTCCGTTCGCCAGCTAGGAATTCATACGTAGTTTTAGTACCTAATATGACACCTCTGTTTGATTTTTGCGTGAGAGTTTGCTGTCCTTATTACCAATGTTTCTCGCCATTCAGGCAAGCATTATTCTGACTTCGGAGGTACTTGACTTGAAGTATCAAGGAAACTGTAGTCCAACCGCCAACACTGAAACATTTTTGACCCAAGTTGGCATCAAACCACGGGATTTCTACGGAACGTGCTTACTAATTAAGCATGTTATCGACTTCGTTATCGACGTCCGCCCTTGTGTTGCCGGAGCCGCAAGGGAAGCAAAGAATATTAACACTGCGACTTACAAGAGGCGACTGATGTAGGACCTAGGAAGCTACCCTAGTAAATAAAAAGCGTTGCAGAAATCGGATGTGCTGGCCTACTTGTAGGCGCATAACTGGCACAACGTGCAATCGCTCTTAGGCTCATATCACATACAAATCACACAGAGTGGTTGCGCAAGTGGTCGATATGGAGCGTTTGAAGAAGAAGAAGCTATTGGTGTCCCTGAAATTAGGCTTGCAATCTGCAAGATACAGTTTTTAATTCGGACTTGTATTGTTCAATAACTAAAGTTTTGCATTAGTTTTTTTTTTAAATTTACTCGTTTTCTACCAATACTGGTTATTTGTCGCGTACACATGAACGGCCCAGCACTTACACCTGGGGGTACGCGCAGCACAGGCTGGGAACCGATGATATAGATAACAACAATGCTGTACATAAGTACTCGTACAATAACCGACATAAGAAATTTGATCTAAATATCAGACAAAAGTACAAAGAGTTGTGGAAACCCACAGCAAACTTATAAGATCCCATCAGCAGGCTAAACAGACAACAACATAACAATCATTCGCCTAAGAACAGGTCACTGCAGGCTTAACCATCACATTCACAGAATAAAGCCTGCTCAGACTGCACAGTGTGCATGTCAGACAGAAAAACAGACTCCAGAGCACATCCTGCAGTCAGGTCCATCATACATACACCAACGAAATAAAACATAGCCTCATGAACAAAGCTTACAGACCAAGCTATGGGAACTCTCGAAGAACTCCAACTGACATGCAGCTTCATAGAAGCAACCCATCTCATGGTTTAGATGAGCATACGAAACCGAACGCTAAGGAGAAGAAGATCTAAATATAGTGTAAGTGCAATATTGTCTTTTAAAGCAATAATCAGCATAAGCATAATGGTTTATGTAAACACATTTTCACTGTAAATTACATGTGTGTGTAAAAAATGATCTACATAAGTGCAATTACTTATATAGGAACAGTGATCTACATAAATGCAACGACCTATATAAGAACAATGATCTACATATCATACGTGCAGTGACCTATATAAAAACAGGGATCTACATAAATGCAACGACCTACATAAAAATAATGATCTACATAAGTGCAATGACTTATAAGAACAGCGATCTACATAAATACAATGACCTATATAAAAAACAATGACATACATAGTGCAATGACCTATATAAGAAGAGTGGTCTACATAAATGCAACGTTCTATATAAGAATAATGTTATACATAAGTGCAGTAACCTATATAAGAGCAATGACCTCTGTAAGTTCAATGACCTATAAAAGAATTAATTATATATGAACAATGATTTGCATTCCAAAACCTACATAGGAACAATGATATAACGCAAGAATACTAATATACATATATAAGTTCATATAAGTACAATGACATTTAAAAAATGCTTCACATATGTACAGTGATCTATTTAAGTGCAATGATTCACATAACAGACTCCAGTTAGCATGTAACGAATACAACATGAGAATAAACATCAACAATACAGAAATAATGGTATTCGCCAGACAAGTATTGATATACACTACCAATATCTGCAAGGACAATAGCCAATTAAAACAAGTAAAAGATTTCCATAACTGGGAGCATTTTTGCTGCAAACGGAAGAATAACTAATGAAATTCAACACAGATGCAACAAAGCAAATCAAATGATAGAACAAATGGCGCCAATTTTAAAATGCAAACATGTCACCATGAACACAAAAAGAGCAATGTTCAACACAATCTTTCTCTGCACATTATGTTACCAGTGTCAAACTTGGTCACTGACAACAAACGATAGAAGAAAACTAGTCACGACAGAGATGAAGTGTCTACGCAGAATGCTGGGTGTAACAAGAAGAGACCGGTTGAGAAATGAAGACATCAGGAAAAAGTGGGTACAACATCTTTACTAGACTTCATCAAGAAACAACAAATTAAATGGTTCGGCCACGTAAGCAGATTACCAACAGACAGTGCACCTCAAAGAGCAATGCTGCTCCGATACAATGGATACAAAGCAAAAGGTCGGCCACGCAAAAGATGGACCACAGAGATAACAGAGGCGACGAAAGAGACTATCTACGAAGCGCATACAAGGGCCCGTTTTAGAAATCTCTTCTTGACCTGCCGCTGTGAGGCAAAACAGGATTCGAGAAAGAAAGAAAGAAGAAGAAGATTCCCATAAACATCCGGAGTGCAGCAAGGATGTGTTGTATGAGATCTTTGTGCAAACATATCTATTTTACTATGATTGTCCTAATATGAAATATGTGGGTCATATGTACCTCTGTTGCGTGTAAATCCAGCTTGTATTCTACACTACACAATGTAAGATATACACACTGGGTAAGGTTTATATACCACACACATCAGACTGCACACTTTACATTGAGTTTTTTTTTTATGTAGAGAATGAATGCATCTCAAAGCCGAGGCAAGCCCATTCAACTTAAGGACAAACATGTTATGGTCTTATCAAGACGTGTAGACCAACAAATATAAAAAATAAGAATAAATTATTACACAAATAATCCATATCTATTGATTATACACCACACACAGTACACAATGTAATGTTGGCTACATTAAATATCACAGTCATTGTAAGATACGGATCTAACACCAATATAATTCATGGTATGAAAAAAGGTACTTTACTTAATGTACCTACAAACTCAACAGAGTGCATTGCCCGAGTGGTTACCGGAAAAAAAATGTGGGTTGTAAAGAAGAGAACCACTGTTACCTGCCACGTATGTCGTAAGAGGCGCCTAAGGAGGTTTGGCTGAAATCGGATGCACGTGTCCTAAATGTGTAGAAGTCTATGCGTTTAGGGGCCTACCAAACCAATGTGCAACGTATACACGTTCTTGGCAAAGATCAAACATATCACAAAGAGTGATTAAAATTGGTCGTAAAGAACAAACGTAAAGAAGAATGAGAAGAAGAACAGTGTACATCCCATGTTATGCTATGTGATTGATATATATTTTAATTCCGTTACTTACTTTCTGTTTTATCATTTGATGTTTTGTCTGTTAAAATAATTGATGTCCCTCATCATTCTTGTTAACAGTCTTCCACTTCTTCTTCTAATACTTTCAGACATCGAATTGTATGATTCTAAAGTAGTTAGTAGTCAGCAGGAGTCTTGTACACATCTTTATAGGGAAGACTGCAGTAAAACTATGAAGCAATGGTGAAACACGTAATAACAAAGTCATCATCATCAGGTGCCGTGCCGGCTGGGGTAGGCGATCATGGATCTCCACAAATCTCTGTCGTTGGTGTTTGCTATCAACTCAGATGTTGACGCTCTACTGTGCCATGAAGTCAGGCCATCCAACATTTTCTCTCTGTCTTCCCCTGTCTCGTCTACCCTCGATTTACCGGTTGTCACAATGTGTTCTAAACCTCCCCTCTTCATCACATGACAGAAAAATGATGACTGTCTCTTTCTTATAATGATGAATAACAAAGTACTGTAGTTTAAAAACATCTATGTGCTTTTGAGTATTAGTGTTACCCAAGAGTCCTTCGTATATCTTGGACAGAGAAGATAACAAATAGATCTACCCAGAAAGAACTCAAAATCAAAGAAAACTGGCTGATGCTATAAATAAGAAAGAGAAAATTGAGATATTTTGGACATATAAAAAGACAAGAAGGGCTGAGAAGACCTCATGGAAGGAGGCATACTGGCAAAGAGAAGAAGAGGAAGACCACAGAGAAGATGGATTCAGGATGTAACTGATGGTTTGAACATGACGGCTGCAGAGGCAGGACATCTGGCCTAGGAAAGAGAGAAATTCCGAAGGACTGTTGGGGTGGCAAAGTTCTGCTCAGGACAAGCTATTTGATGATGATGACTATAGATTTGAAAAAAAACATAACAAACATAATAACAATACATATTTTAATAACAATACGTATTCTAAATCTTTATATTGCTTGTCTTTGACTGACATGGGGTTGGTTATGTGTGTCTCCTCTATTCATTGTATGTGTATGTTAAACATTCTTACATGATGTGTTTCTCTGTCGCTTGCTCGTGCACATGTTCATATATCAGAAGAGTCTATCTTGTACTTGTTAAACAGATGGTACTTCTGTCTATTGTGTCGATGACGTAACCGGAATATAACAACGTGATATTATGTATTGTTTTAAAGGTTTTTAAGCCGAAGATTGACTTCATTGCACCGGGTTTTACCCCATATGGCTCGGCCCTCTCCGCAGAAATGACACGCCACTTTCCGAGAGTATTGTACAAAGCTCGAGCTCCGTAGTTCCAGCAACAATCCTAGGGGTCTCTGGAAAAATAGGAACTCGTGAACAGAAGGCCGCGGTCCGGATTCAAACCCACTATCTTCGACTCGCAAGGCAAAGTGCTTAACCACTCAGTCACAGAGATTTATCTGGCTGATCTCTCAGCTATTTGCTATATTCCCGGGTGCATCCTTCCAAAATAGTCTTTTCCAAAACATTTTGTTTTTTTCTATGTACAAAACAATTTAATTTTTTCCTTCTTGTTTGTAGCATCAGTTAATTTTTCTTCTAGTTTTGAATTCTTTCTGGATATGATCTTCTTTATTGTGTTGGTAGTAGGAATCATCTGTTTTTGTTTATCTGGCTGATTTCTCATCCATTTGCTCATGGAAGCCAGTTTTGTCAGTGCTATCGCTTCATCAAATGTCAGACTAGTGTCTCTCTGTGATAGCCTGTTCCGTACCTTTGCCAATATGCCCGCTGTCTCGTTGTCAGATTTACCGCAGTAGGGTAGTATTCACTGTTATATCACTCTCGAAAAAAAATGGTACATATGTGGCGTAGTTTACTTGCAGATTCTTTAAATTGTTACCTTCTTGATTTTTATAGCAGGGATTACAAACAGAGTATCAGTCAAAAATACTATATTTTATTTTACATATTTCTCGCATTGCATTAAATAGGGTCAATAGTGTCTGCATGCGCGAAATTTGCAAAGCATATAGCAAATCTGCCGCATTAAAATAATCCGAAAGGGATTTAATAATAGGCCGAACAAATCGCACAAGAATATATAATGAGTTACTGCCCTTACAACAGTTCCCTCTTAAAATTGTGTACATAATGTGTGTGTGCATGCGTGTGTAGAAAATCAAACAATTTTTCATACATAGTTCAAACGTTGGACTGCATATAAGCAACAATAAAACAACTATAACGGAGACATCTATACCAAGTAATTACAAATATCACGCTGTACATCAAAATGATAAACATAGCAGAGAAATTCATATATTTATGTGGCAATTTTGACTACACAGGACATATACAAATAATTATGCTACTAATTATCAAAGAAACTTCAGTTTTTAAAAGTCTAAATAAAATATGAAACTCTTAATTTTTCTCTCTCTCTTTCTCTCTCTCGATCCCGAACTCTAATTTAAATAGTTATAAAACTAAATTACGAATTTACTTTTCCCTATTGATGTATTAATCCTAACATATTGCTAGCGAGAGTTGTAAAATGGCTAAAGATATAGAAGAAAAAAATTGAAAATAAATGTGGGAAAAAAAAATCTGAACATAAAATGTGATAAATTCAGGAAAAGTGACGAAATCAGAGAAATTTCTGGTAAATCACTCTTAACAACCGTTATAAGAAAGAGAAGATGAAGATATGTTACTTACATGCTCTGAGAAGAAAGGATCAAAGAATTACAAAGCAAGTAATGAAGTAGGAGATAAATGGTTCAAGATAGTAAGGGTGCTCTAGGGAAACACTGAAACGAACGTTACTGTGAGAGGTGAGACATATCGGACTTTGAACGAGTTGTCTAGGTAAGAGCGATACAGAACAATTGATGTCATGTCCTCTCTAACGTATACATGTACGAGATGAAAGCAATTATGTATATAATCAACGCAATCATGTTCATCCCTTTACTTGCTCTTTTTATCGAATTGTGAGTTAGTTACGTTGTTTTTAAAATGTATACATTTCATAACGTGTTTAGTCAGCCATTATATTAAGTCATTGAGCAAGCACAGCAGTAAACCGGGAATAACGTAGATTATGAACACCATTAATGAAAGGGAATATCATTTGAGAACACTAATGATTCTTTAACAGTCATCACCATTGTCCTATTTGTCTCAGGTGACAATCTGTTTTGCGTGACGTAGTTTGTTCTGTGCTGAATCACAACGTTTCTTGTGGATATAATTGTCTATTCTGGAGTGGAAATCCTTGCCACAGTTGCTGCAGGTGAATCTGGAGACTGGAGCTGACACATAGAATGTTCCGCCCGAGTGGTTACCGAGGCCAAAATTTAGGGTCTAAAGAATAGAACCACTGTTACCTGCCACGCACGTCGTAAGAGGCGACTCAGGAGGCTTGGTTGAAATCGGATGCATGTGTCGGCTAGGGAATGCTAACCCAAAACAAATGCTTGCAGAAAACGGATGCACCAGGCCGTAAGGCGCATAACATGGTGCAACGATCCTCACAATGAGGAATGGGATAACGGATTCTACGGTCGCCAATCTGCCTCGGAGATTTAGCCACGCAGTAAGAATGTCAGACCTACCATCACGAGGGTGGTCAAAACTTACTGCGGGATGAGGTCGGCACAAGCGGGAAGCAGAAATCATAGGAATTATATCCTACAGAACTACCCCCAGTATGCAGACTTGAGAAAAAAGAGATGGCCCACTTAGACGTCCAAGAAAAACTGTATGGCGTGGCTGATAATCTGAGGCAGACGGCTGCCTTTATTAGAGAATCCAAAATCCCAATCTAGTGAGAAAGCAGAAGAAGAAGAATGTTCTCTCTGTACTCTGCGCTCTCTTTTGCCTCCATATGTTATGGTGTTTTTCTTTTTTTCTTTTTGAGAAGTCCATCATTGCATGCCTGTCTTTGACCAGCCGCTCGCATTGTGCTTTGTCTACGCCACATGAAGTTAGATCACCCTTACAGGGGAAAAATCACTAATACAAAATAAAAATATTACAAATTGTCACTATCTAAAATAAATTACATTGGGGGATCCACAAACATGTTCTACATATTCACTGTTCTACATCTGAGATGCATCAACATAAGATAACTTATGAATTGTGGTTTTAAAACACTCGTCTTTATGACTAGGCGATGAGCGCTGAGAGACATAAAGTTAGTGGTTCAACCCAGTGTTTGATAATTGTTTTGTTTTCCCCTTAATTCTAACATTCTTGTCTAATGTTAACTTATTTCTATTTTCATTGAAGTGCAATGATGGTGGTTCTATCGATTCTCTCTCTCTCTCTCTCTCCCTCGCTCTCTATCTCTCTCTATCTCTCTCTCTTTCTCTCGCGATCGTTCTTAGGCCGCTTTCATCATTCTATTGTGATATATAAACAGCCAAACATCAAGAACGGATGTACGTGCACAGCCTTCAGAACCTATTGGAGCTCAAGGGCTTATCCTTCGGCGGTGTGTTCGATTTCAACCAGCGTTTACTGGGTTCGCTCTCCGTTACCCTTTTGCTGTCCCCAGCCAAAATCCAGAAGGCAGCAGGCTGCTATTTTCTTTCAGGGCAGCGACCCGTAGACGACCTGCCTTCCCGGGCTGATGAGCGTCATCTGCCAAGCTATAGCCGTCTTTTTAATGGTCTACTTGGTTTGCCTACGTCCAGTTTTGTGTACGGTTTGCTCCGTTAGCCTTTGATTGTCCCCAATCAAACTACAAGGCAGCAGTAGTTCTATCGATTAAGTCTTCTTCTCTACTTCTTCTTCTTCTTTGAACGTTCCATACCGACCACTTGTTAACCACCCCAGTGTGGTTTGTATTTGATTTGAGCCTAAGAGCGATGGTACGTTGTGCGAGTTATGCGTCTACAAGTAGACTTGCAGATCCGATTTCTTCTATGTTTTTTTTTATTTACTAGGGTAACCCGCCTGCCCAGCGTGTTCGTAGCGCGTTGGACGACGGGTGACAAGCTCCCTGTGAGTGTGGTTCAATTCTGCGGGCTGGCAGAAAAGCTACAGGTTCTCCAGATTTACGGTGTTCGTGGCACCGAACCGAAGGGTTACGATGTCTATGACACAGAGCCGAAGAGCTGAAAGCTCAAGTGCTTCTGAACCGAAAAAAATATATATAATTTACTAGGGTAGCTTCCTTAGATCCTATATTATTCGCCTCTAACCAGTGTCTTGTAGGTCGCAGTGCTACTATTCTTTGTTTCCCTTGAGGGCTTCTGCACAACACAGGCGTATCAGTTAGTCAAGTCAGTCAATCAAACAGGAATTGACACAGTTGACGTAAGTGTTGTTGCCTGAATTAATCAGCAGATGCAGGTGCGGTATAACTGACGGAAATTCAGAGTTAAAATGAGAACGCCCAACTGTTGGGAGTATTTGTGTAAGCAGGTCAAAATGTTTGTACTACACAGGTAAATCCAAGCTTGTGTGTTTGCTATTGATCGTCTTTAGGCTTGATCTGTATAGTTATTTGTATTATACTGTAACTCATATCATTAACCTTGAATAACTCAAACATACCACACTACATCTAGGCTCACATAAAATATTTGTTATAACTTTTATGGTTATGTTATCAGAGGGATCTGCAATGAACCGGAACGACATTCTTAACGCATTGAGCGAGTCTTTCCGAACAGATAAATTTCAGGGTTGTGAATCCTATAGATTGAGAGAGATCGTTTTCGATATTTGTATAGTCAATAGATTCTCAAACTTTTTCGGCCCACCGTCCACTTTGCACAACATAAACTTTGTAACGCCCCCTCCGTCCACATTATAACAGTTTGCCAACGCCCCCTTCCACATATATACATGCTCTATTTTATCTTTGACATAGAAAATTGTTATATATATTTCTGTAATACATGGTCAGTTTTCAAATTATTATATGAACTTCTTCAGTGATCTCTGGTCATGCGTTTAATTTACCGTGGACCACAAACTGGGCAGTCAGCTTCAAGAATTTTAAACGATTATTCAATCCCAAAATCACGAAAATAATTTATTTTAAAAATACTTATTAATTTCTTCTCTAAGGAACCACCGACCCCTACTCACCTGAACACTCCCAAAATGCATCAACATCGAGCTGGCATGTTGGGTCGCTGAACGTTGCTGGATTTGTTGGGGCAGCGATCGGAATACATAAGGCCATGTCCGGAGTGGTATGATGATAGTCCTCAAAATATAACTGATCACTCATATTTTTGTGTACATGCTAAATATGTTTGATAGAAAGCAATGAACACAGAAATAATGTTTGCTCTAAGATAGTGCGTAGTTATTTATTGATTCAAAATATTAATAGTACTCGCCCGAGTGGTTACCGGGGCCCAAATTTGGGGTGTAAAGAATAGAACCACTGTTACCTGCCATGCATGTCGTAAGAGGCGTCTAAGGAGGTTTGAATGAAATCGGATGCACGTGTCCTAAACATGTAGAAGTCTATGCATTTAGGGGCCTACTAAACCAATGTGCAACGTATACAGTTCTTGGCAAAGATCAAACATATCACAAAGAGTGATTAAAATTGATCGTAAAGAACGAACACAAAGAAGAAGAAGATTAATAGTACTGATATTATTTTGTATTAAATTTAATTTAGATATAATAAAACCTTTTTTTAAACTTGTTACGGTGTTGAATTAGTCATGATCTAACAATAATGGAAGGCGAGGGTGACGCGACGGTCGTGATCTGATTTCCGAGAATTTTTCTCTGAGCTTGTCGGACTTCTGTTATTGTGGGCGACGCTCTCCGTCATATGGATAAGGAAGGCAAGGACAACCACATTGTGCTCTCTCAAGAAAATGAATGAGTAAAAAACAACTCGAATAGCATGAAAAACTTAACAGGGGATTTCATAAGAACTGTCTCATCCGGTAGGGATGGTCAAGTTATTGGTTATTGGCTATTGGTTACTAAACTGATATCGTTGCACTCCGGGTAGATCCATAGGTGCTCAGTCTCCCCCAACAGATATCAAAGAGTATGTATACTGATGGTTCCCGTGGCTCGCTGATTAAATACACTCATCACTCTGCCCATCTTGTATCCAGTTCTACCTGTACACCAGGTAACTCCAAACTGTTTAAAACACTGGGTCGATTCAACATCTATTTTAGTGTCTTCATCCAACAGACAGTCGAGAGGAGACTGAAGAGCATTCCCTTATCCTCTTCAACTCCCCAACAATCGATGCTGTTGATGCAAGTCTGACCGATGTCTCATTACCACGAACACCCGCATGCCCAGGACAAGTGCTACAACTGATACTCGATCGTCACCCAGCTACTGTTAACAACATAATATGAACCTATTATAAGCCCATGCTTTAAGAAAAGTAACCCAAACACCTCGGAGTCCTGTTAACTTCAGATGACAGATGCCGATCAGAAATAAAGGGCAGAATAGGGTAAGCGAAAACATCGTTCATGAAAATGAGAAGCATCATATGCAACAAGTCCTTGTCAATCCCGATCAGAATGCGAATTATTCAGTGCTATATACCACCAATACTGACATACGGAAGCGAGTCATGGACAATAAACAGCAAATCGAAAAATCTCTGTAGGCCACAAAGATGTGGTATTACAGAAGAATGATGAGAATCCCATGGACTGCTAAAATGATTAATGTTGAGGTATTGAATGAGATCAAGGCACAAAGAAAACTTATCATCAGTATAAGAAAGAGGCAGTCATCATTTTTCGGACATTTGATGAGGAAAGGAGGTTTAGAACACATTGTAACAACTGGTAAAATCGAGGGTAGACGAGAGGAAGACAAGAGAAAGAGAATTTTGGATAGCCTGACTTCATGGCACAGTAGAGCGTCAACATCTGAGTTGATAACAAACACCAAAGATCGAGATTTGTGGAGATCTCGCTTACGCCAGCCGGCACGGCACCTGATGATGAACCCAAACAAGAAACTGGAAAATATCAAGATAAAAATAGGAAGAATGAATGTCAACATTTTTGGAGTTTATGAGATGAGATTGCTAATGATGGAGAAATGGAGGTAGTTTATGAGATGAGATTGCTAGTGGATGGAGAAATGAAGGTAGTTTATGAGATGAGATTGCTAATGATAGAGAAATGGATTTTAGTTTATGAGATGAGATTGCTAGGGGATGGAGAAATGAATTTTAGTTTATGAGATGAGATTGCTAATGATGGAGAAATGAAGGTAGTTTATGAGATGAGATTGCTAATGATGGGGAAATGAAGGTAGTTTATGAGATGACATTGCTATGGGATGGAGAAATGGAGGTAGTTTATGAGATGAGATTGTTAGTGGATGGAGAAATGGAGGTAGTTTATTAGATGAGATTGCTAGGGGATGGAGAAATGAAGGTAGTTTATGAGATGAGATTGCTAGGGGATGGAGAAATGAAGGTAGTTTATGAGATGAGATTGCTAATGATGGAGAAATGGATTTTAGTTTATGAGATGAGATTGCTAGGGGATGGAGAAATGGAGGTAGTTTATGATATGAGATTGCTGGGGATGGAGAAATGAAGGTAGTTTATGAGATGAGATTGCTAGGGGATGGAGAAATGAATTTTAGTTTATGAGATGAGATTGCTAGGGGATGGAGAAATGAAGGTAGTTTATGAGATGAGATTGCTAGGGGATGGAGAAATGAATTTTAGTTTATGATATGAGATTGCTAGGGGATGGAGAAATGGAGGTAGTTTATGATATGAGATTGCTAGGGGATGGAGAAATGAAGGTAGTTTATGAGATGAGATTGCTAGGGGATGGAGAAATGAATTTTAGTTTATGAGATGAGATTGCTAATGATGGAGAAATGAAGGTAGTTTATGAGATGAGATTGCTAATGATGGGGAAATGAAGGTAGTTTATGAGATGACATTGCTAGGGGATGGAGAAATGGAGGTAGTTTATGAGATGAGATTGTTAGGGGATGGAGAAATGAAGGTAGTTTATTAGATGAGATTGTAGGGATGGAGAAATGAAGGTAGTTTATGAGATGAGATTGCTATGATGGGAAATGAAGGTAGTTTATGAGATGAGATTGCTAGGGGATGGAGAAATGAAGGTAGTTTATGAGATGAGATTGTTTGGGGATGGAGAAATGAAGGTAGTTTATGAGATGAGATTGCTAGGGGATGGAGAAATGAAGGTGGTTTCAATATCATTTACTCAGGAGTGAGCACAGACGACAGAAGCGTAAAAATAATAATGCATTCAGAAACATCAAAAATGTTAAATGGATTGTAACAATTTCAGAGTTAGTGAAATTGAATGAACGATATGTGGGCGTTAATGTTATACAAATTTATGCACCAACTACAGGCAGCTCAGCGGAAAACATTTACTGTCTCGTTTCGTACTAGCAACCGGTGTGTGCACCTAGCTTGTCTGTTACAATAAGCGTGAGAGCATGCTGGTTGTGTTCGTACGTACTAGCAACCGGTGTGTGCGCCTAGCTTGTCTGTTACAATAAGCGTGAGAGCATGCTGGTTGTGTTCGTACGTACTAGCAACCGGTGTGTGCGCCTAGCTTGTCTGTTACAATAAGTGTGAGAGCTCGCTGGTTGTGTTCGTACGTACTAGTAACCGGTGTGTGCGCCTGGCTTGTCTGTTACAATAAGCGTGAGAGCATGCTGGTTGTGTTCGTACGTACTAGCAACTGGTGTGTGCGCCTAGCTTGTCTGTTACAATAAGCGTGAGAGCATGCTGGTTGTGTTCGTACGAACGCTCTCATTGCTAGCTTACAATAGGTGTCGTAAGAAATAGACACGGATAAGTGGTTCGAATCCTATGTTTGTCATTTTATTTTTTTCGGAATCTCTTAATACTTGTACACTTTCTGTAAATTAAAATAACCAACTACACATACTTGTCAAACATTTAAAATTATTTAAAATTAGTGCTAAATTTATAACAAGGTGTTCTGACTCAATTTCAGGTTTTTAATTTACAGCAAAGCTATCTATATCTACATCATGGGCTCCAAAGTGAGGCCCCTTCCCCACCCCACAGTGGGCGCTGAAGCCTTCCAGGGGCGATAGTGGGTTCAGAAACATTTGGGAGGAGTTTTTGTTCGTGAGTTTGCTATAGAATAATCATTAAAAATTTGAATTTCTGCATTTTAATTCATCTTACGCCCATCTTACACGATTCATTTTTTCATCAATTTTCTATTTTTTGTCTATAATCATTTGAAAATTGACCATATATGAGAGAAATATATATACATTTTCTATGTCAAAGTGAAAATAGAGCATGCATATATATGGAGGGGGCGGTGTTGGCATCTGCTATAAGAGTGAGGAGGTTACAAAGGTTATGTCGTGGGTGGTGGGCCGTAAAAGTCTGGGAATCTATGGTCGACATCGTGGTCTGATCAAGAATTTTAGTCAAGTTTGTTAATTTTGTGAAATTTTTACGCATGGAATGAAAATATGAGAGAAAAAAGAAATTGCTTTACTGAGTGTTTTTTTTTCATTTTTGCATGAGGGCGTCAGCGGAAGAAATCCAGCTTCTCACAAGCTCTTTCAAGAACGTCATCATGAGGCGATGAAGGCGCAGGAGTTGGGAGAATGGCAAATAATCCTAATAATCCTAAGAAGGAGAAGAATTGTAGTGGAGAACATTATACGCAACAGTAGACTTATAATAAACTAATTCAGGATTAGTGAATGGTCGCTGAGCAAACAGGACTCGAGAAAAAAAAGAATGAAGAGGATTAGTGAATGGTCGCTGTGAGGCAAACAGGACTCGAGACAAGAAAAAGAAGAAAGAAGAGGGATTAGTGAATGGTCGACCGTGTGGAACTGGGGCTAGAACGGGAAGCAGAGAATAGTACCACTGCGATCTACAAGGCATGTCGTAAGAGGTGACTGATGTCGGACCTAGGAAGCTACCTAGTAAATAAAATGCGTCGCAGAAATCGGATGTGCTGGCCTACTTGTAGGCGCATGACGTACAATTGCTCTTAGGCTCGGGTCACATACAAATCACGCAGAGTGGTTAACAAGTAATTGATATGGAGGTTCGAAGAAGAAGAAGAAGTGAATGATAGTAATGATATACAAAAAGATGACACCAGAAATGGAAATTGGAGAGATAAACTGAATAACAGGATTAAAATCATGATTGAAATTGATGTAGGCGAGGACAAGTCAAGTCATTCAGGACTATCAAATGGATGTAGTGGGACAAGTCAGCTTCAGGACTATCAAATTGTTTATTTATTTATTATGTAGAAGATTAACAATGCTACAAATAACAATTCGAAAATTGAGGTATTTTGGACATATAAAGAGACACGAAGGGCCGGAGAGGTTCATCATGGAAGGAGGCATCCCGGCAAAGAGGAGAAGAGGAAGACCACAAAGAAGATGGATACAGGATGTAACTGATGGCTTAAGCATGACCGCTGCAGAGACAGGACAGCTGATTTATGAGAGATAGAAATTCCGAAGGACTGTTGGGGTGGCAAAGTTCTGCTCAGGACAAGCTATTTGATGATTATTATGAGGAGAAGAAGAAGAAGATTAAAGTCTCTTTAAGTCGATGTGCATCCTCTCAACCTAAAGACGCCTCTTGTTGGTTATATCAAGCAGTATAGACCAACAAACTTCAACAAATAAGAATGAACAACTTGCAGAGAATCCAAGTAAGACGTGTGATGTCCGCTAAATGTCAACCGTCTGTTTGTTTGGCAGGGGATTAAAACCTCTTTAAGCCCATGCACGTCACTTTCAACCTAAGGATGAACTTGTTATAGGTTATATCAGATCGTGTAGGCCAACAAACTTGAAAAATGAGAATTAACACCTTTCGGAGAATCAATCAATCAAGTGCCATGTCTGCCGGCGTAGGCGATCATGTCTCTCCACAACTCTCTTTGCTTGGTGCATGTAATCAGTTCTGACGTCGATATTTTGTCGAACCATGATGTCAGGCCATCCAACATCTTCTCCCTCTGTCTTCCACGATCTCTCCTTCCCTGAATTTTACCTGTAGTCACCAAATGTTCTAAAGCTTCTCTTCGCATTATATGCCCGAAGAACCTTGATTGTCTGATTCTTATTCTTTTGATAAGATTTCTTTGTGTGCAGACCTTCAGAGAATCCAATCATATATTTGTGTGTGTGTTTCGTAGAGGATTTAAGCCTCTTTAAGCCGAGGCATGCCCTTTCAACATAACGCGAACCTTGTTTTGGTTATTTGTTTATTTTGTTTGTTAGGTAATAGATTAATCCTCTTTGTGACTGAGGCACGCCCTTGATGATGATTATGATGATGAGAAGATTAAAGCTTCTTTAAGCCGCTGTACACCCTTTCAACCAAAAGATGCCCTTTTTATTTGTTTGTTTGTTAGGTAGTGGATTAAGCCTATATGTGGCCGAGGCACGCCCTTTCAACCTAAGACATGTTCTTTTTTTGGTTATATCAGGGCGTATTGGGCTTTTTTTCTTGATGTGGCCTGGGACTTGTCCTGGTGTGGACTGCAACATATTTGTTTGTTTGTTTGTTTGTTTAGTAGGGGATTAAAGCCTCTTTAAGCCAAGGCACGCCCTTTCAACCTAAGGTGAACCTTTCATTGGTTATATCAGAGCGTGTAGGCCTTGTTTGTTTGTTTAGTAGGGGATTAAAGCCTCTTGAAGCCGAGGCACGCGCCTTTCAACCTAAGGCGAACCTTTTATTGGTTATATCAGAGCGTGTAGGCCAACAAACATGAAAAATAAGAATTAACTCCTTTCGGAGGCCATCATTTGCGCGTAAATGCATACGGAATAAGCGGACGGAAGAGGACCATCATATGAATCATAAGATCCAGAGACTCGTGACGTGCTTTTTGTGCTGGTATCTCCACAGTGACACACCTACGACCCTGGCGGGTTATATGCTTTATTATTTTTATTTATCATATGGTGTTTTATACTTGGTGTTCAAGATAACCCATAAACAGACAACCATACTTAGGTCCCATTTTGATGCCCATGACGACACTATTGATCTGTTCGAATAATTGATCATTGAAATGAAATGAGATTAGATTGAGAGCTAATTCTATAAAACGACTGAGAGCAAAGGTCAAAACTTTTGCGGTATCTTATTTTATGCTGACATACGGATACGAAACAGGACATTAAATACACAGATCGAAAAATCTCTGAAGGCCACAGAGATGTGGTTTTACAGAAGAATGATGAGAATCCCATGGACTGCTAAAATCACTAATGTAGAGGTGTTGAATGAGGTCAAGACACAGAGAAAGCTTATCATCAATATAAGAAAGAGGCAGTCATCATTTTCGGGCATGTGATGAGGAAGGGAGGTTTAGAACACATTGTGACAACTGGTAAATTCGTGGGTAGACGAGACAGAGGAAGACAGAGACAGAAAATGGCCTGACTTCGTGGTAGAGGTCAACATCTGAGTTGATAGCCAACACCAAAGATAGAGATTTGCGGAGATTCTTGATCGCCTACGCCAGCCGGCACGGCACCTAATGATGATGATCTTATTTTTGTATTTTGTAAAACCATCTGATTTTTTTTACATGTTTTGTCTATAAAAACTAAACATTCTTACTCCCAGCAGAGCATAGGGCTACATCTGTCACTCGCCACTGAATTATATTCTATGCTGTCTTCAAAAGCTCTGCCCAATCGATCTCTATCTGTCTCAGTTTTTCTATATTTCTTTTCTATATACTAAAAGTCTCATGTCTGGACTGATTTCCGTGTCGTCTTGCCACCAAATAGAATCGAGTATAAATTGTGTGACTCTGCATTATGTGCGCAACGAGGACATGATAATGACACATTACCACGAGTAGACTAAATCGTTCAGCCATGAATTGCAAAACTGATTTGTGTGGCTTCTTTTACTGTTGTATTTTTAAACAGTTCAAAGTTTATAATCCAATGTCGTTCATACATTCTTATCTCACACCCGACATAGATGTGAACTAGTTAAAATAATAGATACACCTGTACCGGATAGGTTTCCTATCCATTAAGTTGTACAACGACGAACGATCTTTGTTGCACATTTGACAAACAGATGAAAGTTAAATTCTTCTGTACCTAACATTTGAAACAGGGTTAAATTTACACAACGTATTTATCTAGAAAAGGTATTGCTGAACAAGCTATTTCGAGATTATTCAGGCGGATACAGGATAGTCCAACCAATCACAAGTACTGGTTAGAATTTATTCAAGTCACTTTTTCAACAAGCGTGATTCTTTGGTTGGGGATATTTGTGATTCAAGGAAGTTGATTTTTCTCTTCAAGATTTGTGGATATTTCTTTGTATTGTTTTCGATGTAACGTAATCTTCGGCTGCCAAGTTCAAGTTTCTCGTGAACGTCTAGGAATCTGAGGTAAGCGATAACTGAACCTCTTTAGTTCAAGTAGTATGACTTTATTAGCGGCCACATAGAGTTATAGTAGAACAGTCTCTGTCATCAATATAAAATGTTCAGTTCCCTGTAGGATGACTCTCTTGTTCACCAAGTTGACAAGTATGGTGCTCTGATTTTTAAAGCTGATGATAAATGTGTTGGATGTTCTATTCATGTGTCAAGCCACTGACACTTTCAATGAGTTACGTTGTTATGTTGCTATGTTATGTTGTTATGTTATGTTGTTATGGCATGCTATGTTTTGTTGTTGTGTTATGTTACGTTGCTATGCCCAGTTGTTATGTTCTATTGTTATGCTATTTTGTGTTGTTATGGTATGTTGTTCAGTTATGAAATGTTATATTGTTATGTTATATTGTTATGTTATGTTATGCTGTTATGTTGTGCTGTTACATTATGCTGTTACGCTACATTATACTATTTTGTTAGGTTATATTGTTATGTTTTGTGCTGTGCTGTTATGCTATATTATGTTGTTATGTTATGTCCTTCTAATAAACATTTGGTGATCGACATCGTTGCCCATTGAGCACTATCATGTGTGCGCCGACCTCTGCTGCTGAAACCATACAAAAGTCTACTATCTCACCGTCCCCATTGCAAGATGATTATTATATCTTCTCACTTTACCACGAAGATGATAGTGTCTGACCTGTATCAACTTAATTCTCATTTTACACAATCGTTCTAGTCGGTGCTCGATGACTGGCCCATATCATATAAAGGGGCCACCCGTGTAGTGCCAGGGTCCGCAAGGTAAGCAAAGAATAGTACCACTGCCACCTACAATGAATGCCGTAAGAGGCGAGTAATGTAGGCACTAGGGATCCTACCCTAGTAAATAAAAAGCAGCGCAAAAATCGGATGTGCTGGCTTACTTGTAGGTGCAGAACGTATAATCGCTCTTAGGCTCAGATCACATTCAAATCACACAGTGGTTGACAAGTGGTCCATATGGAGCTTTCGAAGAAGAAGAAGATATAAAGGGACACCTTCTACATTAGCGACATACTTTCTATCCTTACTTTCTATCCTTACTTTCTATCCTTACTTTCTATCCTTACTTTCTATCCTTACTTTCTATCCTTACTTTCTATCCTTACTTTCTATCCTTACTTTCTATCCTTACTTTCTATCCTTACTTTCTATCCTTACTTTCTATCCTTACTTTCTATCCTTACTTTATATCCTTACTTTCTATCCTTACTTTCTATCCTTACTTTCCATCCTTACTTTCTATCCTTACTTTCTATCCTTACTTTCTATCCTTACTTTCTATCCTTACTTTCTATCCTTACTTTCTATCCTTACTTTCTATCCTTACTTTCTATCCTTACTTTCTATCCTTACTTTCTATCCTTACTTTCTATCCTTACTTTCTATCCTTACTTTCTATCCATACTTTCTATCCTTACTTTCTATCCTTACTTTCTATCCTTACTTTCTATCCTTACTTTCTATCCTTACATTCTATCCTTACTTTCTATCCTTACTTTCTATCCTTACTTGATATCCTGCACTTCTATCCGTAACGGTTTCCTAAACCTACCTTAATCTCATCTCTTACTTTATCAAACTATAATTCTTACTTCAGATCCACTTCAAATCACACATTTACAATGTCCTTGACTTTCACTTACTTCTCATTACCATACTTTCTATCCTTACTTTCTATCCTTACTTTCTATCCTTACTTTCTATCCTTACTTTCTATCCTTACTTTCTATCCTTACTTTCTATCCTTACTTTCTATTCTTACTTTCTATTCTTACTTTCATCCTTACTTTCTATCCTTACTTTCTATCCTTACTTTCTATTCTTACTTTCTATCCTTACTTTCTATCCTTACTTTCTATTCTTACTTTCTATTCTTACTTTCTATCCTTACTTTCTATCCCTACTTCTGCCAGTTTGAATAAAGGCATACTCAACAAACACTTACATAGACTAGAAATAAGTCAAACAGCTCTCCGCAAGTGTCAGCAGGCGGAACAGACACAAGAGCGTGTTCTACAAGACTGTCCTCTCCAGGGTGAGCTGAGAAGCAACATGGAACCACACCAAGTCGGCATAAAAACTAAGCTTTGATGAAACATGACAGACCTGAAGCTGACAGGCCACTTTGTGGTCCACAGTAAACTAAGCTTTGATGAAACATGACAGACCTGAAGCTGACAGGCCACTTTGTGGTCCACAGTAAACTAAGCTTTGATGAAACATGACAGACCTGAAGCTGACAGGCCACTTTGTGGTCCACAGTAAACTAAGCTTTGATGAAACATGACAGACCTGAAGCTGACAGCCACTTTGTGGTCCACAGAAAACTAAGCCCTTGATGAAATCACGACAGACCTGAAGATAGACAGGCCATTGGAAGCCACAAAACATTTTGATGAAACAAAGACAGACCAGGCAGCTCGCAGGCATTGAATGTCATATGTACACTAACTTTGATGAAACATGACAGACCAACTGGACATGCCACTGTAGTCTACATGAAAATGGTTTGCATAAGCATGACAGACCTGAGCTGACAAGCCATTTGTGGTCCACAGAAAACTAAGCCCTTGACAAGAAATCACAGAAGAGGAAGAAGAATAGATACAGTGCATTGAACCAGCCAAAACATTCGTTGCTACGAACACTATATGTACAGCCAGGTCAGTCTCTGGAGATGTGAATGTCGAATTATGTCCACTAACTTCATATGAAGACTTCCAGACCCAATCGTGTGGAACATATCCACTGTATTTAATGAAATGGTTTGGTCACATAAGCAGATTACTAACATTAGCTCAAAGAGCAGTACCATTAAGATACAGTGAATATAAAGCAAAAGGTTATTCCGGCAGGTTGACCACAGAAATAACATAAGCCGTGAAAAACACTGTTTATAAAGCAAGCACACACCCCTACTCTAGAAATCTCTTCTTATCCTGACGCTGTGGGTCAAAACCGGATTAAATAAAAGTATTCAGTGCATTTGACTTGATAATCGTGTGTGTGTGACCTGTTGTTCAGGCACCCAAAACTCAATCACTGGTGAAGGAGGTGACCACCATAGTCATGTTCGTTGATGCTGTTTCCAAGACGTCCAAGTCATCATCATTTGTCTTCTCGTTTCTTTGTACTGTTTAACAGTATCACACTTTCAATAAGCTAACATTAACTGAGCACATACAGGACAAACTAAGTAAAGTGCGATCAATACTAGCCATGTTTGCAGGTGCAATTCAGCAAAAGTTAGTTACATTACAGTAAATGTTTAGTTTACTGGATTGTACAACCAGATAAATAAATATCAACAGTTGCTAATATAAAAAACATAAAACTACTAATCTTGTCAGTTAAAAACAAACATCATAAAGACCAGATACAACATGCCAGAGTAAAATTAGCATCAATAATGAAGACATTGAATGTTTTGTGTTTTTGCTCACCCACTATGAACTTAGGCGTAGTCGGGGCGCCTAATATGACATCTGTGGTTGATTTTTGCGTTAAGGCTTGTTTTCCTTATTACCAGTGTTACTCGCCATTCTGGCGAGACTTGCTCCGACTTCAAAAGTGCTTGTAATTTAGATCCCCAAGTAAAAGATGAGAAAACTGTAATTTAGATCCCCAAGTAAAAGATAGAAAACTGTAATTTAGATCCCCAAGTAAAAGATGAGAAACCTTGTCAATTTAGATCCTGCAAAAAAAGTTTGTGCAACTTGTATTAGATCCCCAAGTAAAAGGAGAAACTTGAATTTAGATCCCAAGCTAAATGATGAAAATTGAATAAAATCCCACGTAAAGTTTAAGAAAACTTGACTTAGATGCCCAAGTAAAGATAGAAACTAGAATTTAAGAACCCCTAGTAGCAAAGAGAGAAAACTTGTAATTTAGTCCTACAATCAAAAGATGAGAAAACTTGAATAATTTAGATCCACAAAAAAAGAGAAAAACTGTGAGTCAAATCATTAACAAACATAAACTAATTTTGTTTGTGCCAACTTGGTATCGAACTCCTCAATTAGCACGAGAAGGGGTTACTAGCGAAGTGTGTACTCGACTTCGCTATCGGCGCCCCGAAATGTTACAATATTAAAATACAGAATGAGACACCATATGCACACTAGATTCAAGATAGGCACCAAGGACCAGTGCCCATGTGGCTTAGCGAGTATGACAACCGAGCATATCTTACAGAACTGCCCTTAGTATGCAGAACTGAGAAGAAAGAGGTGGCCCACTTACACCACGTACACCAGCGTCTAAGACAAACTGTATGTCGTGGATGACAATCTAAGACAGACTGCGGCCTTTACTAGAGAACCCGAAATCCTAATCTAGTGAGAGCGCAGAACAAAAAAAAAAAGAAAATAATTTGAGTAAATCATTAACAAACATGGAAACTATACAAAATAAATCAGGAGAATTACCATGGTAATAGTGAGTGTAGCTAGTATGAAGAACATATGGTAGAACACAGATAAGAAAACAAAAGTAAAACTTCTGATGACATGTATTTTTCCTCTGGCAACATGTAGACATATGATTTAAAACAAGGTTCGAGTACAGAAGAAAATCCAATCGTTTGAAACAATGCCTCGAAATTTTAGAACTTCCTGCCTGGACAAAAAGAAGAAATGATAATGACTTAATACAAGACTTGAATATAAGACTTGAATATAAGACCTGAATATAAGACTTGAATATAAGACCTGAATATAAGACTTGAATATAAGACCTGAAATATAAGACTTGAAATATGAGACTTGAAATATAAGACTTGAATATAAGACTTGAGATATAAGACCAATATAGACTTGAAATATAAGACTTGAAATATGAGACTTGAAATATAAGACTTGAATATAAGACCTGAAATATAAGACTTGAAATATAAGACCTGAAATATAAGACTTGAAATATAAGACCTGAAATATAAGACCTGAAATATAAGACTTGAAATATAAGACTTGAAAATAAGACGAAATAAGACCTGAAAATCGAATTCATAAACAATATCATGTCTCGGAAACTAGTATTTTATGCACATTATGTGACATAGCACTTTTGTGCACACATGTCTTCGGCGTACTATCAGACTGAAATGGTCTGACAGAGTTGCTAACACAGAACCGTGGATAAGAACAGGTCAAGAACACATGATGACCCATGTTAAGAGGAGAAATAGCGATGGGTGGGACACAACCTGCAGAAGACACAGTCGAGTGTCACTAGAGAAGTGTTTGAGTGGAAACTGCAAGGGAAACAAAAAAAGAGACGCACTAAACAGATCTGGAGACGGAGCCTTATGCTTCACGGGGAGCGGATATGAATAATAAGACGATTGGTCATTGTGGTTTAGAGAGAAAGTAGTAATAGAAGAAATGGCTCTTGAAAGATGATCCTATGGACTACTAAGATAACGGTGGCAGCAGCACATTAAAGACACATTGAACACGACGATATAGAAGACATTAGAACCAACTAGAGATTCAGTCTTTCAAGCGGGTTGTGCAGAGAACGATGTTCTTCGAAGGACACGTTACGTGAAAAGAGTCTTTACTGCCTGTGTTTCTACTTTTTAGGGCGGGGTAGGACACAGGGGACATGAGCCTGAGGAATTTAATGGTCACATGGTTAGGACAGACACTGTGAAACTGTTCAGGTTATGATTATTTCTTTATGCCCTGACAGAAAAAACTCCTTAGCCTTACCGGGATTGAACCTGGTCTCCAGAATGGGAGCCCGCGCTCTAATCAACTCGGTTTTTAATGAAAGGTGCCGCCCGTCTGCCCAGCGTGTTCGTATCGCGTTGGACTACGGGTGACTATCCCTCTGTGTGTGCGGGCTCACTTCCGGGGATGGCAGAAAAAGCTACAGATTCCCCAGATTTACGGTGTTCGTGGCACCGAACCGAAGGGTTACGATGTCCATGGCACCGAGCCGAAGAGATGAAAAGCTCAAGTGCTTCTGGATCGGGAAAAAAAATGAAAGGTACTAAAATAAAATATATTAGCAGTTTCTTATGTTAAATACAAAAACCACTATTTCCTATATAAGTACGAGTATATACACAAGTTGGTTAGATGGCATAACAAAATCCTGTCAAAGAGCAAAAATAACAATTACCCAAGTCACCAGAACAGCGCAAGACAAAAACAAAAAACAACGACACTGGGCAACAAACAGGTAGCAGTGTGACGACAAAAGAAAGAAGAAAAGAAGACATAATTTAAAGCTATATTTTATAAACTCATCTGCTGTATTCTATCTACAAGGACTTCTACGTAAATAGCATCAAATAAATTGTGGGGATATTTTGTTTTTCTATTCAGCGTTTGGCTTGCTAATGCGATGTGTTGGAAAACTGATACTGTTAGAACGGTTTCTCGAGTGGCTTGACGTATTGTACAAGTGAATGTATTGACTTTCAGTAACTATAACACACAATACAGTGTTATCGTGTATTCTGGTTCCCTTGCTGCAATAAAACAGGCAATAAAAAACAGATATACAAGTATTAGCTTACTTCCTTCATTGGTACGTGGACTTAACTCTTTCCACGCCGAGTTATTTCCTCAATTTTTAAGAGTTAATTCAAGGGAAGTAAAAAAAAAACAAAAAACGATCCCAACTACTTGTCAATAAATAAACATATATATATTATTATATACTAAATTGAAGAAAACTGGACAACCAATAGAATAACAAGGTTAAAAAATAGTAGAAGTAAAATAGTAGAAGTAAAACTAGAAAGACTTCTCATAAGGGAAGCAACTCTATGGCGCAGTGTGCGGCTTAATGCGTACAACGGACTTCCGCCGTGGCGCAGTGTGCAGCTTAAGGTGTAGAAAGAGTTCAGATTAAATTTCACAGTTGGAGTGGTATTTTTCCCGACCGTAACTGCTCTCACTTCGACCAAGCCTCAATTGGGTACGAGAGAAATACTAAGAAGTAAAGGTAGCCAGCGTAATCTTGGACCACTCACTCATGGTCAAAGGGTTTCCTCATATGGGTCGGTCACTCCCCACAGAAAGAGCACGCAACCTGCCTAGAGTACTGTACAAAGCAGAAGCTGTCTAACTTCAGAAATAATCCAAAAAGATATCTTATTTTTTTATTTTTTTGTTTTTTCTTCGATCCAGAAGCATTTGAGCTGAAAGTTCTTCGGCTCGGTGTCATGGACATCGTAATCCTTCGGTTCGGTGCCACGAACACCGTAAATCTGGCGAACCTGTAGCTTTTCTGCCAGTCCGCGGAGTTGAACCCGCACTTACAGAGGACTTGTCACCCGTAGTCCAACGCGCTACGAACACGCTGGGCACGCGGGCAAAAGATATCTTATAAAAAATACTCCTACGAACAGAACAATACGATACGATCCCGGAATGTGAGCTTTCCGTACGCAAGACGAACGAATAACCGCTTCACTTAAGAGCTGCACACCCCAGAAGTTTTTATAAGATTGATGTGTTTGAATATAGTGTGTATAAATGCAACTATGTATGTTTTATGTTTCTTTAAGTAAGACAACTAAATAAATAAACATTTCATCTACTTACAAATCCTACATCACCCGAGTGGTTACCGGGGTCCAAATTGGGGTGTAAAGAATAGAACCACTTAAACTTGCCCCGCATGTCGTAAGAGGCGGCTAAGTAGGTCGGGCTTGGGCTAGCTACCCCACACCGTAAAAAATACTAGATGGCTATAGAACGGAGAGCGAACCGAGTAAACGCTTGCTGAAACCGGACACATCGCCGAAGGATAAGCACCAGAGCTCCAAATGGTGCTGAGGATGTGACGTAAATCACACCAATGCTAAGGCTGCATAAATCAGATTTCCACATGAATAGAATTTATGGGAAATCTGGTACATCGGTCTGGGCAGTGATCGCGAGAGAGAGAGAGAGAGAGAGAGAGAGAGTGAAAGAGAAATCCTACATAACTACGCAAATATGTATTTGAACATAAGAAAACGTATGTGAGACAAAGACAAGATCAGACAGAGGACAAGAAACAGGCTGTTTCTGCTTTTTATAACATTTAAACAACGCTTTCCACATTCTGAAAACGTTAAGCAAAGAAACCTGAGACAAATGTTTTGTCAATAGCACGCTTGAAGTGTATGACTTTAAGCCGTTCATTTCACGATTTGTTATGTTACTAATTATACCGAGGACATATTGACATATATTATATGCAGGGCATGTCCTGCATATAATATATGTCAATATATCCTCGATATAATTAGTAATTGAACACTCTGAGACATTACAGTTTAACGTTTTGATGTTTTGGGACACGTCTGACTAGTGATTATGAAAGCCCGGGCGCCGTTTCCCAATTGCAATAATAATAGAAACAAAAATAATAGTAACAATAAAATGATTGATTAATTGACAGGACCATCATCGTTGCACTTCGGTGAGTAACCAATTGTGCTCCGATCTCTTTCTTTCACAGTAAGATCTCAGCTTCAGTGCATGAACTCCGTAGCCCCGGCGAGGGTCCCTGATGTAATTTTGAAGACAATTAAGATAGTTTTAGAAAGAGAAGATGGAGATATGTTGGGCACACCTTGAGGAGAAATGATCAACGAATATCAAAGCAGGCATTGAAGTGGAATGCAAAGGGTTCAAGAAAGAGAGGTCGACCTAAGGAGACCCTGAAGCGAACTTTGCTGAGAGAGGCAGGAAATATCGGTCTCAGTTCCATGGAGGAGATTGAGCGAGTTGCCCAGGATAGAGCGGTATGAAGAAATTACTTGCAGGCCCTATGTAACGTATAACGGTACGAGAGAAATTATTATTATTATAATAAATGTTGCCCGGAAGCGGCTTTCCAGCCTGCTCTTCTCGATTTTGAGCTGTCAAGAGTTCTTTTATGTGGTCAAATTGAACATGGGATCTACGTTGTATCGTCCATCTCCGATAGGACTAGGAACTCGATATCACCTACACTGAGTTCAGGGAACACTGGAAAGCAAAGTGATATTAATACTAATATAACTTTTTTTGAATAACGGATGAAAACTTAATTCCGTTTAAACGTTTAATTTTTTTATTATAGTGCTAACGAAAAAACAGAAACATTGATATTTAGAAATATTGTTTCTCTTCAAATTCTGATTAACATTAAAGCTGGCGGAGTAAAATAGGGCGCCATGGATGTATCACAAGGGCGCCATGACGTCCGTGGGCGCAGCGTTGAATAGATTATTCTGTGTCTAGCTAAAATGAAACGTTTGTGACACTCCTCAGTAAAGCCATTTTCAAGAATGGTCGTAAGAGCGCTCGTATTGCTAGGCTAGGCAAAGGGTGCTGTAAGAAATAAGGGTAACTGGTTCGAATCCTGTGTTTGGTAGTTTGTTTTTTTCTGAAGCTCCTAATACTTGTACACTGTCTATGGAGTCTCTGTGACTGAATGGCTAAGCCTTGCGAGTCGAAGGTCGTCTATGGAGTCTCTGTGACTGAATGGCTAAGCCTTGCGAGTCGAAGGTCGTCTATGGAGTCTCTGTGACTGAATGGCTAAGCCTTGCGAGTCGAAGGTCGTCTATGGAGTCTCTGTGACTGAATGGCTAAGCCTTGCGAGTCGAAGGTCGTCTATGGAGTCTCTGTGACTGAATGGCTAAGCCTTGCGAGTCGAAGGTCGTCTATGGAGTCTCTGTGACTGAATGGCTAAGCCTTGCGAGTCGAAGGTCGTCTATGGAGTCTCTGTGACTGAATGGCTAAGCCTTGCGAGTCGAAGGTCGTCTATGGAGTCTCTGTGACTGAATGGCTAAGCCTTGCGAGTCGAAGGTCGTCTATGGAGTCTCTGTGACTGAATGGCTAAGCCTTGCGAGTCGAAGGTCGTCTATGGAGTCTCTGTGACTGAATGGCTAAGCCTTTTGCGAGTCCGAGAAGGTCGTCTATGGAGTCTCTGTGGTTGAGTGGTTAAACCCTTTGCCTTGCGAGTCGAAGGTCGTGGGTTCGAATCCGGACCGCACCGCTCTGTTCACGAGTGTAATTTTTTCCAGAGACCCTAGAATTGTTGCAGGAGCTACGGAGTTCGTGCTTTGTGCAATACTCTCGGCAGGTTGCGTGCCAATTCTGCTGAGAGGGACCGAGTCATATGGGGTTAAACCCGGTGCAATGAAGTTAATCCTTTTAATTTATTGATAATATTGATTGCTTCCGCTACTTCCCTGTGCTCTTACAAAAGACTCCCTGATCTCATCGCATATTTCTAAGGCTAACATCACTATTAGTTATAACAAAATAAGACATCAACTGTACATCAAAGTGAAGGTGGACACTTATAACCTGTCATCTCCTCTTGTTTCATTTTGTTTCTCTTGTAACGTCGCGGTGAGGATTAGTTTGTTTATATATCATTTTAATTCTACCAGCGATAGAAGATCCCTCACCGGCTTGCTAGGCCACAGCCAACTTTAGAAAACTAGGCTAGACAACTGAGTGGGTGTTCCTGACGTAGATCAGAAAAGGGGGCCGGAAAATATAGATGTTTGTTTGAACACTGCAAGCTTTTTTTGCAATTTTACTCAATTCTGTGATTCTATGGTCATTTATTGATGAAAAATATTCATAATATTGATATTCCTTATTGTTAAACTTAATTTGTTGCATAATATAACTTCGATTTAGCATTTTGTGTTGATTTTAAAATGAATTCGTCTATATACACCAATACTGGAATGCGAGGTCTGATTTCATATAGTTCTTTCCTGAGTCCGAAGGCCCATACGTTTATAGTTGGCTCTGGCTAGGCCCATCTCGTGTCTTGAGGACATAAAAAAGCTGACTTAGGAGAACCAGAGTTACGTTAGCCTTTGATCCCGCGATCAAAGTTTTACGGTCTAAACCAGTGTGAACCGTGTGGCCTCTGTGACTAAGTTGGTTAAGCCAGAGCCTACAATAAACTTATGGGCCTTCGGACTCAGGTAATAATTATGGGAAATCAGACCCCCAACTACACAACGTGACCTCGGATTCCAGTATTGGTGTATATAGACGAATTTATTTTAAAATCAACACAAAATGCTAACTCGAAGTCATATTATGCAACAATTTAGTTTAACAATAAGGAATATCAATATTATGAATATGTTTCACCAATAAATAACCATAGACTCACAGAATTGAGTAAAATTGCAAAAAGTTTGCATTGTTCTATCAAACCTCTATATTTTCCGGCCCTTCTGATCTAGGTCAGGGAACTCCCGGTCAGTTGTCTGGCCTATGTATCTAGAGTTGGATGTGGTTAAGCTGTCTGCTTGGCGTTCCAATGGTCATGGGTTAGAATTTGAACCACGTCGTTCTGTTCACAAGTGTATCTTTACAGATATCGATAGGGTTTTTGGTCACAAGTATTGCTGGACTAACTAAATTAGAGACAGTCAACGTTATTCTGATCAATGTATCGCAAGACTGACTCTGGTCAATACTTCCACTTTGTGCTCAGTTTATAATATCTGTCTTGTGTTACATGTATAATGTCTGTCTTGTGCTACATTTATAATGTCTGTCTTGTGTTACATTTATAATGTCTGTCTCTTGTTACATTTATAATGTCTGTCTTGTGTTATATTTATAATGTCTGTCTTGTGTTACATTTATAATGTCTGTCTTGTGCTACATTTATAATATCTGTCTTGTGTTATATTTATAATGTCTGTCCTGTGTTACATTTATAATGTCTGTCTTGTGTTACATTTATAATGGCTGTCTTGTTTTACATTTATAATGTATGTCTTGTGTTACATTTATGTTTGTCGTGTGTTACATTTATAATGTCTGTCTTGTGTTACATTTATAATGTCTGTCTTGTGTTACATTTATAATGTATGTCTTGTGTTACATTTATAATGTCTGTCTTGTACTAGATTGACAACGTATATCCTTGTTTAGGCGTATACTCTATGACTTGTGTTTGTATCGTAACAACTTATATCTATGACATGTACAACCGTTGTTCTGAGTTAGGCTAACATGCCTTTTTAACATAATTTATACGGCATTTATCTTGTTAATCCAACGCTACTTTTTGTTCTGAATTAGGCCCTTGAGCCTTATGAAACATACTTTAAATTTCCTTCTTATATTTAACGCTGTTATCACCAGGAGTCTTTGAGTGTTCACAGTTGCTGCTGTGTCATAGGTTTAGTGGTAGATAAGAAAGGAAAGACGTTATTCAACATGATCTGATATGTTATCAGATTATACATGTACCTCTTCACGTCATGGCGTGTTGAATAATTTATTACTATTTTGTCATGTTGATTCAACTAGTCCTTCAGTTGAGCTATCGTTTAACTCTTACAATACGATATGCCACCAGACAAACTATAAGGTTAGTTCCCATTTTACTAAACTCCACCTGATACGCCATCATAAACCTTCACAAACTATCATCAATTATATTTTCTGACTAGTTGTTAATAAATCAGTTATTAAGTTTTCCTCTGCTGTTGAACATAAAAAAAAAGTTATTAAAAATTTTGTAAGGACACATTCCATTTATGATATGGTCCTCAAAGAAATGCGTAAAAGGCAGATTTAGTATGCGTATTGCTGTAGAAAGGCAGATTTAGTATGCGTATTGCTGTAGAAAGGCAGATTTAGTATGCGTATTGCTGTAGAAAGGCAGATTTAGTATGCGTATTGCTATTTATTTTAGCTAGTTTTTCTCGTTAGCCCACTATAAATTCCGGCGTAGTCATAGCAATTAATATGAGCCTCTGACTGATTTTTGTTTGAATGCGTGCCTTTCTAGTCACCATTGTCCCTCGCCATTCATGCGAACAATACTCCGACTTAAGAGATATTAAGCAGTAAAGTGATAGCGTTGAAATCGAGAAAGATAAGGAATGTTGCAAAGGGGAAACAACGTTAATCTTGATTCGCTTGAAATTACCTCGGTCGTTTAGCTAGGGAACGTTAACGATAACGTCATAAGAAACATGGACATTCATACGTTAAAAATTCGCCCGAGTGATTACCGGGGCCCAAATTTGGGGTGTAAAGAATAGAGCCACTGTTACCTGTAACGCATGTCGTAAGAGGCGATTAAGGAGGTTTGGCCTAAATCGGATGCACGTGTCCTAAACGTGTAGAAGTCTATGCGTTTAGGGGCCTACCAAACCAATGTGCAACGTATACACGTTCTTGGTAAAGATCAAACATATCATAAAGAGTGATTAAAATTGGTCGTAAAGAACGAACACAAAGAAGAAGAAGAAGAAGGAGATACGTTAAAAATGTAGAGGGTGGCGGGGAACCATCTCCCTACGCCTGGAAAATGGCTATTTACTCTTCTTTTTCTCCCGTCACAATGCTACCGGGTCGTGATTTTCTGTTTTTGTCTTGCTCTGTTCTGGTGGATTGGACGATTGTTATTTTTGCTCTTTCCCAGGATTCTGCTATGCCATCTAACCATCTTTTTCGTGGTCTTCCTTTCGCCTTCTTTCCTAATGTTCTGTTATAGAAGACTCTGTATACTGCTCTTTTTAATAACACATTGTTATGCGAATCAGGTTTTCTCAATTTCCGCATAGTAAAGTACCATGTAATATTTCAGTGGCGGCTCGTCATTAGGGGAAAGTGGGACAGGGCCCCACCAAAAATAGTATGTAACGTGTATTTGTTTTATGAATTAAAATATAACTTAACACAAAATCATGATTTTTTCAGCAAATGTTTGTCTGTCCCCACCAACAAAAATGATGACGAGCTTCCATTGTAATATTTATTGATTAATTTTGCCCCCTTCTTCTAGAGAAATATACGTGGACGCCTATGATAAAAATAAGTAATTGACTAACTACTGCTAGATGTTTTGCTCTCTGAGTACTGTTATGTCATTTGAACTTGGAACCTATACTGCATTGTCTGCTAATTTGTTTACATTACGTTACCGTGTGGAACAATAGGGATTACTGTTCCAGAGATTCCTGAACACAAGGTAGGTGAGATAGAGTTCCTAGTCCTATCGGAGATGGATGATGGTCTGGGTTCAGATCCCGCAATGAACGTGGAATTTTTCCTGACCACGACGGCTCTCAGGTCGACCCAGCCTCAACTGGGTACCAGACATGCTCTGTGAAAGTAAAGGTGGCCGGCGTAATGCTGACCACATTCTCCATCGTGTGCCGACGGTCGATGAAAAATACAGGCCTAACACTGTATTGACCTGTATACCACGAGGTATGAAAGGGTTCCTTTACTTACTGTGTTCAAGCTGAACATGTAACAAATTATTGACAGTTGAAAATCGATAAGGAAAGGTATGAAGCTAATACCCTAGCAAAAATCATTAAAACAATTCAAATAAAATTCCTAAACATATGTTTAGACGTGAATCTCTTCAGTTTCAGTCTCAAGAAAATGGGGAGAGAGTGGAGAGATCTGGAAAGGATGGCATTGGATAGACGGGATTGGAAGGCCTTGGTTGCAGACCTATGCTTCCCTAGGTACGAAGGGTAAAGAAGAAACACATATTTAACATTATAAAATTAATTCGAGGGTCTTCGACGGTGCTATTGAGATCGTGAATCCCCGCGGAGAACTTTATCTATAATAATCATATCGAAACACACATGTTTATTCACTTGAGTGTGATTTTGTTAGTATTATCAATCAATCGATCGATGAGGCAATCAATCTTTACAACTAGCTTTATATTTACCTTTACAATCATCTCAGTTTACATTTACTTTTACTTTACAATTACTTTATCATTTAATAATTACCTTCAGATTTACATTTATGTTCGCCATTCCATTTCCCTATAAATTTAATTTTACAACTACGTTTACAACAAATTTATCACGATTCTGTCCCACCCACTAACTCACAAATTCTGTCCCACCCACTAACTCACAAGTTTTATCCCACCCGCTAACTCTCAAGTTCTATCCCACCCACTAACGCACAAGTTCTGTCCCACCCATTAACTCACAAGTTCTGTCCCACCCACTAACTCACAAGTTTTATCCCACCCACTAACTCACACGTTTTATCCCACCCACTAACTCACAAGTTTTATCCCACCCACTAACTCACACGTTTTATCCCACCCACTAACTCACAAGTTTTATCCACCCCTAACTCACAAGTTTTATCCCACCCCCCCGCCCGCGTGCCCAGCGTGTTCGTAGCGCGTTGGACTGTGGGTGACTAGCCCTCTGTGTGTACGGGTTCAATTCCGTGGGCAGGCAGAAAAAGCCACAGATTCCCCAGATTCACGGTGTTCGTGGCACCGAACCGAAGAGCTGAAAAAAAAAAAAATCCCACCCCCTAATTCACAAGTTTTATCCCCACTAACTTACAAACTATAACAAGTACATTATTTCAATACACAATGTGTAACCTTACCTGTTCTTATCTCTACCTGTTTTATCAAGATTCAGTCTATACTTTCAAAAACAACATGAATGGCGGTGAGTCAGAACAGATTTATCAGTGCATAGTTTGACATACAATCATTTACTACCAGAGTCACTCAAATACAGGGCACAGTTTTACGGTTACTGATAAAGTTTCTGTGTGAACTTTATTACTATGGGGGGAAAACCGGTACAATGAAGACAATCCTTCCTCTTTAGACGCTACTCAAGGCCCGTCTGCCAAGCGTGTTCGTAGTACGTTGGACGACGGGTGAAAAGCCCCCTGTGAGTGTGGTTCAATTCCGCGATCTAGTAGAAAAGTCACAGGTTCTCCAGATTTACGGTGTTCGTGGCACAGAACCGAAGGGTTAAGATGTCCATGGACCGAGCCGAAGAGCTGAAAGCTCAAGTGCTTTTGAATAAAAAAAGACCCTATTTGAGACTGTTTAACCAGAGCCAACTATAAACTTATGGGCCTGTGGACTCAGGTAAGAATTATGGGATATCAGACCACAACTACACCACGTGACCTCGCATTCCAGTATTGCTGTATATAGACGAATTCATTTTAAAATCAACACAAAATGCTAAATCGAAGTTATATTATGCAACAAGTTAAGTTTAACAATAAGGAATATCAATATTATGAATATTTTTCACCAATAAATAACCATCGACACACAGAATTGAGTAAAATTGCAAGGTTGCAGTGTTCTATCAAACATCTATAAATCCCAGCCCCGATCTGATCTCGGTCAGGGGTTTGCCGTCAGTTGTTAGGCCTAGTTATTTAGAGTTGGCTGTGGTTTAGCCAATAGAGTGATGGCATCACGAATATCCTTAAGAAAATGAATAACAGCTTACAAAGTGCAATAGAACAAGCACACACAAGATCACTTCATCCCCCACTCTCCAACACTTCTATAAAGAAGTAAATGGAGGAAGAGAAGAAGAAGCTTAGTCCCCTTCGGCTTACTGAGCCGATATACTGGTTATCTGTACTTTGTAAGGTGACACAGAGCCAGTACACTGGCTCTCGGTACTTTGTAAGGTGACACAGAACCAGTACACTGGCTCTCGGTACTTTGTAAGGTGACACAGAACAAGTACACTGGCTCTCGGTACTTTGTAAGGTGACACAGAACCAGTACACTGGCTCTCGGTACTTTGTAAGGTGACACAGAACCAGTACACTGGCTCTCGGTACTTTGTAAGGTGACACAGAACCAGTACACTGGCTCTCGGTACTTTGTAAGGTAACACAGAACCAGTACACTGGCTCTCGGTACTTTGTAAGGTGACACAGAACCAGTACACTGGCTCTCGGTACTTTGTAAGGTGACACAGAACCAGTACACTGGCTCTCGGTACTTTGTAAGGTGACACAGAACCAGTACACTGGCTCTCGGTACTTTGTAAGGTAACACAGAACCAGTACACTGGCTCTCGGTACTTTGTAAGGTGACACAGAACAAGTACACTGGCTCTCGGTACTTTGTAAGGTAACACAGAGCCGATATACTCTTTCTCTGTACTTTGTAAGGGGGCACAGAGCCAGTACACTGCAATATAAATACATCTGGATGTACACACAATTACAGAACGAAAGGATTACGGGAACACTTCTACACAAAAGACCAAAACAGGTGTTGGCTTGTAGATAATATAGAGAAAGGATGCCTGCTGAACGCGATCCCGAACAAAATGCATATCGAAATTGAATGTGCTGTATAGAAACACCCAAATCGTCGCTCGCTGCAAATTAGCAACACGACGGGTTTAATCTCAACGTCTGAAATCATAATACCATAACTAAAAGGGATATTTAAGTGGTTATTCGTGAGCGTCTGTAGCTTTAGCGGTAGTGAGCTTGATCACAACCCAAGCGTACCTGGTTCAAACTCCGTGGTGGGCAAGTTTGGAAGCAAATTAGTTCCCTTGGATTTTTACGAACTATAAAATAGACCTCGCCGTTCAGAAAGCAATGGCAAACTACTGAACGTATAACTGGTGCCTAGAAAATCGACGACTCGTTTACTGTGGTTGATGGCTACGTCCTGTAAAGTATATACCACGGTTTTCACTTTCTGGTGGTTATTCTAGTAAGGCGGACATATTAAATTAACACTTTCAGTCTGTATTTTGCTTAAGCTCCGGACGCTGAACCCTACATGGGTAGGAGTCTCCACAGCACTAAACATATCACTACATGCTTAGAGCTGTTGGAGATTTCTGCAGCACTAAACATATTACTACATACTTAGAGCTGTTGGAGATTTCTGCAGCACTAAACATATCACTACATGCTTAGAGCTGTTGGAGGTTTCTGGGTTTTAAAGAAAGCCGGTGTTCCCCCACCTTCCTCCCATTGCACTATAGGAAAAGATTGAAAATTCATAATTCTTTGGGTTCGAAGAGAAAGAAAAAGAACCTCAGGACGCATTACTATTACAATATATACTGAACTAGACCGTATTCTGGCTTCGCGTCATATTAAAATTAACACGAGCCAGTAAATCGGTTCAGAAGGTCAAAAGGGTTAAAGGGGAAAAGAAGAAAGTGAGCCTCAGAAAGTATATCACAATCATCATCATCATGGGCCGTCTCCACATCGAAGGTTGGCTGCAATGAATCTCCAGCATCCTCTGTCTTTCGCCTTGGTGTTGCACACTGCCAGACTGTAACCTGTCCATTTTTTAAATTTTGTTTTACTTTAAAGAAATACATATCACAATGTATTTTTGAAAAAATGGTTTTGTTGTGTTTTTTTGGATCCAGAAGCACTTGAACTTTCAGCTCTTCGGCTCGGTGCCATGGACATCGTAGCCCTTCGGTTCGGTGCCACTAACACCGTAAATCTGGAGAAGCTGTGGCTTTTCTGTCAGACCGCGGAATTGAACCGCACTCACAGGGGAGTTTCACCCGTCGTCCAACCCGCTACGAACACGCTGGGCAGGCGGGCTAAAAAAAAAAGGATTTAAAGGCGTCGCGTCGACTTGATTGCATCGGGTTTTCAATCTATGGTTCAGTCCGTGTCGACATAAATGGCACGCCATCTGCCGAGAGTGCTGCACAAAGCATAAACTCCGTAACTCCAACAATACTCCTATAGATTTCATAAAGAAAGTTGCACATGACATGGTCCGGATTCGAACCCCCAACCCTCATAGCGACAGGCAAAGGTCTTAACCACTTCGTACTAGAGAGCCCAATAATGTACTTATCGTTTAGTAACTTTTAGTATTATGCAGATGTTCAGATCAATGTAATCTAATTTGTTATGACCTTGATGCACTGATATCATTACAATAATCATATCTAAGATTGAAAGTGCATGATGCATAGATACTAAAATGGGTTGATCTATATGTCAGTAGCAACATTATGGTATGGCAAGAGGAGGATTTGGTTTTTTTTAATACATGCAACAGCGTGTAACTAGGATATAATATTACTATAGGGATATTCTAAACACACACACACACAACAGCATGTAACTAGGATATAATATTACTATAGGGATATTCTAAACACACACACACACCAGCTTGTAACTAGGATATAATATTACTATAGGGATATTCTAAACACACACACACACACACCAGCTTGTAACTAGGATATAATATTACTATAGGGATATTCTAAACACACACACACACACACACACCAGCTTGTAACTAGGATATAATATTACTATAGGGATATTCTAAACACACACACACACACACAACAGCTTGTAACTAGGATATAATATTACTATAGGGATATTCTAAACACACACACACACAACAGCATGTAACTAGGATATAATATTACTATAGGGATATTCTAAACACACACACACACATACCAGCTTGTAACTAGGATATAATATTACTATAGGGATATTCTAAACACACACACACACACACAACAGCTTGTAACTAGGATATAATATTACTATAGGGATATTCTAAACACACACACACACACAACAGCTTGTAACTAGGATATAATATTACTATAGGGATATTCTAAGCACACACACACACACCAGCTTGTAACTAGGATATAATATTACTATAGGGATATTCTAAACACACACACACACACAACAGCATGTAACTAGGATATAATATTACTATAGGGATATTCTAAACACACACACACACACAACAGCTTGTAACTAGGATATAATATTACTATAGGGATATTCTAAACACACACACACAACAGCATGTAACTAGGATATAATATTACTATAGGGATATTCTAAACACACACACACAACAGCATGTAACTAGGATATAATATTACTATAGGGATATTCTAAGCACACACACACACACAACAGCTTGTAACTAGGATATAATATTACTATAGGGATATTCTAAACACACACACACACAACAGCATGTAACTAGGATATAATATTACTATAGAGATAAACACATACACACACACAACAGCGTGTAACTAGGATATAATATTATTATAGGGATATTCTAAAGTTCTAAACTGATGACCAAATATTGCTTGACCGGTTGTCATCACACAGTGTACATGTCAACTTTTTGTTAAAAAGATAAATATCCTTAAAAAAAGGATAACAAACATGACTTCCCCAGTCTTATACACTGTCCTCATAACTGAGAGAGCAGTGTGCTAACCACTCGACCCTCGCTCTTCAATGATAAGAGGAGTAGACATCAAAAAAGCCGAAAGATTGACTTCATTGCACAGGGTTTCTTAGGGGTCTCTGGAAAAAAAACCGCTCTTGAACAGAACGGCGCGGTCCGGATTCGAACCTACGACCTTTGACAACATAAATTGTCAGAGACGCTTTAGCGATACAAGACCTGATACAAACATAACCGCATTAAGATAACAATTACCTAGTGATTTCGTCATCACTTTATGTAATATCTATTTATCTAAGCATCCTTACGTGTACGAATATTGTGTGAATTGTTACATGTATACAGAATCGATAACTGCCTTCGGGGCAGGGAGAAACAAAATCTGTACTTTGATACAATTTCACCGGATACTCGAGTATTCGGCTTGACCTAGATCACGGAACGTTACTAGGTAGGATAGGCGACCGCGGTTTAAAGGTCACCCCTTGCGTGTAATAATAAGATTTTGGTTACAATAAGAAATGTAAGGTTTGATTTCGTTGTGTAGCAGTAAAAGGGACTGTGAGTAGACAGAGACAAGGGACTGTGAGTGGTTTAAGGTAACTCTAGGGTCAAGTTTACAATGCCCGCCATAATTGCTTCAAATGGGTCAAAACTCACTCATGTACGAATGCAAGAGATGTTGATGTGTTCCATTTTGTTTCTTGTTTCGTTCCTTCGCCGTTTTCCAGAGGCACTCTATGTTCTGTGCATGCGCGCCTGTGTTTGGGTCCACAAAGTGTTTGGATATCTCCAACGATCTTGTCTTGGCGTCAGCAATAACCAATGTTGACAAAGACAAGAAATTCATTGAAGCTGGTGGAAGTAGTAACGTTGACCTAGTAACGTTCTGTGACCTAGGTCAAGTCGAATACTCGAGTATCCAGTGAAATTGTATCAAAGTACCGCAAAATCAATGACAGTCGTCTTGACTTGTCTTGCCCCTGGATACAGATAGTCCTGGACGAGAGAGTGAGGTTGACGAATAGCGCAACTTTTCCTCACTATAATCCAAATACAGCGCAAGCTACAGTTTCAGACAACTACATACAACACAAATCACACAACATGAACTAAAAATAAACTGGCAGGACAAAATTCCAGACAGCGAAGTCCTCACAAGAGCAAGACCCCAAGCATCACACCCTGTTGCAGAAGGCCCAACTGAGATGGGTCGGTCACGTTGCTCGAATGCCTGATAAACGCATCCCAAAACAGTTGATGTATGGCGAGCTTGAAGGGGCAGACGTTTAGCTGGTGGACAGAAAAAACACTTTAAAGACACTCTTAAAGTGTCTCTGAAATCTTCGATATAGACAATACGTGATGGGAATCCCTTGCAAGATCCCAAATGTGGCTCTGTAACAAAAGAGGAACCCGAATAGCTGAGAATCATCGTATTGTTGAGTCTAGAGAAAACGAGCAGCGCGAAAGACAGAGCACACACACGCACATGTCTAACCTTGATCATGTATGCCCCACCTGTGGTCGGGATTCTGTTCTAGGATTGGACTCTACAGTCACCTCCGCACACACCAGAGAGGTGCAACAGTACACGTCTGAGATTGTTGTCATCATCGCTTGCGATGGACGGCTATTAGACGCTATAACATGTGCACTTGTGTCCTCAGCTTAGGGTTAATAGTGGTTTCATGGCAGATGTTAACTTTTAATTACGTAATAAAATAGAAAAAGTAAATGAGAGTGAGCACATGTAGACCTAACAAGGAATGCGGTGATGTCAGTTCTTGAATACTGAATCATCATCACCAAAATCATCTTGTGTAATCTCCACATAGAAATATCACCACCAACATCAGCGTGTGTAGTTTTACCATAGAAAGATCATCACCAACATCAGCGTCTGTAGTCTCCACAAAGAAATATCATCACCAACATCAGCGTCTGTAGTCTCCACAAAGAAATATCACCACCAACATCAGCGTGTGTAGTTTTCACATAGAAAGATCATCACCAACATCAGCGTCTGTAGTCTCCACAAAGAAATATCACCACCAACATCCAACGTGTGTAGTCTCCACATAGAAATATAATCAACAACATCAGCGTGTGTAGTTTCAACATAGAAAGTTGGCTGGATTTGATTTCCAACATATTATGTTCCTCGCCGTTATGGTACTCTCTGGCAGACTATTGTGTGCCAACTATTGATCTAGCCCCATTGCCATTTATACCTCTGTCTTCTATACTTTTTGCCCTTAACTGACCTCTCTAAAATGGTTTTCGACAATCACATAAACTGTCAATATCAAATAAAATATTTGTTGAAGGCAAATTAATTTTTCATTTTAAAATTCAGTTTTCAGTATGACATGCTTGCCACTTCATATTTCTATATCTAAGTGTACAGGAGGTAAGAGTGTCAATTCCTTTTCTCCCCTGTGCAATCTCAAGTTTGGGATTTAATCTATAACCCTTTTGTGCCCGATTTGGTAGCCGAACCTCCATGCATTACGCTAATTTGTCCCCCACTTGTGTCAATACACGCTTTAATATCAATGCAGGCAATTGGAACAACATGATGCATGGATACTAAATAATGAAGAACAGATCCAAGAAATAGAATAAATCTGTTTTCGTTCGCCACCTGAATTCAGGCGAAATTATAGTGTCTAATATAACGCCTCTGACATGTTTGTTGCGTGAATGCTTGCTTTCCTTATCACCAGCTCTCCTCACCATTCAGATGAACCTTACTCCGACTTGAGAGGTATTTTAAATTTAGATCTTCAAGTAAAGGATCAGAGTTTTCTATTGTCTAATTCCGTATTTTGTGCACACTGATAATTGTTGTACCAAGCTGGTCACGAACTCCGGAATTTCTACGGGACGTGGATACAAGCGCAGAGTGTTATCAGCATAGTTACCGGCGAGACGATCACATGGAAGGGAGGGGTCTATTCAGATGAGACCCAACTTTTCCAACGGATGTTGACAATTTGAAGACACAACAAAACTAGATAGCACACAAAATAAAATATTATGATATGAATTCTCTAAAGCGTTCTTGTATTGCCGGACTCCCAATGGGAGCAAGAATAAGTAATACTTGACCTACAAGGTATATCGTGGGAGGTGACTGAGGTAGGGGCCTAGGAAGCTTCTAGTAAATAAAACGTGTCGCAGAAATTGGAGATGCTTTCCTACTTGTAGGCGCATAACTGGCACAACATACATTCGCTCTTAGGCTCAGATCACATACAAATCACAAAGAGTAGTTTAACAACAAGTGGTCAGTATGGAGCGTTCGAAGAAGAAGAAAGAATTACCTAAACAACATTAGTTTATCGAAACCTAAATAAATATGAAACTCAAAAATATGAAAATGATATAGTTTTAAAACTAAATTACGAATTTTAAACTCCAATGTTGTCTCAATCCTAAACAAGAGTTGGAATAAATATGAAAAGAGATCTATAGATGTATATATGCCATAAAAAGTAAGTTGAATACATTTGAAAATAAAATATGTGTCTGCAAAACATAATGAACATAAAATAAAATATGTGTCTGCAAAACATAATGAACATAAAATAAAATATGTGTCTGCAAAACATAATGAACATAAAATAAAATATGTGTCTGCAAAACATAATGAACATAAAATAAAATATATGTCTGCAAAACATAATGAACATAAAATAAAATATATGTCTGCAAAACATAATGAACATAAAATAAAATCAGTTCCGGAGAGGCGATTTCATCACAGAAATGTCTGCTTAACTACTATGTATAGCACAAATATGCTATAAGAAATAGAAGAAGACTTGGGTGTATTGGTCAGAATTGCCCGCGTGCCCAGCGTGTTCGTAGCGCGTTGGACTGTGGGTGACTAGCCCTCTGTGTGTAGGGTTCAATTCCGTGGGCAGGCAGAAAAATCCACAGATTCCCCAGATTCACGGTGTTCGTGGCACCGAACCGAAGGGTTACGATGTCCATGGCACCGAGCCGAAGAGCTGAAAAGCTCAAGTGCTTCTGGATCGGAAAAAAAAAAATTGGTCAGAATCTGAGAAAAATGATCAAAGAATCACAAAGCAGGCATTGAAGTGGGAGGGGTAAAATCAAGAACAAATGATGCACGGGAAAACCCTGAAACCAACTTTGCTGACAAGCAGAAAATATTAAATTAATTTCAGAGAAGAGATTGCCAGGATACAGCGGTGTGGAAAACAGATATAATATATAAAAGTACGTAAGTACTCGTAATGCAATTGGTTTTTTTCATCGCTGAATTTATAAATATATATGGAAATGAATAACTGAAGTTTACTTAATGATATTCATAGACTTTATCATATAGGTCATTTAGTAGATATATCATCAATATTTATACTTCTTAATAACTTAGTCATTCGTGAAGTTGGGGTGTGTGGAATGTGACAATGTCCTTATTGCTAGACGTATTGACAGCCGTCTAAGGACAACAAACGTTAATTATCTGGCGGGAAAAGTGTTAAGTGTTAGTTGGTGCAAAGTATGGATGCGACTGTTTTACGGTCGTTTTCTATTGCATCTTCTTCTTCTGCGATGCAGCTACTCCAGTATATGTCGTAAAAAGAGTGGTGCGCTTGAAGACTTCACCTGTCCCATAAGTTTTCAGCGTATAAGTTAAACAAACAAGGCGGCAGAATGCTAAACTCCCTGCCCTATGTCAAACCAATCTGATGTATCATCGCATGTTCTTACAACCGTTATTTGATCACTATAAAGTTCTCTTATGATCTGTATTAAATGTAAGGGAAATTCCTTTTCCTGCCTTTATTTCCACAATTCCTGATGTTCTACACAATCAAATGCATTTGAGCAGTCAATAAAGCATGATTGTAGATGTACATTATACTCTAGATGTTTCTATGATTGTTCTCATGTTAAATATATGGTCATGTGTATCATTGTTCCGTCTAAACCCAGCGTGCGTTATATTAATGTTTTATTCCATGTACAACAAAGTCTCTCGTGTCTTATCAATGTCACTGTTCTATAATTGGTACGCTATTTGTTGTTTACCTTTTTGTGTACTGGGTTCTTCGTGATCTAGGATATTGATCGTTTCCATTCCTTTGGACATATTCCTGTTTCCCATACCTTTCTACATATTGCATGATATATGCGTATGCTTTGTTCTATTCCAGCTTTGATAAACTCTGTGTAAATATTATCCCATTCTGGTTATTTTCCTATTTTCATGCTTTTTACTGCTCATTAAACTTCCTTGAACGATGGTTCCAGCTCTTTCTCTATGATTATTTCAGTGTTTACTCTATTGTCCTTTTCACCTCTGTTCATACACATTTCTCTGCAATATTCTGAGAGTTTCTTTTGTTCTGTTCTGGTATTTTATAACTATATGGGCACTAAACAAGCACAGAATCAATAAGTGAATTACAAACGATACACTACAGTTAATTCATTAGTTGAGGAAGAAAAAGGCACAAGGAATAACAAATAACAAATATTGCTTGTAAAAGAAATAGGTTTTAATTTATTTCCGATCCAGAAGCACTTGAGCTTTCAGCTCTTGGTTCTGAAACCTTTGATTCGGTGACACGAATACCGTAGATCTGAAGAACCTTTGGCTTTTCTGCCAGCCCGCAGAATTGAACCGCACTCACAGGAGGCTTGTCACCCGTCGTCCTGGAGAGTTATTATACAGTAGTGAGTGTTGGAAAATGACCCATAACATCATAAACAAGATGGAGACATTCCCCAATAAATGTTTAAGAAGAATTCTGCATATATTCTGGCCAAATACATTAGCGAAACACGTGAAAACAAAATCTGTAGTTTTACAAAATACAAAAACAATACACAGCAATGTTTCGACCTAAAAACCTTTATCAAGCAACGGAGAAAGGACCAAATACAATAGTAAATGAAGAGCTTTTACGGCGAACAAATGTTTCACCATCACCAAGATGGTGGTAGATTAGTCATGTATGTCATATGCCAGTAAACAAAAATAGAAAGACAGTTAAACTTCCGCAAGTGCAGTATTCCTCGTCCACATTGTATAAGAACATTTCAAGCCTGCATCGGGCTCACTAGTCATCAAAGCACACACAGACAAACATAATGCAACTATGTATGCTTTGATGACTTCGCTTGGATGAACATTTAGGGACATTGTTGAGTATGCATGTCCTTTTGTCAGTTACACATTGGCTAGGATAGCTCACCGATGGACAGCAGATGGAGGAGAACAAGGTCTGGATGTCTAAAACAAACATGAAGAAAAATTGTAGAAAGAAATTTGAAAGATTGAAGTCTGCCATAGGAAACAATTAGTAGAAAGGCAGCAGAGCGACAGCAATGGAAGTTTCTTGTGGAAGACGTTTGTATCAAAAGGGACACGAGGAAAATATAAATAGACATAATATATAATAATTCCTCTCATGCTGTTATACATTACATAGGGCATGCAAACAATTTCTCCATACCGTTCTATCCTGGAGCAACTCGCTCAATCTCCTCCATGGAACTGAGACCGATATTTTTTGCCTCTCTCAGCAAAGTTCGTTTCAGGATCTCCTTAGGTCGTTCTCTTTTCTTGAACCCTTTGCATCCCACTTCAATGCCTGCTTTGATATTCTTTGACAATTTCATCTTTAGGTGTGTTCAACATATCTCCATCTTCTCCTTCTTATAACAGTTGTTACTAGTGGTTGACCAGACATTTCTCTGATTTCATCTCTTCTCTCGAATTCATTTAATTGTATTTTCAATATATAAATCAGTGTTTCCCAACCTTTTTGTGCCATGCCCCACAAAGCCTTAAAAAATTCGTATGCCCCCTCCCTCCCAACCTATGTAACATATACAAAAAATGTTAGTTTCCAAAATTGAACTACTCACTGTAGAAACTTAAATGATAGGTTTTAGGAAGAAATCACTAGGCAATTGTTGAGGAAACATAACAAGTAAATTTTCAAAACATATTGTGAGAACTGAAATTCAAGTACGAAATAATTTTAAGGACAGATGTTTCAATATTATTTTAATTATTAGTAATTATTTATTACTTACATTTAGTGAGATCATTGCGCTTGATGCATGCTGCAAAGAGATTTTATGTTAGGTTCCAATTTAGTTAGCATCAGTCTCAAGTCTCCTCATTGTGTTACATCAAGCCGATTTTTTTTTAGCTGCAAATCAGTTATGGCACTAAATCCACACTCAGCTAAATATGAAGATGGAAACGGTAATTACAGTTTTCTTGCACATTTGGTTGAATTTGGGTATTTGATGTCTGTTTTCTCACAAAGTCACGCCATGATTCTTTTTTATATTAAATGAAGTTTTAGCTGAGTCATCATTTTGCATTTCTGCGAGTTCTTCTTGATACTGCATATTTGAAATATCAGACAAATACACTAACATTTGCTGCAACATCCAAGCTGGAAAATCAATTTATTTCAAATCAGAAAATCTTTCTTTAAATCAGCCGATATAATTTTCAGATGATCGACAATAACAAGTATAACGGTATCAGTCACTTCACATTTCTGGAGCCAATGAGACTTTTCAAAATTGTTGTTGCAAATATATTTCTGACATAATTCAATAAAGGTAATGAAACCAAATATCTTTGCTTTTGTATCAACAAGAGTTTTATTTGTTCCTGAAGTTGTCCTTTAATATATTTAGTTTTTCAAAGATATTGACTAGATAACTCACAAATGTTTTACCATCGACCGTTAACAGATACTTCATTTCAGGTTTTTGAGTAAAAATCACTAAGAGTATCAAATAGTTCCATAAATCTTTTCAAGCAGTTCCCTTTTGAGAGCCATCTTACTTTAGTGCGAAGTAAAAGTCTCACATGTTCTGCATTTTGTTCTTCTAAAAATAGCTTGGAGAGACGCTCACATTTGACATTAGCTTTAATAGCATTGATACACTTTATAACTAATTTAGTACTTCGTTTAGGACAGGCACAATATTTTAGCTCAAATTGTTCCTGTGAGTAACACAATGCACAAGAGGCATTTCTGGATTCTCATCTTTCATCAATTTTAAGCATCCATTTTTATTGCCTATAACATTAGTGACGTCTGTGGCTCAGGGGTTATTGACTCGGTTTATTAACCCCGACGTTCTGAGTTCGAATCACGCTGCGGACAGTTTGGTTGCAAATTGTTTGCGTGGATTTTTACAAAAGGATGATGGCACCACCCGTTCAGAAAGCAATGGCAATCTACTCAACGTAATAATGCCTAGAAAAATCACAAACAGCGTTAAAAGCTAAGTTGATTCGCAAAAAGTCCTGTAAAGGATATATAATTAATTTTAAAATAACATTAGGGGCACCATCTGCGGCACAAGATGTTAAATTTTTAATTGGTATATTTTTTATATCAAATAGTTTTTTTTAGCTTACTATGTACATCTTTGGAGGTAGTGGTGCTTTCTAATGACTTACAGAACAACATTTCTTCAGCAAAATCCTCTTTATTAATATATCTTACAAGTTTTAATACAGCCTCACTGTCTCTCAAAGTTGATTCATCCATTGGCACTGAGAATTTTCTTGTTTTCAGCTTTTTAACAAGTTGTATTTCAATATCTTCACTCATTTCTTCTGTTCTTTTGCTAACAGTATTGTTACTGAGTGGCATAACTTTCACCTCTTTGTCATCTTTTCCAGAACCGTTTTAAGAAATGCTGATATTGATTGTTTGATTAAATTCTCTCATATAGTATGATTTTCACCACATTTAGCAATGAGTAAGGAAATTTGATAACTAGCCTCAAGATTACAATTGACAGTTGCAGTGCGAGCAGTAAATAGAGAATTTAATGTTGCTCTTCTTTCAAATTGTGTCTTTAAAGTTTGAAAGTAATTCAAATCTGAATTAATATGAGCACTATGTTTCACCTTCAAATGCGCCTCAAGGCGAGCTCGTTTTATTGATTCGTTGATCAAGCATTGTTGGCATAAAGACATTAATGTGGAATACATTAATAAAATAATATTTCATCAGGTGATATACGTTTGAAAATTCGATTATTTTGAAGAAAAAACAGCAAATCATTCAATTTTATACTACCGATTTTGTGGTCAAATCTGCTCTTCTGAAAAGTATGCTTGTTCTCTTCTAATTAGCTCTGATCAATTCTAAATTACAATAGTTATATCTTCTACATGAAGCTATATGGTTCTCTTCTGCTTTTCTCGTATAATCTTGCCTAACAGTGCTGTACTTTAGCTGTTCTGTGTCTAGTTTTCTATTTTATTCTGTTTTCCCCACAAACTGACCTGTGTTCGGCTCTCTATCTGCTCTATTATTCCATCTTCTTAAAGTCCACCGTATATATATATATATATATATATATGGGTGAATATTCTATTACTTTACTATTCCATAACTTTGTTCTCACGACTGCGATTTTCCACATCTGTTACTCTCTTGGAAAAGACTCATTTTACTTCGACTAACGATATTCTTCTGTCATTGTCTAAATATTTATGTCCCAACCCGCTTCTCAATCTGTCGCTAAACATGGAAAACAAGATGTCATGACATTCTACTGTAATCCATATATAAATGCTCTTCGTTAACTATACAACTACAAAATGGTACTCTAAGGACGTCTGTATAATCCAGCTGCACAGTGAGTATCCATTACTCTGGTAATCAAACTAATGGCCCATAACTTGTATTTGAGTCAAACCCCTTTGATACTTCTTGGTTCCTTTTCGAATCGTACCAAATATTCCAAGCCAAATCAAACTTCGGACCTGATTTCTATGGCGGAAATATGATATGCGTGGCTCTGTCCAATACTATTACATACTCAAGATTGCACTGTGTAAACTCATTTTGGTCTTCGTGAAAAGGTTGACAAACGTTAGACACATTTTATTTTAATATGACTTAATTTTAACACAATAACACATGCTTTCCCGCTTTCAAAGCTTTGTTAAAGGAAGGTAGAAATGTACCTAGATACAAGTACTTTCCGTTTATTGAAGATTTTTAAACTTCAGTAAAGTGATTGTGAAGCAACATTCGTTTTTGTCAACATACATCCAAAAGTCGATATATCGGATTTGCAACATCATAAACATTAGTTAAACTCTGAACAGAGTCCATTGCCCCCTGAACGATGAAAATGCCCCAGTGGGGCGTAACCCCACGTTGAAAACAGGGATATAAATAGACATCAATATTAGCAGCTGGTGATGTTTTGCATATTGTAGCTGTTTATTCTATCTTCATTATTTCAAATTTTTGTATATTATGATTAGTTTGTTTGTTAGTATCAAGTTTACAATCAATATATGTGTCAAATAATATAAATGGTGGTAGTATGTGAATGTTAGAGATATCACTGTTGAGATATAACACGATATTGGTACATTGCATCTACAGGTCTGTTGGTTTGATCTTTATATAGCTTTTTTTCTTTTACTAACTCTGCAATTTCAGATATCTAGCTAGGTCTATATCATTTATGTGTTTTTAAATATTTAAGTATTATTTAAGCATCTGTCGTATACCATGGACAGAGACGAGGGCAAATAGACGTCTTCTTTCTCTTCCACGAGCGCTCCATATCGACCACTTGTTAACCAAGATGCTGGGCACACCTTGAGAAGAAATGATCAAAGAATACCAAAGCAGACATTGAAGTGGGATTCAAAGGGTTCCAGAAGAGAGGACGATCTAGGAGACTCTGAAACGAACTTTGCTGAGAGAGGCAAACAAATATCGGTCTCAGTTCCATGGAGGAGATTATGCAAGTTGCCCAGGATAGAGCGGTATGGACAAATTGCTTGCAGGCCCTATATAACGTATAACGGTACGAGATTAATAATTATTATTATTTTATTTACTAGGTAGCTTCCTTATGTTCTACATCAGTCGCCTCTTACGACATGCCTTAATGGTTGCACTGGTACTATTATTTGCTTCCTTTGTTGGCCCCAACACCACATGGGCGAGATTTATTCAGAAGGAACACAAACATAACGTTTGTTATTAGTCGTTATACGCTGGCAAGATAATGGGAATGAGATCAGAACACTTAAGAATATGTCTGAAGTACTGTTATGACGATCTTCACTAATCCCTAATCGTTTTAATTGTTCATATTACTGCACTGTACAACAATAATATATCAACCAGCAACAGAGACATGTCTGGTCAACCATTAGTGACAACTGTTATAAGAAAGAGAAAATGTAGATATGTTGGACACACCTTGAGGAGAAATGATCAACGAATATCAAAGCAGGCATTGAAGTGGGATGCAAAGAATATCAAGCAGGCATTGAAGTGGGATGCAAAGGATTCAAGAAAGAGAGGTCGACCTAAGGAGATCCTGAAACGAACTTTGCTGAGAGAGGCAGGAAATATCGGTCTCAGTTCCATGGAGGAGATTGAGCGAATTGCCCAGGATAGAACGGTATGGATAAATTACTAGCAGGCCCTGTGTAACGTATAACGGTACGAGAGGAATTAGTAACAGAGACTGAAGAGGAAAAACAGATAAATTTTATAACATTCTTCAGGATACAGTAGAAAGTATTCAAACTTCAAGAAAACTGGCAGATACTTCAAAAAGTTATGAGAAAATTGAAGTATTTTGGACGTAAAGGGTTTAAAGCCGAAGAATTGACTTCAATGCACCGGTTTTACCCAATATGGCTCAGTCCTCTCCGAAGAAATGGCACGCCAACTGCTGAGAATATTGCACAAAGCACGAACCCCGTAGCTCCAGCAACAATTCTAGGGTCTCTGGAAAAATTGCACTCGTGAACAAAACAACACGGTCTGATTCAGGCCACAATCTTCGACCCACAAAATAAAGTTCTTAACCACTTAGTCACAGAGACCCCCTCTATTTTGGATATATAACAAGACACGAAAGGTTGGAGAAGACCACTATGGAAAGAAGAAATATCCCGGCAAAGAGGAGAAGAGGAAAATTACGTATAAGATTGGTTTAGAATATGACTGATGATTTGAGCATGACTGCAGAAGAAGAGGAACAGTGTCTGGTCTATGATAGAGAGAAAGTCTTAAGACATGTAAGGGTGACAAAGTTCTGCGAACACAAGCTATTTGATATGAGTTAGAGTTGGCTAACTGAAGAATACATTCAGCGGACTATTTCTCACAGCGAATTAGTAAATATAGAATCCGTTTTCATCTATGTCGTGTATTGAAGAATCATTATCATTATCAGGTGCCGTACTGACTGGCGTAGACGATCACGGATCTCCATAAATATCTGTCTCTGGTGTTTGCTATCATCTCAGATGTTGATACTCTTCCGTGCCATGAAGTCAGGCTATCCTAAATTTTCTCTCTGTCTTCCTCTGTATCGTCTACCCTCGATTTTACCGATTGTTGCAATGTGTTATAAACCTCCTTTCCTTATCACATGTCCTAAAAATGATGACTGCCTCTTTCTTATATTGATGATAAGCTTTCTCTGCGTTTTGATTTCATTCAAAACACCTCAACATTAGTCATTTTAACAGTCCATGGTAATCTCGTCATTCTTCTATAACATTACATCTCTGTGGTCCTCGGAGATTTTTCTATCTATTTGTTTATTGTCCATGACTCGCGATCCGTATGCCAGTATTGGTTGCTTTGTAGCACTATACAACACATTCTGATCTCAATTAACAATGACTTGTTGCATATAATGCTTCTAATTTTCTAGAACGATGCTTTCGCCTGCCCTATTCTGCTGTTTATTTCTCATCTGCCATCTGATGTTGCAATGTATTGAAGAATATAGAATATATTTTGTCTTTCTTCAATGCTACACAAATGGATTATGTGCACAACATCACTTTCTTTACTTTTGAGTGGGCTTCTGTGGTACCCAATTTAGTCTGTGATGTCGACCTGGGAGAAGTTGTATTATTTTGTTTGGTTGTTTGTTTCGATTGTTCTTCTCGATCATTTTGATTATTTTTATTGTGATATTAAAAACAGCCTTTTCCAAGAACGTTAGAATTTGAATGCTTTGTACATCGATTAGATCCCCACTATAGGTTAGGATGATTAAGATAACACAGGCTTTAGCAAATTTTAGCTGCAGTTTTGTATAATAATAAATAAAACACAACTTTTACAAACAAACTTGTTCAATGTCTTAATGTGAGCAAATTTAGAGAAATACTAGACCAATCAATTTCCAAGTAATTGATTCAATGTTCATTAAGTGAATATTTAGATGATCTTGTCCCATCATGTTCTTAACATTATTTATATGCTTTAATTTGAATTAGAAACATTCTCAATGATTGGTAATCATTAAGAATAAATTTGTAAGACTATTTTCATTTAAACACTCAATAATTTTCATTATACGTTTATAAATTGCAGTTCAAGAGCCTCATGCTTTCGTTGCTAATAGCACTACATTGTTTAAGAGTTCAGTAAACTATAGTTCGACTGTCTTTTCAAATCTCTTGTAGCTGATAATATGAGTTCTTTAAGTCTTGCTGTATTTACTGCCGAAGTATTTCAAATACACCAGTCACTCTATGGTACAGCCTAAATCAATAACTTTGCAAACAAAACAGAACAGTTGTCCTTTAGTTTCTGTATAACAACCAATCTCTCACGTGAGTTTTGTTTGTTGGTGTATGTGTGTATGTGAAAACGACTTTCGACAAAATCGTGAATTTTTTCTTTATCGTATATTGTTTTTTTTGTTTTTTAAGACTGTTTTTATCACTGTTCATATGTTGCACTTCGCTACTTTCTTTCACAATCCAATAATCTCGATTGAAGTTGTTTGGCCATTCACCAATATCGTTGGAGTACATTTTACTTTAATTGTGTTTTTGGCTTGTAGATGATGTTGCTACATTAGAAGCATGTGCTGTGCTTTCTGCCTCTCTTTGCTTGAAGAGTGATATGGCTAAATTTGGAGGACTTTCTGTACATTCGATTTCAGTTTGTCTTGTGAAAAATGTGGCTAAATCGTGAAGAGTTGCTGATCTTAATGGTAATATTGGTAATGATGATGCTTCATAGCACTGCTTCATCTACTACACAGTGGGACACGTCTTCTGTATTTTCTGCTTCGATTTCGTTGGATTCAGCACCATCACACGATATTTAAACATTCAGACAGCGTGCGTGTTTTGATATAACATCTGGTTATTTTTTCCATTTTCATCTCTGTCACATAGGCGCGGGGCCCCTAGAAGCGCGGGGCCCGTAGCATTTACTACTTCTGCTACTAGGCTAATCCGGCGCTGAGTGTAGGACGAGCGCAACCGAAACCGAAGTTTTCGTCTTAAGGAAATGTTCGAGTCTATCTTGCTGACAGTCAAATACTTTCCTTCGCGTGTACAATTCTCTTTAATTATCCGTTTAACGTCGTATAGTTGGACTAGGATGCACGCCAAATAGCCTTTACTTTACGTTAAGAAGCAATTCTACTTTAACTGGGAAATTTGTTTCTGGTGACACGAGCGTACAAAGATAGTCAACTAATCAATACACTCTCGTAGGTATACCACAGCGAAGATATCGCACATATCACATAAAGTGACTCACTGTTGCATTTTCACTGATACGTGTTTGTCCTCACCTGTTACTCTTGTCTTTATGAGTCGGACAACTATTTACTGTGTGGAAGTAAACTAGTATACTCGTGTATCGATCTAATGACAGTTTAACGTTTAACAAATGGAAACATATTCTGTGATTTATCCGTTGTTCTGATTCATTTGGTAGATGATGTTTTTTTTGTGTGTGTATATTAAATTTCATTGATGTCGTGATCAGAATACATTAGATTGAAAAGATGATGTTATGTTGTAAATATACTGTCTTGAACCAGAATAGTGACCTGTTATCATTGATAGTCATGTGCTGATAAGAAGACAATAGTTAATGTTATCAAACTATTACTGTTACATCAACTACTTCGAGTGCTACTACTGATACTACTACAACCGCTACTATTACTACTGCTCAGTGGCGGCTCGTAGTCATTTTCTTGTGAGATCTTTTTGGAGTATTTACTATTATTTGTCTATTCGGAAAGATTTCCCCTCTAGATTATTGATGGGCCAAGCCCACTGGCCCTTAATTACGAGCCGCCCCTGCTACTGCTACTACTACTACTACTGATACTACCACTGCTACTACCATTACTATTATAACTACTACTATTGCAACTGCTACTACAGCTACTGATACCACTACTACTAATATCACTACTACCATTATGACTACTACTAATAATTCTACTATTACAGCTATATCTAGTACTATTAATTTTCTGCAATGCTACAACCACTACCGTTACCGATACCAATAGAAATACTTCACTACTACTAATTCTGCTCTGCCACTACTACAACTATTACCCTGTTATTGTCGCTACACCACTATTACTACTACTATTACTACTACTACTACTACTACTGTTACTTCTACTACCTCTACTACTACTACTACTGTTACTTCTACTACTTCTACTCTACTACTCTACTACTACTTCTTCACTACTTCACTACTCTACTCTACTACTACTTCATACTACTCTACTACACTATTACTGTTCTTCTACTACTTCTCTCTCTACTACTACTCTACTACTCTACTCTCTACTACTGTTACTTCTACTACTTCTCACTCTACTACTCTACTCTGTACTCTACTTCTACTACTACTTACTTACTGTTCTCTATACTTCTACTACTACTCTACTGTACTTCTACTCTACTACTACTACTCTACTACTTACTCTACTGTTACTTCTATTCTCTACTACTACTACTGTTACTTCTACTACTTCTACTACTTCTACTTACTTCTACTACTTCTACTCTACTCACTACTATTACTGTTACTTCTACTACTTCTCACTACACTACTACTACTCTCTACTACTACTACTACTTTCTACTTCTCATACTTACTACTACCTACTACTCTCTACTTCTATACTACTCTCTACTTTCTACTACTACTACTACTTTTACTTCTACTACTACTACTACTTCTACTACTTCTACTACTTCTACTACTACTATTACTACTACTGTTACTTCACTACTACTACTACACTACTGCTACTCTACTACTTCTACTATCTACTACTCTATCTTCTACTCTTCTACTTACTACTACTACTTACTACTACTTCTACTACTACTACTACTACTGTTACTTCTACTACTCTACTACTCTACCTGCTATTCTCTACTACTACTACTACTGTTACTTCTACTACTATACTACTACTACTGTTACTCTACTCTACTACTACTTTACTCTACTCTACTCTTACTACTACTACTACTTATACTCTCTATACTACTACTACTGTTACTTCTACTACTTCTCTACTCTCTACTACTATACTTACTTCTGCTACTCTCTACTACTACCTACTACTACTACTTCTACTACTTTACTACTACTACTACTTACTCTCTACTTCTACTCATACTACTTACTACTGCTTTACTACTTTACTTTTAACTTCTACTACTTCTTCTCCTTTTACTGTACTATATATTATTACCTGTCTCACTGCTGCATTAGCGCTACTCATGCTACTGTTCATCTACTAAACGATTCTTCTCTGTTGAACTACTGTCTACTGACTTTCTGCATACTGACTAGCATCTATTATTCTTTGCTCTCAACTGTCTCACCTAGCTACTACTATATAGTTATTCTTTTATATTTCTTATACTATTGTTATTTCTACTCACTACTACGTACTATTACTACTATACTACTTTGTTGCTTACTACTACTTCTACTCATACCTACTTACTGATCTCTACATAACTTGCACTGCATATGATACTACTCTACTATACTACTAGTGATTACTGACTACTTCGATAGCTCTTCTCTTATCTTGTCTTCTGCTTTCCTATGCTACGTTTACTGTATCTTCATAGCTATCTCTCCTTGATACTGTGTGTATTCTATTTCTAGCATTCTGTACTCATCACCTCTTTCTTTCTGCTCACTCTCTTAATGCTTTTCATGTACTCTTCTACACTGTTATTCGTCATTCTACTCAAGTGCCAACTTAGTCTCTGTTTTCAATATCTATACTACGTGTTTTCTACTTCTTCTACACATCTTCTATAGCTTCTGTTATTTACTGCTCCTACTACTCTACTCTTACTCTACTCTCTACTACTTCTACTATCACTTTCTCTGCTTACTATTCTACTCTACTACTACTAGTAACTCGCTATTCTTGCTCTACCTACTTATGTTTTCTACTACGTTACTTACTACTACTTTTTTCTACTTATACACTTACATACTTGATCGGTTTCTGTTCGAATCCTGTTTTTTAGGTTGTGTTTTTCAGAGTCCTTTAATATTGTTTACTATATATTTATTTAACACACATTGTCTCGGGACGGAGTGTCTGGCCATGGATTAGGGCGGCTACCATGGAGACCATGTTCAATCCACGGTAAGGCCAAGATTTTTTTCTGTTGTGAACATACATGAAAAATCGTAACCTGAACAGTTTCGCATCGACTGCACAAGCCATGCAGGTATTAAATTCCCCAGGCGCTCGTCAACCTGTCCACACCGCCTAAAAAACGGTACTACAGTCAGTAACGATAGTTTTCTTTATAGTTTTTGTTATAGTTTTTGTTATAGTTTTTGTTATAGTTTTTGTTATTGTCTCCGGGTCCTCCCCTAGTATTATTACTACTATTACTACTTTGATTGTTACTAGTACTACAAAGTTGCAATCAACCCGTACTTACTGGGGATTCACAAAAACAGGTTGACATGCAATGGAAGACATCTCACTATAACTGAACGAGGTGATTGATGACCCACTTCAGGAAATAAGTCTTTCTTTCTTTTCTTTTGTCGTTCTCTGCTTTTTTGCCGCTAGGTGTAGCAGGTTTAACTGATGATCGGTTTCAAGATAGTGCACGCTCGGTCGCTTGATATGGTGTGGTATTGTAGAGTTTTAAGATGTCTGTAACTCCATCAACCCATCTTTTTCTTGGTCTGCCCCTTCCTCTTAATGATTCCATTTTCAGGTTGTACGCTCTTGCAACTGGTGTATTCGGTTCATTCTGACCAAGTGGCCAAACCATTTGAGTCTCTGTTTTCAATAAATCTAATAGCAGGTGTTGTTCGACTGTTCTTCTAATTTCCTCATTTCTTATATGGTCTCTTCTTGTTTTATTTACTGCTTTCCTCAAGCATCTCCTTTCGCATGTGGTAATTTTCCTTTCTTATTCTTTTGTCAGTGCTCTCACGAAATAAGTAACAGTCGCTATTTGGACTTGCTCACCGTTAAGTGTTTGTTTCTAACAGTTACTGTTACTCTATCAGCACACCTCGTGTCAAGAGCATTGTTTTCGAAGACAAATTATAATGCTCCAACATGTCTATTTTGTTGTCACTATGATCGATCTATCTGTTTATTCTCTAATCCTCTTTTTCCTTTCAGCGTCAGGTCACTATGATCGATCTATCTATTTATTCTCTAATCATGTTTTGCATTTCAGCGTCAGGTCACTATGATGACCGTGTAAATGTAAATTGATGCACATCAGGGCGGCCAAAACACAACGAGCGTTGTAGCGTGACTTCGACACATCCAGATCAGGTATTTCATCTGCTACCGTATGACGGTAGACTGTACCATCTGCAGCTGTTAAACCCACTGTCTGCGGAAGCGATGTACGAAAATCAACAAATCTGTCAGACTGGATCAGATCAGATCTGGAGAAAATCGTTAGGGTGGCTGCGGTAATACTGAGCAAATAGGCGATAGAGCAAAGACAGGTATATACAGTATTACATAAGAAGGGAAAAATTAATTATAAAATATGAAAAAAACAACACTCAACGTTTCGGTGCTTAGACCTTTATCAAGAACAAAAAAACTGACAGAAAAAACTAAATTAACTAAAACATAATACTAACAAATGATGTGAATCAAAAGATACTGGCATACGTACCTGCGTGGCTCTTGGTCAGCATCTCGTGAATGATAGAATGGACAGGAAATAGGAAGACTATTAGGTTACCGATTGGCTGGTCAATCGGAAAGGGTCAGTGTCAGGTTACGTAAGATATTGTTTGTACAGGTGGGAACAAAGACCACACGTGGGAAGAGCAGGAGAGGTAGGTGGAAGAAACGTGATATAATGGCGTTAATTACCGACATAGCATACTGATGCTAACACGTACACCCCATACAACATGATCCCTATTAGAGTAATATGGATTGCATACACTCCGATAACAAAGGCGGGTATGTACTCCAATGTTCCTGGGGGTTGTTTGTCAACAGTATCACACTGTAAGTCTCCCACAGATATGTATGCCAGACGATAACGTGCAGAAGATAAGAAAATGCAAGTAAGAAAATGGGATAGAACATGACACTAGAACGGGTCCCAGTGACTAAACTAGGAATGTCTCGACCACCGTTCACCAAGAACGACTAGAGCCCTACTTGGCTAATATGCATCCTGTGTGTCCCGGGAACAAACACAAGCAGAATCCAATGTCGTATGGCAGGAACAGAAGGGAGAGAAGTGTCAAAAGTGACACCCTAGAGTGTGAGCCGAATTCTGACGATGAATAGGGATGATAGTGTCATGTGATACTGCGTAGATATAAATAAGAACAGGGAGGTGGCTGGAGAGTGGACAGACAGAAGAGGAAATGGTAGTGAGTCAATGGGTTTGTGGAGGGGGGTAGATGAAATAGAGAGAATGAAATAAGAAGAAGAAAGACCAGTGGGCATAGACACTACGCGTGCTGGAGTCGTACATTGATCCTTTTGGGTGACACTACACCCAAACGGTCAATCAACCGACATTCCAATGATAACCTGCTGCGGTCATCGGAGGAGCACGACACTAGACCGGAGATAGAGACATCTGTCCTGCCGTGGTGACAGGGGCCATTGAAATGGACAGCTACTGGGGTGTGTGCACTGTTAGAGATGTCCCGAAGGTGTTGAGTGAAGAGGTCACCAAGGCGCAACCTATATATGCCATCCCACAGCGCTTGCAGAGAATAGCATAAATAAGGTTGCGGGAAACACAAGTGAAGCCTTGTCGGATAGTAAAGGAAGTGTTAGGGAAGGAGATAGTAGTGGCCTGGATAACGTAAGGACAGGTGTAGCAACGGGACCTAGAGCACGTGACAGTTCCCACGTGTCCCCCAGAGGTGCGGAGCCTACTACGGACCAGAAGGTCGCTTAGGTTCTTGTCCTCCGGAAGGCCACCAGGGGAGGAGAGGAAAAGATCCGTGAGGAAACTGGGTCTTCCCGGAAGATCCGCAGCTCACGGAGAAGGATTCGGACAGCAGGGGCGTTGTGGGGATGAAAGGTGAGCACCAATTTGGTACGGTTACAAGGGGACTGGTAGAAGGGAGAGCGTGTGACGAGAGATAGGTAGGACACGACGAAGAGCGTTGATGAGCACCTCCTCAGGGTAAAGACGGCGTCCAAAGAAGTCGAGCATCTCGTGAGCACGGTGACGAAAATCATCGTCGTCATGACACAAGCGTCGGAGACGAAGTAGCTGAGAGAAGGGTAGAGAGTTGCGACAAGCCAAGGGGTGTGATGATGTATACAGAAGGTAGTTATGAGAGTCAGTGGACTTATAGTAAACAGTGGTAAGGAGAGATGAGACACCAATGGAGACAGTTATGTCAAGGAAGTTTACTGACGTGAGAGAGATGGTAGAGGTAAACTTGATGGACGGGTGGACACATTTCTTAAATGACCGTCTGTAATTACCCAAAAAATGTAGTCCATACAGTTTGTAAACCTACCATACATCGAGTTGTGTATCCTTCACCGATATTGGTTTATACGATGGTTGTATCATCAGTGTTTATGCTCAAGCTTAGATATCTTACAAGATGTCTAACCAGGAATAGTGAGACGAAACTGGGTGGAGACACTGGTACAGACAGTGAACAGAGAAATCATCTTTATTTTAGTCAATGGGCACACAGGAGTCATGGGTAATGATGAATGAGTTGATAGGTGTGATCTCAGAGGAAGCTGCAATGGACCGAATTGAAATTTGTAACACATTGAGAGAGTCTTTCTGAACAGAGGTGTTTTATGGTTGTGAATTCCAGTATCTGACCAGATTGAGAGTGATGGATGCCGATCTTCTTCTCTTCCACCATTTACTTCTTTATAGAAGTGTTGGGGTGAAAAGTAGTGATCTTGTGTGTGCTTGTTTTAAGGCACTTTGTAAGCTGATATTCATTTTCGTAAGGCTGTTTTTGATGCCGTCGCTCCATCTTTGCGTGGTCTTCCTCTTCCTTGTACTCATTATACTTTTTCTGTGTGGCTCTCTGTGGTAGCGATACCAGGGCATTCTGGTCAGGTGTCCAAACCATTTAATCTGTTGTTATTTTATAAATTGCATGACTGGTTTCATATCCAGTCTCCTTCTGTTTCTTCATTTCTAATTTTGTCTCTTATTGTCACATCTGCAGCTCTTCTAAGACACCTCATCTCTGTAGTTATGATTTTCCGCTCATTAGCTGCTGTTATTGGCCATGTTTGACACTGGTAACATAGTGTTGGCCAGAAAATCGTTCTTATGTGATTTGCTTTAGTTGTTAGCGGTATCTCTTTATGTGACAACAGTGGTGTTAACTGTCCCAGTACTTGGTTAGTTTTTGTGAAACGATTGTTGATTACTTCCATCTGCTGTTTAAATTGCTCCTAAGAATTTGGCCTCAATTGTTTGTTTTATGTCTACGTTCTGGAGTTTTATTGTAAGGCTTTCTGGTTGTCTACTTATTGCCATTGTCTCTGTCTTTATTATATTTATTTTCATCTTGTACTCCTCACCCTTGATGTTAGCTAAGCTCAAAGGGATGCCGATAAATATCCAAAAAGATTGATCGTAGCACCTATGGCCATGTCTGGAGTGCTATGATGATAGTCCTCATATAACTTATAACTGATCTTACAAGAATGTCTTTGAAGCATCTGCCACAGAGAGTCAAACTGAAAAAATATAATGATAATAAAGCAAAAGAAAGAGCACGTAAACGATATGGACCGATATCAAGACCAACCTTTGGAAAGTAAATAAAAAAGAAGAAGTGGTACATGTTATATATCAACCAGATCATCATGATCAATCATACAATATCGTGTCCTTATAAGATATTTGCCACCTAGTCCTTCAAACAGTCCTTCATAATTTATATATATCATATGTCAGATGTACCTTACTGCTTCTGATGCCATTATGCTCTAATCATCAGTCATATACTGAATCTATCTTCTCCGTTGTCTTCCTCTTTTCTTCTTAGCCGGGATACCTCTTTCCATAAGGGTTTTTTCCCCGAACAAATCATGTCTTTATATATATCAAAATAATTCGTTTTTCTCTTCCTTATCGACCAGACACCAATATCAATTTTCACAATAATTGTTTCTGACATAAATTAACAAATTGTTCAACTTTTAACATTTTTTATCGTAATATAATATGCTCAATTTATTTTTTATTCAGTTTCATAAACTCATTTTCAACTGCTTATGGCAAGGGCAAATCCTATTAAGGATTTACGTTCATCATGGAGGCAATAATTGCTACTGTCAACCGGAAATACAACCTGACTCATAGTGATGTCTATAGTGGAGGTAGGGTTAAGTTAAAAGTACAGATCGAATTTGAAACAGAAATTATGTTGCAGCTGTTGTTCTACCTGTGTTCTGTGTATTTTATTTCTGGGTTGTACGTAGCTGCATCAATATATGTTTCAATTATCAACAATTCTCATCATGTGATATAGTGTTAGATATGAGATTAGTAGCATTAGTGATAACAATCGTCACCATAGTGGTAGTAGTAGTAGTAGTAATAGTAGTAGTAGTAGAAGCTGCAGTAGTGGTAGTAGTAGCAGTTGTAGTAGTAGTGGCAGTGTAGTAGTAGTAGTGTAGTTTAGTAGAGTTGTAGTAGTATGTTGTATAGTTATAGTAGTGTGTAGTAGTAGTAGTAACAGTCAGTAGTAGTAGTAGAACTAGTAGTATCAGTAGCTCATTAGTAGTAGCATTAGTAAAGTAGTAGTAGTAGTAGCAGTTTAGTACAGTTGTAAGCAGTAGTAAGCAGTAGTATGTAATGATAATGGTGGTGACGATAGTAGCAGTAAGGTCGTTTTTGCTGTGTGACAATGGTAACAGTAGTAGTAGTAGTAGTAGTAGTAGTAATATAGTAGTAGTAGTAGTAGTAGTAGTAGTAGTAGTAGTAATAATGATAATGGTGGTGACGATAGTAGCAGTAGGGGTCGTTTTTGTTGCTGTTGTAACAATGGTAACGGTAGTAGTAGTAGTACTAATAATAGTAGCTGTAGTTATAGTGTAATTATAACAGCAGTCCTAAGCCATGATGACAACAGTCCCAAAGCCGCTACTGCGCCTTCAAAATTCATAAAACATAGATTCAAATAAAATTCCTACAAAATGTCCGCATCTTCAAAAATTACACAGAGGGACCTCGCTACATCGAACCCTCGCCGGTGCGGATCTCCCTGTGTAAGTAAGAAATTGAAACACAGACGGTTATTCCCTGCAGTGATGATAGTCCTATCAATCAATCAATCAATCACGGCAAAGGAATTAGTTTATTGTACCGGGTTTCTCAATATAGCACATCACCTATCGGCAGAAACAACACTCTACCTGTCGAGATTGTTGCACAAAGCACGAGCTCCGCAGCTCCAGCAGCAATCTTCTAGATATCATGAAAAAATTGCACATGTTTCTCGTTTTGGATTTAAACCTACGGCCTTCAGAACGACAGACGAACGTCTTAAACACTTCGTCATAGAGACCACCTAAGCCGTTAATTAATCAACACAGAATGGGCATGATTTGTCGTTGCTAAAGATAATAGTGTGGAGCACGCAGCACCTTATGGATCTGTCCGAATTACTACATGAAGCGCCCGAGTGGTTACCAGAGCCCAAATTTGGGTGTAAAGAATAGAACCACTGTTACCTGCCTCGCATGTCGTAAGAGGTGACTAAGGAGGTTTGGCTGAAATCGGATGTACATGTCCTAAACGTGTAGAAGTCTATGCGTTTAGGGCCTACCAAACCAATGTGCAACGTATACACGTTCTTGGCGAAGATCAAACATATCACAAAGAGTAATTAAAATTGGTCATAAGGATCGAACGCAAAGAAGAAGAAGAAGGAGACTGTATGAAGATCTTCTCTAATCTTCACTAATCGATTTAGTGGTTAACGCATTTACGAGTATGTAGATGATTTCCAGTATTAACTTATGGATAGCAGAGAGCTTGGAAAGCA
>CM036763.1:16590219-16772719 GCA_020796225.1 Arion vulgaris | reverse complement strand
CTAGAAATAGAAAGGAAAAGAAACAATGAAACATCTAGTAAATATATAACTTGAATACATGCAACATATACCCATATAGATTACAAAGCATGGGAAGAGAAAGTACTAAGAAGCATAAGAATGGAATATAACATGAATACATGCAACATAGTATCCTTTATAGGACGTTGCTCTCCTTGCAGCACATCTAAAATTCACTCTGTCTCTAGCCAGTTCACCCACTTCGTCGATGGTCATGTTCATGGTTTCTTTAATATCTTGTAGCCATCTTCTTTGGTCTGCCTCTGCGTCCTGGGACCCTGCCTTCTAGTATTGTTCTTTCCAGGCCATCGTGACGCTTGATGTGACCAAAGTATGTAATTTTTCTGTATAGTATGTTGTTTATCAGCCAATCTCTTTTTAACTTTTAGTTCTTTCAGAACATCAGTGTTCTTTCTTTTTCAGTCCATGGTATTCGTAGGATCTTTCTGTAGCATTTAGTTTCGAAGGACAGGATTTTCATTCTTTTACCCTAGTAGATACACAAATTAAAATAGAACGGAAGTTGTTAGAGAAAACACGCTGAAATATATGCTTGAGAGAAGATCTGAGAAATTATGGACATGTCCGATGTGAGATGAAGATGATCATCAAATGAACAATGAACACTTATACCGTGGAGGGGGCCTCTGTGGCTAAATGGTTAAACTGTTCGCCTTGCATCATGAAGGGTTAGAATCTTGACAGCACTGTTCTGTTTACGAGTGTATTTTTTCTTCGCTCTTATGCTCGGATTTGGTCGATATAGAGCGTTAGAAGAAGAAGAAGAAGATCCCCCTGTAATGGATAAAGGATTCTTGCAGTCCAACCAGGTACCGTGCGCACACTGAAAATGTTTGTCCTAAATTGGCCACGAATCTCTGAATTTCCCAGGCATGTAATCACTAGCGCAGAGTGATATCAGCTTCACTATTGGCGACCCAACAGCGTTTTGTATTTCATTTGTTGCAGACATCGCATGAACAAACAGAATGTCTCCTGAACATTCTAAAACGCGCCAACATATTAATCATATGATGTTCTTGATTTGAGACGAAACACGAAAAAACCCAAAGTACTGTAGTTTTACAAAATACATGATGCTCGTCCATCACGGGTGATGATGCCCACACACACATTTTCATCCAAGGGAATGTAGTTGCGCTATGTTTGTCTGTGTGTGCGTAGATGACTAGTGAGCCCGATACGGGCTTGAAATGCTCTTGTACAGTGTGGGCAAGGTATACTTGCACTTGTGGGAAGTTTTACTGCCTTTATGTTTTGACGTCTTTGCTCCATCCGTGTTGTTCTATCTGCCTCGCAGGCCGAGGAACCGTGTCGAAGATGTGTGCTCCAGGCTGATCTGTCTTGAGCAGCATTCTCCCAGTTGTTGACATATATGCCAAAAGATTTAATACAAAATATAAAAACAATAACAAAAGACAGCAATGTTTCTACCAAATGGCCTTTATCAAGCAACGGATACTACAGAAGTGAAGAATTTCACTTATTACACGGCACAAAACATATTGAATCAGACAATATATTTCTTTTGGTCGAAACGTTGCTGCGTTTCGTTATTGTTTTTGTAATTGTAAATCTACAGTACTTTGTTTGTTTTTTTCTTCGTGTGTCACCATTGCTACATAGTTTTACTGTTCCAGTTTTAGTCTTCCTCTATATTGATTTGAGACGAAATATTGATTTATATATTCGATGTTTATAAATAATACAGCACCAGAAGGTTTACATCAAATTTATGTCTTTTTCGTGTTGTACGTGAAACATTAGTTTAGTCAATCAGTTAGAGCACTGCTTTCGTAATCAAACTGGTATAATTGCTATTCTACTGTAATGCCTGTTACTTCACGTAAGAAGTTTCATTCAGAGACAGTGTACGAACTTAAAAAAATGGCGACGGTTTCCATTGTAATTTTTGTAATGGTGTGGTTTTTAAAAAAAATATTTTTCAATCAAAATTATTTGAATCGATTTTGATAAAAGTACCATCTTCATTGTAATTCGACAAATAAATCTTAAGCTTCGATCATTTTATTACACATGATGATCTCTGTGACAGTGCACGAGCTCCGCAGCACAACTGACGGTCTTGGGCGTAATTTTTCATGGATATTTATCTTTAAATTCGAAATTGATTGTATTTAATTCTGCATATAGCTTCATATCATTATCGGCTAGTTTTTTCTTGTCGGAACTTGACTCCCATGACAACAGCTCTAAATATCTCTCTGTTCTGCGTGAGATGTCTGATGTCTGCTATGACTTTTGCACCTCTTCTCTACAGAAAAGAGACAGAAAAACAAAATTGCTAATAAATTTCCGGATACCATAATGGTAGAAGACGGGTCAACTGTCACTTATGATGGGCATGGTGTTACAGGCGTGTATAAGATTTTATGCCATTGGACGAGATGAGAACCGATGATGTTTAATGAAATTTTGTATTCCTTTCACTTCTTCTTATAGTTCATAGTTCATAGCTCATAGTTCATAGTTCATATGTACAGTTCCAACTTCACTGCAATAGGTCACCCCATAATTGCTCCGTTCCTGTGCCAACGAAAATCACACGAAATGCTAACAACTGTCTCCTGTGGGAACTAATTCCAGAATGAAACAGCCGTACTGCCACAAAAAGCAACCTGCACCGCATAAATGTATATGGCCGTCGCTAAAGTGTCAACACAAAACTGTTCATCACTTGAATTGCAATTTATGTCGAGGGAAACATCAATCACGACAAAATCAAGCTTTCTGCATACACACATCACTACACTGCATACGCCAGATTGAGTCGGTTCGTCATAACCACTGTCCACCATTTTCTGAATACCCACAACAAACGCACAGTTGACACAGCAAAAAGCATGCCATGTAACATTCATAGCTGACAGCGTTGCTCAAGCACTAACTCAATAGCTCGGCAAACGAAACCGGAATATACCCGACCAAACATGGTGGAAATGCGCTAGCCATCAACAAATTTCATCCAACCAAATCTGTCTTGAGTAAGTCAGCTTTGTTCATTCCAGGTCGTTAACTTCTCTTTCTCTGTTTGCAGTTCTTTTCGATGTCGCTCTATGTCATCCTCTACCTCTCTTCCCTCCTGGTTTCCATCTCATTATCACATGTTGGTATCTGATCTTCTCCATTCTTACTGTTTGTCCCATCCACTTCCATCTCTTTTTTTTTTTTTATCTCCTTGTTGATGTCTGTTCGCCGGGTGATCTCAGTATTTCGTATTCTCTGGTCCCAACGAATTCTGAGAATTCTTCTGAAATCTTCCCTCAAAGCGTTCATTATACTTGTTTTATAGTATTTTTTTGGTAATAATTTAAATAATTAGTGGAACCGTTTACTCGTTTATACTGCTGCTTACCCGTCTGCCCAGCGTGTTCGTAGCGCGTTGGACTAAGGGTGACTATCCCTCTGTGTGTGCGGGTTCAATTCCGCGGGATAGCAGGAAAAGCCACAGATTCCCCAAATTTACGATGTTCGTGGCACCGAACCGAAGGGGTACGATGTCCATGGCACCGAGCTGAAGAGCTGAAAAGCTCAAGTGCTTCTGGATCGGAGAAAAAAAAATACTTCTGCTTACTTGATTAACTTAATTAAACAAATAGAAGTACTTTATTTTGTAAAATTCCATGTAAGATTATTGCTATCTGACATTGTCCAATGTAGCATTTCACTATAAATTCAACATTTGATTTTTGTTCAACAGTTTCTGTCATGTGGTATCATACGGAGTTATAATTTATTCTGTCAACCTGTTAACTACGACCACACTGAAATTGGACTGAGGGTAATACAATATTTCACTGTTTGTGTTTTTTTTAATATTGATTTCACAAAAAATAAACATTTTAATGTGTATTTGTTTCAGCTTGATTACCAATACTCGCCCAAGTGGTTACCGAGTGGTTACCGGGTGGTTACCGAGTGGTTACCGGGTGATTACCGGGTGGTTACCGGGTGGTTACCGGGTGGTTACCGAGTGGTTACCGGGGCCCAAATTATGGTGTAAAGAAAGAACCACTGTTACCTGCCACGCATGTCGTAAGAGGCCAATAAGGAGGTTGGGCGTGTGGCTAGCTACCCCACACCGTAAAAACATTAGATGGCTAGCAGAACGGAGAGCGAACTGAGTAAACGCTGGCTGAAACCGGACACATCGCCGAAGGATATGCACCAGAGCTCTAAATTGTGCTGAAGATGTGACGTAAAACACACTAATGCTAAGGCTGCATGAATCAGATTTCCACATGAATGAAGTTTATGGGGAGGTCTGGTACATCGGTCGGGCGGAGAGAGAGAGAGGGAGGGAGAGAGGAGAGAGGGCGAATAGCAACATCGGTTTTGCTTTTCTGGTTATTATTCTAAAACTGAAATATCAACATCATGTGCAATGCCGACTGAAGTAGTCGATCATAGATCTCCACAGTCGTATGTACCGAGTAGCGTCTGGCCGAACGGATTAGAGCGCGGCTTCAATGCGAGAGAGAGAGCGAGAAAGTGAGAGATGTTGCCGTTGAAATAAATCTTAGTCCTTTTCTACCGAGACGGTCTTTCTCACGCATAGATCGGAGTCATCTTGGTTACATTATGGCTTGTGATCGCTACAAAATAGACAGCATTGTGGCCTGAACATGAACCCAAAGATAGAAATAACCTTACTTTGAGACTCGTTTAAAAAATAGTTAATTGCATATCCTTTACAGGACTTTGCGAATCAACCCCATCTTTTTAACGCTGTTTGTGATTTTTCTAGGCATTACTACATTCAGTAGTTTGCCATTGCTTTCTGAACGGGTGGTGCCATCATCCTTTTGTAAAAGTCCACTCGAAACAATTTGCAACCAAACTGTCCGCAGCGTGATTCGAACTTAGAACGTCGGGATTTCGGGATTAAAAGACCAAGTCACTATCCTCTAAGCCACAGACGTCACCTTGCGACAGGTAATGAGTGAACTATAATCACAACACTTCGGAAAAATCCTTATGTTTGATCTCCTTCCTACTCTACCCCTCCTCAGCATCTCCATCAGAGTTTAGTGACTCACAACACCACAACAAAGACTCTAAAGATGAATTATTGACTTCATTGCAAATGGCTTGCTCCCTCTCCGCAGAAATGACATGCCACATGCCGAAATTATTGCATACACCATGAGCTCCGTTGCTCTGACAACAATCATAGAAACCTCAAGAAAAAATACATTCCTAAACAGAACAGTGTTGTCAAGATTCTAACACTTCATGATGCAAGGTGAACAGCTTAACCATTTAGCCACAGAGGCCCCCCTCCACGGTATAAGTGTTCATTGTTCATTTGATGATCATCTTCATCTCACATCGGACATGTCCATAATTTCTCCGATCTTCTCTCACGCATATATTACAGCGTGTTTTCTCTAACAACTTCCGTTCTATTTTAATTTGTGATCTACTAGGTAAAAGAACGAAAATCCAGTCCTTCGAAACTAAATGCTACAGAAAGATCCTACGAATACCATGGACAGAAAAAATAAAGAACACTGATGTCCTGAAAGAACTAAATGTAAAGAGAATTGGCTGATAAACAAAATACTATACAGAAAAATTACATACTTTGGTCACATCAAGCGTCACGATGGCCTGGAAAGAACAATACTAGAGGGCAGGGTCCCAGGACGCAGAAGCAGAGGCAGACCAAGAAGAAGATGGCTACAAGATATTAAAGAAACCATGAATATGAGCTAGTCCCATTGTTAAGGCACCCAAAAATTTCACATGCAGCTAAGCAACAGATGATCAACAGCATTTTTATACCTACTTTGTGTTATCAGAGCCAAATATGGACATTGAGCAAAGCGCAGTCACAAAAATAACTACATGTGAAATGCGTTTTCTCCGAAAAGTTACCAACAACACAAGAAAAGACAGAATCACCAACATCAGCATAAGAAAGAAAGTTGGCACAAAACCGTGCTTGAATTACATAGATAAACAAAGAATGAAGTGGTTTGGCCACTTAATAAGAATGCATCCAAACTCCACAGTATACAGAGTCTTCTACAATAGAACATCGGGAAAGAAGGCAAGAGGAAGACCACGGAAAGATGGTTAGATGGCGTAGCAGAATCCTGTGAAAGAGCAAAGATAACAATCACACAAGCCACCAGAACAGCGCAAGACCAAAACAGAAAACCACTACACTGGGCAACAACCCGGTAGCAGTGTGACGACAAAAGAGGAAGAAGATGAATATGACCATCGACGAAGTGGGAGAACTGGCTAGAGACTGTGAATTACAGATGTGTTGCAAAGAGAGCAACGTCCTATAAAGGATACGCACCTTGATGATGACCTACTAGGGTTCCTCTCGTGGTTTTCCCGTCTTGCCGAACCTATCGGTATGCATAACTTGCGCAACCAATATATAAAATACTTGTTATCTTCTTTGTTGAAATCCTCAGAGCGTATGTTTTCTCTTAGATCTTTGATGGTGTCGATTTTATCATATAAGACCCATTCTCAATCGTAGCATTGTTCCAGTGCATCTGCTCAATCATAGGTATAACAGGATTGATGTTTTTCTACCTCAATTTGTACAAATATTTCATCAGCTCTATCGGTATCTATGTAAATGTATAATTTGTCAACACAATCATGCTTGTATAAAGTATATAGTGGAATGCAGAACAATCATATTCCATTACCATATGTAATGTAACTGAGAATCATTTACATATGTAGAATAAAAGCAAGGATATTTGCTTACAACTAGGAGTTGCCCTACGTATTATGTTCTTAGTAGTTATTAGTGTTGCTTAATTAATATTTTTTGTTGCTACAACTGTTAAGAATGTATTATCTACGAGAGAGTGTGGCAAGGATCGATACAAAAGTGTTCTCCTAAGGCTAACATCCTTAGTAGTTATGGATATTGATTAATCAGCTTTTTGCTCATTTCAATAATTAACAATGTAATGTAATACAACCAACACCCAATAACTGCATACAATAAAAAGAGATCAGGTACTAGAGCCAAGGGAAGACCAAGAAAAAATGGATAGATAATATCAAGACCACACTAAATAAACAAACACGGATATAACACAACTAGGGCGACTCATCTGACCATGGGACACAAATTAAAGCTCACACACCTACGCTTAACGGCAGGAGTGGACAACCAATTCCAAATTCCACCTGGGGAAAAACAATAAACGATAGATGTATTAACGCCGCGAAATAATTTTTTTGTTCGCCCGTATGAATTTAGGCGTAGTCAGGACTACCTACTATTTTATCAGGGCGCCTCTGACTTTTTTTGCGGAAGGCTTTTTTACTTATCATCAGTGTCCCTCGCCATTCAGGCGAGGCTTACTCCGACTTCTGAGGTACTTGTAATTTATATCCTCAAGTAAAGGATCAGGAAACCTGTAGCCCAACCTTGTGCCATGTACATACTGAAAAACGTTCTTGCCTCAAGTTGGTCTCGATCCGGAGTTAGACAGCATGGGTTACTACCAAAGCGTGTTATCGTCTTCACTGTCAGCTCCACAAGACTTAATATAAAAGTTCATTTTTCCTAAAAAGTGTCATCATTATTAGCTGTGTATATTTGTTAATATCATCATCAAATAGCTTGTCCTGAGCAGAACTTTGCCACCTTAATAGTCCTTTGGAATTTATCTCTCTCTCGTAGGCCAGATGTCCTGCCTCTACAGTCGTCATGCTCAAACTATTAGTTACATCCTGAATCTATCTTCTCCGTGGTCTTCCTCTTCTCCTCCTCTGCTAGTTTTCTTTGATTTTGATTTATTTCTGGATATATCTAGTTGTTTTCTTCTGTCCATGATATATTTTTTCCCGATCCAGAAGCTCTTGAGCTTCATCTCTTCGGCTCGGTGTCATGGACATCTCAACCCTTCGGTTCGGTGCCACGAACACCGTAAATCTGGAGAACCTGTGACTTTTCTGCCAGCCCGCTGAAATGAACACGCACTCACAGGGAACTTGTCACCTGTCGTCCAACGCGCTACGAATATGCTGGGCAGGCGGGCATGTCCATGATATACAGAGGACTCTTCTGTAACACTTATATTCAAAAACAGATAATTGTTTTTCCACCAACTTGTTAAATGTCCATGCTTCACACCCATACGTTACTACTGGGAATGTGCATGTTCTTAGAATTCTTAGCTTTGTTTTCATGTCAGTCCTATTCCATACTGTTTTTTAGTTGTTTAATTTGTTTAAAACCATGTTTGTTCTTTCTTTAATTTTCTTCATCCCATTTCCATCGTTTTTTTAATATACTTTATTTTAATTGATAAAATATTTTAAACAGCCTTAACACGCAACAAAATGACACTTTATACGGAAGTGACGTGAACTGTTTATAGAGTTTGTTGTTGCAAGGTTGAAGCAGAATGTATGTGACTCCCTTAGGAAAAATGTCATGTTTATAACAGTCATCGCCAGTGTGTCGCCGGAGCTCACAAGGGGAGCAACGAATAACAACACTACAACCTACAAGGCATGTCGTAGGAGGCGACTTAGGTAGGAGGTTAGGGAATCAACCCTAGTAAATAAAAAGGGTCGCAGAAATCGGATGTACTGGCCTACTTGTGGGCGCATTACTAGCACAACGTACAATCGCTCTTAGGCTCAGATTATATACTTATCACACAGAGTGGTTAACAAGTGGTCGATATCGAACGTTTGAAGAAGAAGAAGAAGAAGAAGAAACCGTCGCACACAGGATCATATATTAGAATCTTACATAATGTTAAGGACAATTAGTTTATGAAAATTTTACTTTGTAACTATACACTAAAATATTTTTCACTAAATGATATACATAATTACCTTTGCGATATTTTCAGGAAGCCAGTGCAGCCTGGTGGTATTTCTTCTCCAAGGTGATTGAACTCTTAGATACAGTAAGTGCAATAATAACAACAAAATAATGGTGGTCTCAATAGCGAATTGGTTAACTTGTTTGTATGTCGTGCTGAAGGAGAAGACCATCATGGAAGGAGGCATACTGGCAAAGAGAAGAAGAGGAAGACCACGGAGAAGATGGATTCAGGCTGTAACTGATGGTTTGAACATGACGGCTGCAGAGGCAGGACATCTGGCCTATGAGAGAGAGAAATTCCTAAAGACTGTTGGGGTGACAAAGTTATGCTCAGGACAAGCTATTTGATGATGATGATTTACCGGTGTAATAGTTCACTTTTGCGAATCATGCATGCAGAACTCACAACGGAAATAGTTTTACTTGCGCAACGATAGCAATATGACATGGTTGACAGATCTGAATTGAAAACCTAGTAATAGCAATTAATATACAATATTTATGTATAGATTGTACATCTCTTGTAGCAGATATCGAATGATATTAATTAATAGTACATCACTTTTTCTTAGATATATGAAACTGTTTTGCATAAACACAATTAATAATATAATGAAATACCTCAATTACTGTAACTAAATATGATATTCACAAAATAGATGAGACTGCAGTAAAATTATTTGATTGGCAAAACACGTAATCACAAAGTACTGTAGTTTTACAAATTACAAAAATAATGACAAATATACAGAACGTTTCGACTCAACAAGACCTTTATCAAGCAAACGAACAACAGGAGTTTCATTAGAAACGTTTGTATTTGGTCGTCCATTTGTTTTTTAAAATTGGTCACTCCTGTTGTTCGTTTGCTTGATAAAGGCCTTGTTGGTCGAAACGTTGCTAAATATGATAATACCTCAATTACTGTAACTAAATATGATAATACTTCAATTACCGTAACTAAATATGATAATACCTCAATTACTGTAACTAAATATGATAATACCTCAATTACTGTAACTAAATATGATAATACCTCAATTACTGTAACTAAATATGATAATACCTCAATTACTGTAACTAAATATGATAATACCTCAATTACTGTAACTAAATATGATAATACCTCAATTACTGTAACTAAATATGATAATACCTCAATTACTGTAACTAAATATGATAGTACTTCAATTACTGTAACTAAATATGATAATACCTCAATTACTGTAACTAAATATGATAATACATGTGGCAAGACATAAACGATGCGAGTACAGACTTCTTCCTCATTGGTTCACTCCAAGCCTTGCGCTTCCACGTTGTCGTCTTGAGTTCTCACTCTGTATAGGTGCACAACTCGGTCGTTCTCCACACAAGATATAGACACCTGACGTTGTTAGGACACCCAGTCAGAAGATACATGAAGAATGTTGGTAGGACTACCAGTCAGAAGATACATGGAGAATGTTGTTAGGACTGCCAGTCAGAAGATACATGGAGAATGTTGTTAGGACACCCAGTCAGAAGATACATGGAGAATGTTGGTAGGACACCCAGTCAGAAGATACATGAAGAATGTTGCTAGGACACCCTGTCAGAAGATACATGGAGAATGTTGTTAGGACACCCAGTCAGAAGATACATGGAGAATGTTGTTAAGACTGCCAGTCAGAAGATACATGGAGAATGTTGTTAGGACTGCCAAATATCGTTCTCTGACAACTGGTCAGATGGTACAGGAAGAATGTTGAGGTTTAGGTCTGTCTAAAACACGTACATGAAGACCAATTTCACTTTCAATCACACAATATACCTAATTAAATCAAACAATGAATGGTGTCCGGTCGTAAGGGAAGATTCAGCTAATTCATCTTGGTCATTATTTACTTGGATCTTTGTTTGTTTATCCATCTATCCTACACCGTGCTACAACGGGACTTACGTTTGATCATGTCAGGTTCCGATAAGGCTAGGCATTCGTTCCGATCTGTCTTGAACTAAGAGATAATTGACAAATACTCGGATCACTTGACATGGAAAGCGAATCGAGTACTGTTGTAACTTGAGGCACGTCCCAGAATCATCCCTTTCCACTTATTTTACCCTAAGACTCCCATAACTGTTATACAAATATATCTTCTTCGTCTATCGTCTTTCTCTAATCCTGTTTTGTCTCACAGCGTCAGGATAAGAAGAGATTTCTAGAACGGGCTTTTGTTGTCTGCGCTTCATAAACAGTGTTGTTCATCACCTCTTTTAATTCTGAGGTTCAACCTTTGCGTGGATGGCCTTTTGTTGTTTATATACTGTATCGGAGTAGCATTGCTCTTTAAGGTACACTGTCTGTTGGTAATCTGTTTATGCGTCTGCAACATTAAAAATTTGTTGATTCTTGATGTCGTTCAGTATTGATGTTTTACCCCCTTTTTTCCTGATGTCTTCATTCATAAACCGGTCTCTACTTGTTACTCTCAGTATTCGGCGCAGACACTTCATCTCTGTCGTGACTAGTTTTATTATGTTATTTAATGTCAGCATATCTGTTTGACACTGATAACATAATGTTGGAAGAAATATTGTGTTGAAGTGTTAGTGGTAAAACAAGTAAATATTGTATTGAAGTGTTAGTGGTAAAACAAGTAAATATTGTGTTGAAGTGTTAGTGGTAAAACAAGTAAATATTGTGTTGAAGTGTTAGTGGTAAAACAAGTAAATATTGTGTTGAAGTGTTAGTGGTAAAACAAGTAAATATTGTGTTGAAGTGTTAGTGGTAAAACAAGTAAATATTGTGTTGAAGTGTTAGTGGTAAAACAAGTAAATATTGTGTTGAAGTGTTAGTGGTAAAACAAGTAAATATTGTGTTGAAGTGTTAGTGGTAAAACAAGTAAATATTGTGTTGAAGTGTTAGTGGTAAAACAAGTAAATATTGTGTTGAAGTGTTAGTGGTAAAACAAGTAAATATTGTGTTGAAGTGTTAGTGGTAAAACAAGTAAATATTGTGTTGAAGTGTTAGTGGTAAAACAAGTAAATATTGTGTTGAAGTGTTAGTGGTAAAACAAGTAAATATTGTGTTGAAGTGTTAGTGGTAAAACAAGTAAATATTGTGTTGAAGTGTTAGTGGTAAAACAAGTAAATATTGTGTTGAAGTGTTAGTGGTAAAACAAGTAAACCAAATAATCAAGTAATATATGTGACTTCTTTTTTTGTTCCTCAGTTTTTCTTCATAATTCGCAAAAAGAACTCTCAAGTGACATTCCTGCATGTATTCCACCATAGTAGTATGATGGTTATATGTTGGTATGTGGCAAAATATGTCCCAGGGGGAGAAAGTAAGTCACCAAACATATTTCTTTAATCGTGTTTACGTGTATGCCTTTACTAAAATTTTTGTTAATTTTTACTTAAAACGTATTTATAAATAGTCAAGATTAAATTGTCGTTCTGTATCAGATCGTCTATGTGGCATGGTGGTATGGTTCTCGGTTCTCGCCTCAAAGTTACTCGCTTGAAGCGATCGGAATATTTTCCATAGATCCTTGGTCGCAATGTAGGTAAGATCAAGTTCCTAGTCTTACCAGAACCGAACGATGAAACGTAGGTCCTCTGTTCAAGTTTAGCACGTAAAAGAACTCTTGGAAGCTGACAATTAGTCAGATTATGCTGCAAACCGCTGCTCAGACAAAGTTCATTGAAAATATTAAAATAAACTTTATGCAAAAATGTTCTTCTTTAACGTTATATCGGAGACTCTCAACTATGCTACGAAATTCGTGCATTAGGGCTGAGATCTTCATGTGTAAGATTTAGGTCGGATAACATGGTTTTTTACCAAAGTGCAATGATGATGGTCTTTAAGAAAGGTATCTAGATTTAAAACTAAATTAAGAATGTTTTTGACAGTGTTGTCTCATTCCTACCTAACGTATGCCAGCGAGAGTTAGAAAAAAAAATATATATATATATATTTAAAGTAAGTTGAATGTACTTAAAAATAGATGTCTGTGGGACAAAAACTTGTTAACATAATAACTAATTATAATCAGTGTTAACGACAGACCTCTGTGACGGTACATGGTCGCCAGCAGTTATATGGCAGGACACATGCTGATGATCAGTAGAGACAGACATACAAGAAGCATAAGCATGTCAATGAGATGCCAATATGTAACAGTAATGTATGAGGGAAGGTATCAATTTTAATTAATAATCTCACAAACCTGAAAAATGAAGTCATCTTAGTTTTGGGTAAGCCATTAGACAAAACAGAACAAGGATGACATCTGTGATTGATGTTACTAAATATAACAGAATAAGAATGATATATCTGATTGCGGCTTCAAGGTAGCATCGAGCTGCTGGGTTTAGATTGCGGTTAGTGGTGAATTTGGACTCATCATCAAGGTGGTATCCTTTATAGACGTTGCCTCTTGCACATCTGAAATTCACTCTGTCTCTTTCTAGTTACCCACTTCGTCGATGGTCATTTTCATGGTTTCTTTAATACTGGAGCCGATCTTCTTCTGAGTATGTCTGATGTCCCTGACCCTGCACCATATCGTGATTTGTTCCGAAACGAATGTATCTCGACCTTTATTAAATCTTCAAAACGGAAAGTATATTAGGCTTTTCCATTTAACAAAGATTTGAAGGGAAGCAGTATATTGTGTCAGCGAATTTTTAATAATTTTCCACGATGTTACAGGTAATCTGAGAGTAGATCAAATTACAACTTGATAGTAAGAAGAAGATTTAATTGATGGTAAAATGACATTTGATTGTTATGATAGTTGTAAGTCTAATGTAATAGACAGAATGCATTCATTTATTCATAAGAAATTATAAATACTGAAATTAGATGAAATTATAGAATAGTTCACATGGATATCATTTAATACTTAAAATCTTGAATACTAAGATGTAATACAACCGGAGAATCAAATATTTATCTTTCGTTTTCAAAATAGTCATGCTACAATAATCTAATTTTCATGATCATCTGAGTAAATATTATTATATTAATTATTCACAATTAACAATTTATTATATGTCATACTTGAGAACAGTACAAGAGTTATAGTTAACAATTTTGATGTTAAAAAATGCGTGGTACATTATCAGGTTCTTAATATCTTGTAGCCATCTTCTCTTGGCTTGGCTTTGCCTCTGCGTCCTGGGACCCTGTCCTCTAGTATTGTTCTTTTCAGGCCATCGTGACGCTTGATGTGACCAAAGTATGTAATTTCTCTGTATAATATGTTGTTTATCAGCCAATTCTCTTTAACATTTAGTTCTTTCAGGACATCAGTGTTCTTTCTTTTTCTGTCCATGGTATTCGTAGGATCTTTCTGTAGCATTTAGTTTCGAAGGACTGGATTTTCGTTCTTGTTTTTGTGTAATTGTCCATGATTCACAACCATAAGTAGCCACTGGGAAAATGCATGCTCTCAATAATTTGGATTACCCGTTCTATTCTGTGCTTTCTATCTTTTCATGTTTTCAAATTCTGCACGCATGGTATGTATGTTCAGCGTAGGAATTTAATTATGTTTTTGATGGATTTCCATGCTGAAGTAGGATGACGTCCAAAGTTTCGCCACTAACCGTTGCCGGCATGCCATGTTCACTTTACTTGAATGAGGATATTAGGATGAGTCTCTCTCTCTCTGAAAAGGTGCTGAAGTCTTCGATGCTAGGCCAGAAGGCCCATAAAAAAGCATAGTATTACGCATCTAACGCTTATATGTGATGATTATACCTTTCGATAAAACTTATGCTGATGGTTGGACCTACCGAGTCTCGCGTAGTTACGTCACTGCATTGAACACTAGACATCAACAGAGATGAGTTCCAGACTTCATCATAAGAACACATCTGACAGTAATCATCTAAATTGCAATCACATGAAGAAGGAGAACATGTGAAATTGATAGTAATAGACGAAACAAACCAAGAATGACGTATGTGAATGACAGTACTAGACATTATAGAGCAAGAATGATAACGATTATTTATGGGTTGTCAAGCTTCGGACTCCCGAAACACTTTCCGAAAAGAGACTTTTCAAATCTGCTCATACTTTTGTAGTTTTTGTGGCTTTCTACTTGATCTCTCTCTCTCTCTCTCTCTCTCTCTCTCTCTCTTTCTTACGATCACCGCCCAGACCGATGTACCAGACCTCTCCATAAATTCTATTCTTGAGGAAATCTGATTCATGCAGCCTTAGCATTGCTGTGTTTTACATCTTCAGCACCATTTGGAACTCTGGTCCTTATCCTTCGGCGATGTGTTCGGTTTCAGCCAGCGTTTACTCGGTTCGCTCTCCGTTCTGTAGCCATCTTGTGTTTTTACGGTGTGGGGTAGCTAGCCCCACTCCCAACCTCCTTATTGGCCTCTTACGACATGCGTGGTAGGTAACAGTAGTTCTATTCTTTACACCCCACTTGGGCCCCAGTAACCACTCGGACGCTACTTGATTTAATAACCCTCTTCTTCTGATAATAAGTAACTGGTACATCCGGTTGCTTTTCAGCATCACCTTCATTGGCGAGTCGGTCTGTTGCTTCATTTCTGTCTCTCAGAGTATTTTACATTACTCAAAGATAATTTGTGATTTTAGTTTAATAAATTAGCAAACTAAGAGGATTGTAATACCATTTGACTCTACATACAGTTTTACATAACCTCTTCCACAGAGTTCTACAGTGGTGGTTTGAATTGTCTAGTACATATATTTATGTATACTTACTATGGACTAGCTGCCATGGGACCAGAAATGCAGAAATATCTCTGGTGGAAACGATATATAACAGAACTACAACTGGTGAGTTAGTCTTGCAAAAATGTTTGTCTTTAACCTTGCAACCTCAGCGCGTGTTAGATCAGTGTTATTGAAGAGCCTTATGAATGATGCTCATCCAATGTTAAATGAATCAAATGATGCAACGACTTGCGAACTATGGTAAACAGAAAAAGACAAGTAACTATTCTGTCATCCACATTAATTAAGTAATTTATAACTGCTCAATTTAGTTTCCGAGAGCCGCTGTGGCGTAGTTGTTAGTGAACTCGCTTCGCAAGGCTGGTGGTCTGGGTTCAGCTCCCGCACTGCGCGTGGAATTTTCCGGACCACGACGGCTCTCAGGTCGACCCAGCCTCAACTGGGTACCAGACATGCTCTGGGAAAGTAAAGGCGGCCGGCGTGATGCTGACCACACCACCCATCGTGTGCCGACGGTCAATGAAAATACAGGCCTAACACTGTATTGACCTATATACCACGAGGTATGAAAGGGTTCCTTTACTTTTTTTTACTTACAATTTAATTTCCGCATTTTCTTATCATATGCAAGCATTAGTTTCCTATGGATTGTTTTCTAATACAATATATATGTATATAATGAGCTCCAGCCGGGGCTATGGAGATCGTGCACTGTCGACTGGTCCTCATGCAGAACAAGAAAGAAAATATGCATACAGAAGAAAAGGTAGAGGAGGAAACCATCTGCTGATTTCAAACAAGACTGAAGTCGTTTTGGTTGTATCAAGAATCAAGGCACTTCAGTTATTACAAAGTAGAGGAAGTGCATACAATTTTTAACTCTAGAGTAGGACTGAAGGTTTTACCTTAAGAAAAACTTGAAACCACAAAACTACAATTGAATTATGTTTAAGGGATCTCTGTGGCGTAGTGGTTGGGTTCTCGCCTCTCGTTCCAAAGGTACTCGGTTCGATCCTTTGTGGAGCCATCGGGATATTTTACCGGAGACCTCTGATCTCATTGTGGGTGAGATCAAGTTCCTAATCATATCGGAGACGGACGATAAAACGTAGGTCCCTTGTTCAAGGTGAAGCATAAAAGAAAACCTTGATAATTCAAAAGCAAGAAGAGTAGGCTGAAAAGCCGCTGTCTGGGCACAATTTATAAAAAAAATTAAATAATAAAGTACCTACAAAATCTTTTCCACGTCTTCTAAATGACATCTGGGAACCTTACTACGAAGCTCGTGCTCTGCCACTGTCATCTTCCTGTGTAACAAAGAGATCAGAGCACACATGGTTACTCACCGAAGTGTAATGATGATGGTTCTATCATTTAATTAATAAATTATGTTTTTGAAGACATTTACAATATATGGGAAGACTGCAGTAAAACTATGTAGCAATTGCTATTTTTACAATACAGGGTGTTCAAGATAATTGCAGCCCGTGAATGGAGCTAATCTGGCATATATGTATGGAAATGGGAAGGTTCAGTTATGACGTAGTATAGGTCAAGGTTGTGTGACGGTGTGTAATTGTAGTGCGGGAAGGGGCGATGAACAAATGTGACGTAGGACAAGCTAATCAGAACCGGTTTAAATAGTAAATGAACACAACTCAATTTGTACCTGGCAACTTTCGAATTGTCAATGGTGCTGCAATTATCTTGAACACCCTGTATTAGAAAATTACTCATTGATGATATTTGATGGTACAAATTTTTAACAATATTTTTCATCTTTTTTTCAGACACAATTCATGGTTGTCAATATTAGAATTATAATTTCATTTTTTCATGGACCTTGTGAATACCCAAGATGGATCAATGTTTTTGCTTTATTTTATTCGTCTACATTGTTAATATTATTTCTTAATTTTTATCTCAAGTCTTACAAAAATCAGACTGTACACACAGTCAGATCTAAGGAAAGTTTACAGAAAGTAGAATAACTTATTAAATAGATATCACACGCATTGCCTTAACTTTTAGTATACTCACGTTAAAATCACTTTTTTTTCGTGTTGTCTTTTAGAATAAAACTTGAGGCTCTAACACAAATCTCTTATAAATATATTATACCAAAACACCAGAGCACCGTTTCATATTTCAGAATGTGCATAATTGAGTGATGTATTTTCTACATATGCCATTGTAAACAAATAACATCAAAAATAATTTTCGGGTATTGTTAATTTTTGTTAATTTGCACATGAGATCTTTTGTTGGAGAATTGATACTAGCTGAATGGTTTGTCATGTGGCTGGTCGTATTGTCAGAGTTAATATAGTTAACGATCACATTCTCACAAAGCTTCTTATTGAATATTGAATTAATTACTGCTTTTCACAAATTCTTTAAACAATATTTGATGTTTTTCTATAATTTCTTATACAGTTTTAAGCCTGAAAGTTTGCATAGTCAAATGGTTGTAACACTGACTAATTGAAAGATGCAATGATTTGTCGCACATAATTTCCTTAATATTTTCTGGAATGTAGTTTTTGTTTGACCTATTCTCTTGTTTATTTCAAATTTATATCTGCCATCGTCTTCGTCTGCGTTCGCCCGCTATAAATTCAGGCGTAGTTATGGCACCTGGTATGGCGCTACTGACTGATTTTTGAGCGAAGGCCTGCTTTCCTTATTATCAGTGTCCCCTGCCATACAGGTGTGCCTGTAGTGTGCCTCCAGAGGTGTCACCATCTGTAATGACATAAGGGATTTTAAAATGTGCAATAACTTTCTGCACGAAGATATCATATATATATATATATATATATATATATATATATATATATATATGATAAATTTCACTTACGATTGTTACTGCTAATATAGCTACGGGAAACATGTAAAAACAAAGTAATACAGTCTTACAAAGTACAAAAACAATATGCAGCGACGTTTCGACAAAAAGGCCGTTATCAAGCAAAGGATACAAAAAAGTGAAGAAACTCAGACTTCATATATTGTATACGTTATGTTTGAAATTAAATAATAATACTTTCTCTCGTACCGTTAAACGTAACATAGGACATGCAAGTAATTTTTCCATACCGCTATATCCTGGACAACTCGCTCATTCTCTTCCATGGAATTGAGACCGATATTTCGTGCCTCTCTCAGCAAAGTTCGTTTCTGGGTCTCCCTATGGTGTCCTCTCTTTCTAGAATCCTTTGCATCCCACTTCAATGCCTGCTTTGGTACTCTTTGATCATTTCTTCTCAAAGTACGTCCAACATATCTCCATGTTCTCCCTCTTATAATAGTTGTTGCTAGTGGTTGACCAGATATATGTCTGGCATATAAGAAGTCTTAATTGTTTTGCTTCTTTTGTATCCTTTGCTTAATAGCACATATTAACCTTTTGGTCTAATAGTAAAGTAAAAAAAGGAACCCTTTCATACCTCGTGGTATATAGGACAATACAGTGTTAGGCTTGTATTTTTCATTGACCATCGGCAAACGATGGGTGATGTGGTCAGCATCACGCCGGCCGCCTTTACTTTCCCAGAGCATGTCTGGTACCCAGTTGAGGTGTGCTATATATTCTTTTAGTACTTTATAAAATTATATTACTCTGTTTCTACGTGGCTCGCTTTAGCTACATAGTTTTACTGCAGTCTTACCTTATATTGTTTATGTGGCTGATAGAATGGAAGAAGAAGGCGTGTGCAAAAGAATATAATGGGTAGTGTATCTGTACGCTCAAGACGACTATGTCAATCGCTGAAAATTAGAATATGTTATACCTAGAGAGGGTCACATTCTAGTTTAGATATTCTCCGATTCATTCAATTGGAATGTTATACCTAGAGAGGGTCACTTTCTAGTTTAGATATTCTCCGATTCATTCAATTAGAATGTTTTACCTAGAGAGGGTCAGTTTCTAGTTTAGATATTCTCCGATTCATTGAATTGAAATGTTATACCTAGAGAGGGTCACTTTCTAGTTTAGATATTCTCCGATTCATTCAATTAGAATGTTATACCTAGAGAGGGTCAGTTTCTAGTTTAGATATTCTCCGATTCATTCAATTGAAATGGTATACCTAGAGAGGGTCAGTTTCTAGTTTAGATATTCTCCGATTCATTCAATTGGAATGTTATACCTAGAGAGGGTCACTTTCTAGTTTAGATATTCTCCGATTCATTCAATTGAAATGTTATACCTAACTTATTGAGTTATAAAAGAAGAATAACAGCAGAATAAACTAGTCACAACTGAGAAGATATGTCTATGTAGAGTGCTCGAGGTGTTAGGAAAATACCAGTTTAGTAATGATAACATCAGGAAAACGGTGGGTACAACATCAGTACTGAACTTCATCCAGAAATAATAAAACGGTGTGTACAACATCAGTACTGAACTTCATCCAGAAATAATAAAACGGTGTGTACAACATCAGTACTGAACTTCATCCAGAAATAATAAAACGGTGTGTACAACATCAGTACTGAACTTCATCCAGAAATAATAAAACGGTGTGTACAACATCAGTACTGAACTTCATCCAGAAATAATAAAAGTAAATGATTCGACAACATAAGCAGATTGCTCATTTGCTCATTGTTCATTTGCTCATTGTTCATTTGCTCATTGTTCATTTGAGAGTCATCTTCGTCACACATCGGACATGTCCATAACTGCTCCGACCTACTCCCAAGCATGTATTTCAGAGTATTTAGGCAAACAACTCCCGTTCTGTGCTGGTTGATGAATCTACTGGGGCTTCTCTCATAGTTTTTTTTTGCACCTATCGGTGTGCATCTGCGTAAAGAATTGGACAAGATAGAGTGTAGCAGAGTGCAACACCAAGGCGAAAGACAGAGGATGCTGGAGATTCATTGCAGCCAACCTTCAATGCGGAAACGACACGTTACGATGATGATGATCGGTATGCAAAACTTGAGCAACCGAGATAGAGAATAGTCTTTATCTTCTTTTTTGAAACCTTCACAGCGTTTGTTTTCTCTTACAGCGTTAATGATGTCGAGTTTATCCATAGAATACCCATTCTTGATCACAGCATTGCTCGCCAGTACAACCGCTCTCTAGTTGTCTGTCCCCACCTGAATAACCTGGGACAAAAACGAAGGTAAATATAAGCAGATTGATTACTAAGAAACAGTGCTCCTCAAAAGGCAATGTTACCCGAATACAGTGGATACAAGGCTAAAGGTCGTCTACCCAAAACGTTAATCACAGAAATAACAGAAGCAGTGAAAGACAACATGTATGAAGCGCACAGAAGAGCCCGTTCTAGAAATATCTTCTTATCCTGAAGCTTCTTATAGAAAACAGAATTCGAAAAAAAAAGAAAAAGAAAAATAGTAATCCGCTATCTCCAAATGCTTAGAACTACTATTGTGAGATCTTCAACACTTCAGAACCCTAGGCTGCTACTCGCTGTATAATTACCTTCACCTCCAAACTTTCCACATCTCCATTCTTTATTTTGTTATGTTGCTTTTAAATTATTTTGCTACACTTTTTAAAGCAATTGGGATTTTTGATTACTCTATAAATTAAATTCACTGATCGATTATCTGCATATTTTGCTTGTTATTGTTCATGCTTCTATGTATCTTAATCAGTAAAATTATTTCAGGACTATTAAATTTCTGTTTTGTAATGAATCGTGTATTTGATCTTTACATCACAACTGATTTTATCATGTTTCATATTCACATGTAAATGTATTATACCCACAAATGATATGTTTATCAAATGATGTATTATTTAGTTTGCTTAGTTAAGCGATTGTTGATGTGTGCATTTTTTATGAATACCTTCGCCCGTGTTGTTCCGAGACCAACAAAGGAATTAAAGAATAGTAACACTGCAACCTACAAGGCATGTCGAAAGAGGCGACTGATGTATGACCTAGGAAAGCTACCCTTGTAAATAAAATGCATAGCAGAAATCGGATGTGCTGGTCTACTTGTAGGTGCATAGCTGGCACAACGTACAACCGTTCTTAGGCTCAGATCGCATTCAAATCACAAAGAGGTTTTTAATAAGTGGTAGATATGGAGCGTTAGAAGAAGAAGAAAGAAGAATGGATACCTGTGTCTGTCCATTTTTATGTGTGTATGTGTGTATACATATTTTTTGTTTGTGATTTTTCCGTGTATGTGTCTACATAGTGTGGGTGCTCACGCGTGCATAGTGCACTAACAACTAGTTACAGCGTCAATGTCAGTTTACCCCTTACAGACTTATATATCTTCAGTGTCTTGCAACACATGACGATGGATACATGGATACGTACGTCTGTGATTCCTTCAGGTTTCAGACGATTATACGACGCTTATAACGGTTTTAAACAGTAGAGAGCCCTGTGGCTCCGTCCAAACCAATTTTACCAGCCCCCGAGGTGATATCAAACAGTAGCTCATACATTCGGCCATCTGGAAAAAAAATATTATTGTAAGAAGAATTCCATATTACACAGTACACATTCTCTCTTCTCTCTTTCTTGTTTCTCTCCCTCTCTCTCTTTTCTCTCTCTCTCTTTCTTTCTATCTCTTACACACACACAAACCCACACGATATTCCTTTTTTTTTTAAAGAAACTTATAAAAATTAATATAATAATGAAGCGTTAAACGATGCATTTTTAAAATGATGTTTTTAAATCTCTGATCGTATAAGCAGAGCACATGTTAACGCAAAACGAAAAAAGAAGCTTCAAAGAGCATTTCTTAAACTTCGTAGGATTTCAGTAAATACAAATGGCAGACACAGCACATTAAGTTATCTTTTTTTAAAGGGTATAGACCCCTGTTTCCCAACGTGGGGCGTACGCCCCACAGGGGGCATTTTCATCGTTTATGGGGGCAATGGACTCGTTCAGAGTTTAACTAATGTTTATGATGTTGTAAAACCGATATATCAGTTTTTGGATGTCTGTTGACAAAAACGAGTGTTGTTTCACAATCACTTTACTGAAGTTTAAAAATCTTCAATAAACGGAAAGTACTTATATCTAGGTACATTTCTACCTCATTTTAACAAAGCTTTAAAAGCAGGAAAGCATGTGTTATTGTGTTAAAATCGAGTCATATTTTTTTTTAAATATAATGTGTCTAACATTTGCCAACCTTGTCACAAAAACCAAAACGAGTTTATACAGTGCAATCTTGAGCATGTAACAGTATTGGACAGAGCCACGCATATCATATTTCCGCCATAGAAATCAGGTCCGAAGTTTGATTTGGCTTGGAATGTTAGGTACTATGGGAAAAGGAACCAAGAAGCTTCAAGGGGGTTTGACTTAAATACAAGTTATGGGCCATTAGTTTGATTACCAGAGTAGATGATACTCATTGTGCACATGGATTATACAGGTGTCCTTAGAGAACCATTTTGTATTTGTATAGTTAACGAAGGAGCATTTAGAAATGGATTACAGTAGAATGTTATGAGATCTTGTTTTCCATGTTTAGCGACAGATTGAGAATGCATGGTTGGGACATAAATGATACGCTTAATATTTTAAGGCTTTGGTGGGCATGGCATAAAAAGGTTTGGAAACACTGGTATAAACAGATTCTCCATCATCACGCAGAAAAAGTTATCGTTTCAACAACTCAAGGGTATCATGTTAGACGAAATTATTTTCAAAGCGATCAAGACCACTTTTTGGACAGGTTTGTGTGAGAGATAACACATTGATCATTGCAGTTAGTCAAACACGATCAGGTTTGGACAGCCTTATGTGAGAGATAACACATTGTTCATGGCAGTTAGTCAAACAGGACCAGGTTTAAACAGACTTATGTGAGAGATAACACAATGAGCATGGCAGTTAGTCAAACAGACCAGGTTTGACAGACTTTGTGAGAGATAACACATTGATCATGGCAGTTAGTCAAACACGACCAGGTGCAGACATGCTTATATGAGAGATAACACAATGAGCATTGCAGCTTGTCAAACCCCACCAGGTGCAGACATGCTTGTGTCAGAGATAACACACTAAGTATTCCAGTTAAACGCCACCAGGTTTAGACAGGCATGTTAATACACACTGTTAATGTTAGATTCTGACCACATCACTTGGAGTTAATATTTATTTTTCATTTTTACGACATATCTGATAGTAAATATTTGTGACTGTTGTTTTTTGTGTCTAATTTTGTGAAGTCTATGATAAATATGCTGATTTAATTGGGGGAAACAGACATCAGTCATTATTGTCTGATCTTCTTCGAACGCTCCATGTCGACCACCTGTCAACCACTCTATGTGATTTGTATCTAATTTGAGCCTAAGAGCGACTGTACGTTGTGCCAGTTATGCGCCTACAAGTAGGCCAGTATATCCAATTTCTGCGCTGCTTTTTATTTTCTAGGGTAGCATCTCTAGTGCCTACATTAGTCGCCTCTTACGACATGCATTGTGAGGTCGCAGTGGTACTTATTCTTTGCTTCCTCAGGGCCCTGGCACCACATGGATGATTATTGTCTAATGACTTTACTTATATTTTTAGAATAGTCTATTTAGTTATACAATTATCATTCATTTGTTTAAAGTAAAGGTGTTCTAGTGGACACACTCCAATCTGGTCAGCTGAAATATGGGATCCAACGTGTTGAGTCAGAGATTGGTAGTTAGGGAGAAAGAAAACTAAATAGTTAATTTATTGAGTCAAAGATTGGTAGTTAGTGAGAAAGGAAACTAAATACTTGTTGAGTCAGAGATTGGTAGTTAGTGAGAAAGGAAACTAAATACTTGTTGAGTCAGAGATTGGTAGTTAGGGAGAAAGAAAACTAAATAGTTATTGAGTCAGAGATTGGTAGTTAGGGAGAAAGAAAACTAAATAGTTAGTTTATTGAGTCAAAGATTGGTAGTTAGTGAGAAAGGAAACTAAATACTTATTGAGTCAGAGATTGGTAGTTAGTGAAAGGAAACTAAATACTTATTGCTTAGTGGAACTACATACTTGTTAGACATGATTGTAGTTAGTGAGAAGAACTAAATTCTTGTTGAGTCAGGACTGGTAGTTAGTGTAAGAAATACTAAATACTTGTTGAGTAAGAGATTGGTAGTTAGTGAGAAAGGAAACTAAATACTTATTGAGTCAGAGATTGGTAGTTAGTGAGAAAGAAACTAAAGTAGTTTATTGAGTCAAAGATTGGTAGTTAGTGAGAAAGGAAACTAAATACTTATTGAGTCAGAGATTGGTAGTTAGTGAGAAAGGAAACTAAATACTTGTTGAGTCAGAGATTGGTAGTTAGTGAGAAAGAAAACTAAATACTTATTGAGTCAGAGATTGGTAGTTAGTGAGAAAGGAAACTAAATACTTATTGAGTCAAAGATTGGTAGTTAGTGAGAAAGGAAACTAAATACTTGTTGAGTCAGAGATTGGTAGTTAGTGAGAAAGAAAACTAAATAGTTATTGAGTCAGAGATTGGTAGTTAGTGAGAAAGAAACTAAATAGTTATTGAGTCAGAGATGGTAGTTAGGAGAAAGAAACTAAATATTGTTGAGTCAGAGATTGGTAGTTAGTGAGAAAGAAAACTAAATACTTGTTGAGTCAGAGATTGGTAGTTAGGAGAAAGAAAACTAAATATTTATTGAGTCAGAGATTGGTAGTTAGGGAAAGAAAACTAAATAGTATTTTATTGAGTCAGATTGTATAGTAGAAGAAAACTAAATACGTAGCTTGTTGAGTTAGAGAAAGGTAGTTAATGAAGACGAAAACTTAACATCGTCATATCTCAAAAGCTAATACCTAGTAATGTGAGATCTTTTAGACTTGACACTCATGACATGAGTCATTTTACACGATAGATTTTAGTTTACATGTTCTTGAGTATTCTAGATTAATAATAAAATGACGCATTTCGTAGGCACAGCATGAAAAATGTAGAGCAATCGCGGATATATAATTTTTAAAGAACAATTATTGATGGTTCAAATAGTTTGAAAGTAAATATATAATTAAATCAAACAATTTATGTAATAAGCAATTAGCAATAAAAAATGATGATAAATAAGTGAGAAAATAAATGTTGTGTAAGCAGAAAATAATAATAAGAGATAGAGGAATGATGTTTTTACAGGGTTTGTTATCAATACAAGAAGACACCCCATTGGTTACCGGGGCCCAAATTTGGGGTGCAAAGAATAGAACCAATATTACCTGCCACACATGTCGTAAGAGGCGATTAAGGAGGTTCGGTTGAAATCGGAGGCACATGTCCTAAACATGTTGAAGTCTATGCGTTTAGGGGCCTACAAACCAATGTACAACGTATACACGTTCTTGGCAAAGATCAAACATATCACAAAGAGTGATTAAAATTGGTCGTAAAGAACGAACGCAAAGAAGAATACAAGAAGAAATAAGTTTAAGAGTTTGTCAGTTTTGAAGTTGTCTTAGTTCTCTGCTATAAATTTAGGCGTAGTCTGGGCGTCTGGTACAGCGCTTCTGACTTATTTTTGCCTGAAAGCCCACTTTCCTTTTTATCAGTGCCCTCGTCATACAGTTGTCCTTCTCTGACTTCAGATGTACGCGTAGTTTCGATTTGTGAGAGTCACAACATTTGTAAACATTTACAGTTGTAATGTGTATCTTCAACACGTGTCAAATGTGTGGAAGCATCAACGCATTCTACATGTCAAAGGTCGGCCGGTTCACGTCAGTTTCCTTATTAGGCTAATGTCTGTGGGTCATTAATGTTTTTAAGAGTTTATCACGAATATGTTAAGATAGTATTTCAGTTACATATACTGAATATGATATTTACCGAGCAAAGCCGGGTAGTATAGCTTTTTCCCTATATATGACATAGTTTTTGTGTTGATTTCTGCAAATAGAATAACAAATATATAGTCATGTTTGAATGTTTTGTTATTGTTTTTTTACAGAATATTTATTTATAAACCACTGCTTGCAAATTATACACGTAAATTATAAATACAAAATCAGGCAATAAAATTAACTTTTTTTTTATTCCGAGTTTGTTTACAATTATGTAAGTGAGCGTGAACGATAGCGTGTGCAAATGTAACAGAGAGAGTGTGTGTTTTTCTATCTTGCTGTACTCTGGCTTGATTTTGTCTAAAACTGTATAGTTACAGAAGGAAGCAGTTTTTACCAAAGATTTTTCATATATTTTTTCTGTAAAGATTGCAAAACAATATTAAAGTTGGACATTTTTTTCTGTAAAGATTGCAAAACAAGATTAAAGTTGGGCATTTTTTTCTGTAAAAATTGCAAAACAATATTAAAGTTGGACATTTTCTTAAAGATTGCAACAATATTAAATTGACATTATTTTCAAAGATTGCAAAAAACAATATTAAAATTGGACATTATTTTCTGTAAAGATTGCAAAACAATATTAAAGTTGGACATATTATAAGGGATAACAAGCAACATTTTCTACTTGCCTTCCTGAGATATCTTTAAAAATTAGTATTACCTCTTGAAAAATTGTAGGGATTAAACATATATTGTAGTTGTTTCTATCATTTGTTGTTTTTTCTCTGTGCTAGTTTTGTGCTTATTGGTTGTTTTTATACAATGTTCTCCTGGCCCAACAGATCATCGGTAGTACTCAATATCAGCGATACTCAAACGATGTCCATAATTCACTCCACAAGCTCGAAATTTCAGGGGAAAAAACAGCATTTCTGAATAACAGTATGCTTCAGGAGATTTTTTCCTATCGCTTCCGTGACCACTGTCTTCTCATTATTGTCGTCTTTTTTTTTTCTTTGGTAATGAAACATGGACATTGAGCAAAGCACAGTCACAAAAATAACTACATGTGAAATGGTTGCCTGCGAAAAGTTACCAACAACACAAGAAAAGACAGAATCACCAACATCAGCATAAGAAAGAAAGTTGGCACAAAACAGTGCTTGAATTACATAGAGAAACAAAGAATGAAGTGGTTTGGCCACTTAATAAGAATGCATCCAAACCACAGTATACAGAGTCTTCTACAACAGAACATCGGGAAAGACAGCAAGAGGAAGACCACGGAAAAGATGGTTAGATGGCGTAGCAGAATCCTATGAAAGAGCAATGATAACAATCACACAAGCCACCAGAACAGCGCAAGACATAAACAGAAAACCACGACACTGGGCAACAACCCGGTAGCAGTGTGACGGCAAAAGAAGAAGAATCATTAAAGTGGCTTTAACTCCACAGCTTCACTGAAGAAAGCACCGGCATCTTAACTAATAATTTTAAACAAATAACACATCTGAGCCGACTCTGTTTTGAGAGACTGGCTACTACATGATTTGTAACTTTCAACGATTGAAGCAAGCAGTTTCAGTTCAGAGTGGGGACAGTATGTTCTTTGTTTATCAGTGATCTTAATTACGCTTCTAAATCGTGGCATATCCTTTACAGGACTTTGCCATAAACTACAATAAACGAGTCGTCGATTTTATAGGCACCACTTACACATTCAGTAGTTAGTCATTGCTTTCTGGACGATGAGGTCTATCTTTATCGTTCGTAAAAAGACACGCAGGTCAAATTTGTCTAAACATATTCTATAATTTAATGTGTACTATCTATGAAAGATGTGTAACAATTATTAATTAGTATTATCTGTCATTTTGAAATATGACTAGACGGCAACGGAACTACACTTTTAATACTAAATCACAAACACCCAGTGTTACTACCAGAAATACACATATCAAGCGAAAGTATAAAGAGGTGTGGAGGCAACAAACCACAGCAAACACCCACAAGATCCCATCAGCAGACTAAACAGAAAACAGCACGCAACAATCTTCCCCCTAAGAACAGGTCACTGCAGGCTCTACCACCACATGCATATAATAAAGCCTGCTCAGACTGCACAGTGTGCATGACAGACAGAAACACAGACTCCAGAGCACATCTTACAGTCATGTCCATCATACATACACCAACGAAACGAAACATGGCCTCATGAATAAACCTTACAGAGCAAGCTATGAGGAACTCCAACTGACATGCAGCTTCATAGAGGCAACCCATCTCATGGTTTAGATGAGCATACGAAACCGAACGCAAAGAAGAAGAAGAAGTAATACTTAATGAGTGAACAGTATTGTTTTGTTCAATACAAAAGCAAAGTCGTGCATTTATTATGCAGTTATAGGGTTATCGATTAGTTTTTACAGAAGAGGGAATGTAAAGGGACATTTCTTCACTAAAAATAAACACTTTAATAGTTGATATCGTACGTTTTGAATTTCCACGTAGAGTTTTTGATAGATCTGGCATGCTGAACGCCCTCATAGAGTGTGACTGCAAAGAAGATTGTCATCTAAACCAATCCACGTTAACTGCTAGATTACAAGAGATGCAAGTATGACAACAGAACATATCCTACAGAACTGTCCCCAGTATGCAGACCTGAGAAGAAAGAGTTGGCCCACATACAACAGCGTCCAAGACAAATTGTATGGCGTGGCTGATAATCTAAGGCAGACGGCGGCCTTTATTAGAGAATCCGAAATCCCAATCTAGTGAGAACGAGAAGAAGAAGAAGATTACAAGAGCTTGCATTGAAGATTGGAGTAACCAGAAAAAGAACAGCACAAGAGATGTATGAGTAGACTATCAGTGAACATCTAGCTGGTACGGTTAGTCTTTGGACACGTGTAGCGATATTACGAAGGAGATTGGAGCACCTATGGACATATTCGGAGGGTAATGAAAATATTCCAAACTGAAACTGAAAATAAGAGCATTTGACTAGAGAGATGCTGAGAGTTTAAAAGATAAGATAGGAACCGTAGGCAGTTTCAGGTAATTATTATGAAGCGTACACTAGAGGATATCAAATTAGACTGCGTGAAAGCTATCTTTCTACCATGTATTCTGGATATTTACACCACAGATAACAAAGGCTTCAGTGTTTTATACATTTTATTGTATTCTTATACATGAATCGTTGTTAAAAATGGTTGTTAGTAGTTTTTCTTATATTTATTTATATATTTGTTTTAATAAAAATAAATGGTTGATTATAGTTGTTTCTTATAACGCAACCGAGGTCCCACAACTGAGAGAAGGAATTGGCATGGCTACTTTCATCATAAGTGGATTTATAAATGTGAAGTAACTGGTAAATAATACCATAGAATTGGCAAAGACTAATGGACATATTCTTGTTTCCTTCCTTAAATGTTTGATACATTTTCATCCAAACTTTCAAGTGCGGTTTGTCTGCCAATATAGTTCTGTTGCGCATACTCTCAGATGTTAACTTGAATATGTTCAAAGAAAGCAGTGCTCAGCTTGCGGCTGTTAGCAATTTCAGCGAACTTATCCTAATGAATACATAATGGGGTTGTCTTTCGGACTGTATTTAATACTATTAGCAACGTTCTGTTTTATGCTTTCCTTTGCTAACGTTTCTTTGTTATTGTCATCACACATGAGACTCTTATTTTGTTTCACGAATTATCTGTCTGTGTGATGTGATGTGTTTTTAAATGTTAACGACCAGCCTTGATCAACTTGTCAAAGAAGCTGTGTGAAGTTTGTGGAAAATTATATAGCGGCAGAATCTGCTGATGTGGAGTTTGTGTTGAACTCTGATAAGACAGCTGTTGATGCTGGGGGCATTGTTGTTGTCAATGTTGCTGCTGCAGCCTCTTCATCAAAATCGATATCTGAAAAAGAGCTGTTCGAAGGCATCGATCTAGTATAGAGGTTGTAAAATCTTTGCCAATATGACATGAAAATGCTGCTAAGAATTTCTTCAAAGTCCATGGCTGACCGTTCCTCGGTAGAAGGTGATTCTCCAAGATCTGTAGCGCTAGGGTCAGAAGGATCTAAATATGGATTGTTGTTTCCAAGATGACTTAAGAAGTTTGGAAGTCCATCAGAAGATCTCTGTTCATGGTCAAGAGGATTTGACAGATGTGAATCATTGAAGTTTCCAGTGTTGTGTTGTGAATATTGTCTTTCATTGTTAGAATAAGGTCTATGAGACGAGGAGTCAGTCTGTCTTGAGTTGATTTGTTGAGCGGAGTTATGAAGATCTGCGTTTATAGTGTTTGGTGATGCACTTTGGATAATAGAAGCACTGCTTTCTGTGGACGGCTGCTGACTGAGAGAGACGTTAGTTTCTTTCTGCCGTGTGATCACACCCTGATCATTTGCTTGACGAGCATGCGTATTACTTTGTTGGTGATCGATAGAAAGCTTCGTATCAGGATTGGTCAGATTGGTTTTGTACCAGAGTATGCCAGATTGACGTTTTTGTCGACGCAATGAAGTTTGATTATGTCTTTGATCTCTATAAGATTTTACAACTGAGATTGCTGTATTCAGTAGATCTCCAACAGACCTCTGCTGTCTTTCGTGAAATTGCAACGAACTGTGGTTTATGTTATCGTCATCAGCAAGAGCAAGAAGTTGATGATTAGTTCCAGTATGTGACACTTTAAACGGAACTTCAATCTTGGAAATTTGACGTTCTATTAATGTTTGTTGCTGTGTTGATGCGCTCTCGTTAATAAAATCAAAAGTTCTTGACGATGCATAACCTCTGTCGTACACAGTCATTTTTATATTATCTTGAACGTTAATGCTAATACCCACCTTGCTATCGCCGCCCTCGTGACTATCCTCGCTATTACTTCCTTCATATTTATTGTCAGAACCATCATGATCAGTGTTAGAATTATATTCATCATGTTTGTCATTTACTGTTCTCAGATTACCATTTGTATCAGACAGTTGATCAACTTCACGTCGATCTATGTTTCTAGATCCTGTTATTTCTTCATTAATGTTATCATCAATATCTTCGCTGCTGTCTTCAGTAGCTGTCGATTTGTTATCTTCGGTAAAGTTTTCAGTGTCATCTTGTGTTAAATTATTCACTTTCACGTTGGTTTCCATATCAACACTGTGCTTAAATTCGCCTGTTTTATACACACGTGCCAATAAAGCTAGCACACTATCATTTAAGACTTTGAATTCTTCATCAAAATCAACATTGTTAGATAACTGGGTCAAGGTTTCAACCAACCACACCCGATCCACATCTGGATGCTGCATGATTTCAACAAGCATTCGAAGCCACGCCCAATCTGTGTACGTACTATTCTCCATGTTTTGTAAGTCAGAACCATTATTTGTATTCGTCTCTGTCATAATCTCGGTAATATTGGTCGTTGGTGTACTTTTCATGCCTGAAGGACCAATTCGTGTGTGCACTTTACTGTCAGACACAACATAATTATTACTCATTATACTGTCTGCCTGCGTCATGACTAACTTAATAGCTTTAGGTGTCGCTGAATTGTTGGCCATATTTGAGCTCGCAAATTGTTCTGTTAATCTCTCCCTTAAAATGTTTCCTTCATTTGTAAACCTATGCAAAGCTTCTGCCTTGTTTCCCGCAGAAATATTAGTATTATCATATCCTTCTGTTTCCTTATTGACAATTGATTCTTTTACCACGTTAGATTCAGTTTGTGAGTTGTCAATATCGTCTGCAGGTATCCATATGAGTTTGTCGAGTTCAGAGTCCACGTGACTTATTTCATTATCTTTAGTAACATGACTTTGAGCTTGCTTCACGTGCTGCTGGTGTAGTTTTGTACGCAAGTTTGTCAACAAACTGGCAATGAGAACATCGTATTCTTGAATAACTGGTTTACTTGTGATGTGTTGTTTTACTGGTTTGCCCGTTGTGTTGTGTTGTTTTATTGGTTTGCCTGGTATTTGACTGAAATTTTCAACAATGGTCTCGTTTTGTGCAAATTGAAAGTGCTCTTCAGTCTTGTTAACTTGACTTTCAGGGACAGAAACTGTGTTTACATTCAAATTGTTAATGTTTGTTGTATATGTTTTGTTGTTGACGGTGGAACTGCCATTTCTACGTTCGCTTCTATAGTCTCTCAACATCATCAGAACATCTGGACTGTTGTCTGTCGTCATATGTATATCATCTACAGCATTTCTGTGTACCTGTCTTTTCTTTCTAATATCCGGGACTAGGGTTTGTCTTCCTGACTGCATAGACAGAACACTTGCTTGTGTAATAGATCGGTTTCCATCTTCTTTGATAGGGATAATAGTTTGACTTGTGTTAGACTCCATGAGATTGTTAATCTGCGAATAATGAAATATGGGTTTACGTTAGATTGTTTGAGGCTGTTAATTTATAAACAACACAATATGTGCTTGTGTTAGGCTGCATGATATCGTTAATCTATGAATAGCGAAATGTGGGCTTATGTTAGTCAGAATGAGACTGTTATTTCATGAATATTAGAAAATGGTCATATGTTACGTTACATGATAGTGTTTATCTATGCTTGAGGAAAAGTTAGCTACTCCTAAACTTCATGGGACTGTAAGTCTGCGTATAATGGCATTTGGGCTTACGCTAGACTCCATATAATTGGTAATCTGTAAATAATTAAATTTGGGTTTATATTTCCCTGTATGAAATTTGTAATCTGTGAATAATCCCACACAGGCTTAGTGTACATGCCAAAATAAACATAATATACATATTTAGCATGATATTTCATAAACTAATCATACTTATCTCTACGATAATGTTATTTTGTTTAGAATAAATATTGATTCAATGTTCAATCATTATATAGATGGAGGAATGCAGTAAAACTATGTCGAATGTCGATAATATAGATGGAGACTGCAGTAAAACTATGTCGAATGTCGATAATATAGATGGAGACTGCAGTAAAACTATGTCGAATGGCGAACAATATAGATGGAGACTGCAGTAAAACTATGTCGAATGGCGATAATATAGATGAAGACTGCAATAAAACTATGTCGAATGTCGATAATATAGATGAAGATTGCAGTAAAACTATGTCGAATGGCGAACAATATAGATGGAGACTGCAGTAAAACTATGTCGAATGTCGATAATATAGATGGAGACTGCAGTAAAACTATGTCGAATGGCGAACAATATAGATGGAGACTGCAGTAAAACTATGTCGAATGTCGATAATATAGATGAAGACTGCAGTAAAACTATGTCGAATGTCGATAATATAGATGGAGACTGCAGTAAAACTATGTCGAATGGCGATAATATAGATGAAGACTGCAGTAAAACTATGTCGAATGGCGAACAATATAGATGGAGACTGCAGTAAAACTATGTCGAATGGCGATAATATAGATGAAGACTGCAATAAAACTATGTCGAATGTCGATAATATAGATGAAGACTGCAGTAAAACTATGTCGAATGTCGATAATATAGATGGAGACTGCAGTAAAACTATGTCGAATGGCGATAATATAGATGGAGACTGCAGTAAAACTATGTCGAATGTCGATAATATAGATGAAGACTGCAGTAAAACTATGTCGAATGTCGATAATATAGATGGAGACTGCAGTAAAACTATGTCGAATGGCGAACAATATAGATGGAGACTGCAGTAAAACTATGTCGAATGTCGATAATATAGATGGAGACTGCAGTAAAACTATGTCGAATGTCGATAATATAGATGGAGACTGCAGTAAAACTATGTCGAATGTCGATAATATAGATGAAGACTGCAGTAAAACTATGTCGAATGTCGATAATATAGATGAAGACTGCAGTAAAACTATGTCGATAATATAGATGAAGACTGCAGTAAAACTATGTCGATAATATAGATGAAGACTGCAGTAAAACTATGTCGAATGTCGATAATATAGATGAAGACTGCAGTAAAACTATGTCGAATGTCGATAATATAGATGAAGACTGCAGTAAAACTATGTCGAATGTCGATAATATAGATGAAGACTGCAGTAAAACCTTATTATCGATGGAATCATTATATTCATACTTTATTTATTTAGTTTGTATTTAAAAATTTGTAACAAATTATATATTAACAAAATGACTAAGAACATATTGAAACAAATATATTGATATATTCCCCATCTAGAATAAACAGTTGATGAAATGTGTTGAAAAATATGTAATGTTTCTTGAAATAAAACTGAAGATCAGAATGTCGCTATATAAATGCATTATTTGCATTAAAAATGTTTTAGCAGAAAAAAAAGTAAATTTTAAGACAAATATTTATAATAATCATTGATGAAATTATTGTAATTCTTCTTCTTCTGTTGTCGCCACACTGTTATCGGGTTGTTGCCCAGTGTCATGGTTTGTATGTTTCTTTCTTGCGCTGTTCTGGTGGCTTGGGGGTTTATTATTTTTGCTCTTTGACAGGATTCTGCTATGTCATCTAACCATCTTTTCGTGGTCTTCCTCTCGCCTTCTTTCCTGATGTTCTGTTGTAGACGACTCTGTATACTGTGGGGTTTGGGCTCATTCCTAATTAGTGGCAAAACGACTACATTCTTTGTTTCTCAATGTAATTCAAGTAAAGTTCTTTGCCAACTTTCTTTCTTATGCTGATGTTGGTGATTCAGTCTTTTCTGGTGTTGTTGGTAATTTTTAGCAGGCACCGCATTTCACATGTAGTTATTTTTTATGACTGCACTTTGCTCATTGTCCATGTTTGTCTCTATTATTGTATTTACCCTACTTAATCCTAATCGTTGAGGCGTTGATTATATTTACAATATTTATTCTAATTATTTAAACGATTATTGTATTTACCATTCCTGTCGGTCGTTCTCCTGCACTTTCTAATCCTTCGTGTTCTTCAGGTTGCTCCAAAAATAGTGATGAGTGTTGTTCTGGCCCAGTGAGAGGACCTCCGTGACTAATGACTGACTCCTGACGAAGCTTAACTTTAAGAGGAAGCATCTCTGGATGAAGTTTACTATCAGCAGTACCAAAATCATGATGTGCAGGGATTATTTCCAGAGGCTGGTAAATTGGTGGACGGTCAAATGTGGATTCGGCCTGCTGCTTAGGAGTGTGGTGGATCTGCGTCAGTCCAAGAAGACGAGGTGAAGGATTTCTAACAGTTAATTGACCCAACCGGGATGCTATACGTTGAACTGCATCGAAGAAACGAGTTTGAGCGTTGGTTGACGTATGTGCTACCATCACGGGTTCCGACCATTGCGGTTTTTGGGAACTAAAAATGGGAACATCCGCAGGCTGTGTATTTATTTGTAACCCTGTTCTAGGTCCTGAGTAGTTTTCATTGCTGGAGCTTCCTACGTCTTCACTGCTGTCTCCTGCGCTGTCTGTCTTTTCTTCTGATGCGCTTGTATGAATTCCTTGCTTAGTTGAAACAACATTGATATCCTTACTAAATCCAGACATTCTTTCGTGTGTTGCTTGGACAGGACTTGCTGCCAAGTCGCTACCAGTTCTTCGTCGACTGTTCATGTTATTAGCTTCCGCAGGGCCAACATTGTCACCAGGAGTAGTAGCTACTTGATCATCAAACTCTTCATCCTTTTCAACACTTTTGATATCACTGCTGTCACTATCATTTGATTCATTGATCAAACTGGTGCCACCAGTATTACTACCACTAGGGAGTGGGTTTGTATCTTTAACTGGAATTTTGTCAGCGCTACCTGTCTGAAAATAAAGGCGAAAATAAAACAAATTATGCGATAGTTGTTAAGTTCAGAATTAAGGTTAAATAATGCTTCATTATAAAGAGACAGTGCACCTCAAAGAGCAATGTTGCTTCGATACAATGGATACAAAGCAAAAGGCCGGCCACGCAAAAGATGAACCTCAGAGATAACAGAGGCAACAAAAGACACTATTTATGAAGCGCACACAACGGCTCGTTCTATAAATCTCTTCTTATCCTGACGAAGTGCAGCAAAGCAGGACTGGAGAAAAGAAAAGAAAGAATGCTTCATTGTCAGCACTAACTAACAATGAAGACGCAATGAAAAGATTAAAATGGGAATATTTCTTACCCTGAAGCTGTGAGACAAAGCAGGACTGGAGAAAGGAAAGAAAGAATGCTTCATTGTCAGCACTAACTAACAATGAAGACGCAATGAAAAGATTAAAATGGGAATATTTCTTACCCTGAAGCTGTGAGACAAAGCAGGACTAGAGAAAGGAAAGAAAGACAAGGCGCATATAGAGGCTCGCTCCATGTGTCTGCTTTTTCGATCTGACGCTGAAAGGCAAGACAGGATTAGAGAATAGATAGATAGACATAATGATGTGCAGAAATTATAACACGGTGGAAATGACAAAGAGAACTAGAGAAATTAGATATTTTAATGATTTGTTTATTTGTCATTGCAACATATACCAGTTAGCCAGATACTGGGACAGTTAACACCACTGTTGTCACATAAAGAGATAACGCTAACAACTCAAGCAAATCTTTTAAGAACCTTTTTCTGGCCAACACTATGTTACTATAGTCTGTCCATTAATTCGTGAGCACGTTTGAAATTGATTTTCTCGAAAACTGCCTGTTGGATCTCAGTGATTTTTTGCAAGCAGCCTTAGAATATCCATGACGCTAGAGAAATATTTTTTTTTTTAGAAAATTTGATGTAGTTTGAAATATTTCTTCTTCAGGTTACATTAAAATCAACCTCACTGGATTGTACACAATAGTAACAGATCTACGGTACACAGACGCGTTGTTCTAAAAATACATTATGGCAACATTGAAATATCGTGAGTAAACAACAATTTCACGAATTCCGTGCACCTAACCCAGTCGACTTTGAAAGCGGAAAGCATATGACGTTATAATTGGGATACCGTTGTATAGTTATAGGTGTATCTCGCTATTTGTATGAAGCTATTGTATCATATTTGTTGGCTTATCAAAACTGACATTGATATCACATTCATAATGAGTCTGAAGTGCACATTTATAACAATGCAGAAGGTTACAGTTTTACTATACCAACACTTCCGTAGGGAATCTAAGAGAGGTCATCTATATTGCGATATTCATAACCCTGAGAAACGAACGCAGCTGGCGCTTGGTCTGAATAGAGAATCCTTTTCCCGATGGATTAAACAGGACACAAAGTGCACTAATGTCAAGCAAGGAAGGAAAAGAACAATTGACGACTTTGACATAGATGTCATAAGACGGGAGCTCTTGAAAATGTTTGGAAAAGGGCAACACATTTAATTACTTGACCTATCAAGTTAATATGGAGATACACCTATGAATAGAATTGACATGGACAAATTCTAGGAATTACTGTAAAATCTAAAATTTGAGCCCCGTATTTGCAATTGTCATAAAAGATCAAATGAATTCGCCGATGTGCAAAATCCGTAGCATCTATGGACTACTGGTTAGCTTTATTTTAGCGTCATGGATATTCTAAGGCTGCATGCAAAAATCACTGAGATCCAACAGGTAGTTTTCGAGAAAATCAATTTCAAACGTGCTCACGAATTAATGGACAGACTATAGCAACAAACATGGTCAATAACAGCAGCTAATAAGCGGAAAATCATAACGACGGAGATGAGGTGGCTTAGAAGAGCTGCAGGTGTCACAATAAGAGACAAAATTAGAAATGAAGAAATCAGAAGAGGACTGGATGTGAAACCAGTCAGGCAATTCATAAAAGAACAACAGATTAAATGGTTTGGACACCGACAAAATGCCCTGGTATCACCTACCACAGAGAGTCACACAGAAAAAGTATAATGAGTACAAAGCAAGAGGAAGACCACGCAAAGATGGAGCGACGGCATCAAGAACAGCCTTACGAAAATGAATATCAGCTTACAAAGTGCCTTAAAACAAGCACACACACGATCACTACGTCACCCCCACTTCTATAAAAAATAAATGGTGGAGGAGAAGAAGAAGAAGAAGAAGAAGCAACATATACATGCTAGTCCTGGACAATTAAAAAATAAATTGAAAATTACATTAATTAATTTGAATACAAATGTTATATTAACATATAATCACAGAAATGGGAGAATAAACAAATTCTGAAATAAGAATTAAACTTTGAAGATAGTTGACTAATGAAAGATATAGCACAACATGAATAGTGAATATATTTATTGACATAAAAGATCAGGAAGGATTGACAAACAATCATGGAAGGGTCTTTTTTTCTTTCTTCTTTTCTCGTCCCAATGTTACCGGATTGTTTCCTAGTGTCGTGGTCTTCTGTTATCGTCATGGAAGGGTCTTCTGTTATCGTCATGGAAGGGTCTTCTGTTATCGTCATGGAAGGGTAAATACCAAAAACGATCAAGTGGACAAGGGCAAGAAGAAGATTAGATTAAGACGCAAAATACGAATAGCAAATGGGTGAATCAGATAGGAATCACCAGCTTTGCATACAATAGAGAGTTTTTAATCGCAACTGATGTGGGAGCAAAACTTCGTCAAGGAAGTTCTACTAATAAAAACAGTTTTCAATCTTGTATTCCCCGGAGGGGGGTTATCTAGATAGTTATTCTATAGGCTGTATTTATTATTTTTTCGATCCAGAAGCACTTGAGCTTTCAGCTCTTCGGCTCGTTGCTATGGACATTGTAAACTTTCTGTTCGGTGTCACGAGCACCGTAAATCTGAAGAACCTGTGACTTTTCTGCCAGCCCATGGAATTGAACCGCACTCACAGGGGGCTTGTCACCTGTCGTCCAACGCGCTACGAACACGCTGAGCAGGCAGGCAGGCAGCTGAATATTTTAAAGACTGCTATGCCAAATCTGTCGCTAGACAGTGTACATACAGTGATTGACGTTTGTATCCTCCAAAGAAAAGTCCAAAACCTTAATAGGGATTTTTCTTCTTCTGCGAACGCCCCATATCGACCACTTATTAAACCACTCTTTGTGGTTTGTATGTGATCTGAGCTTTAGAGCGATTGTACGTTGTGCCAGTTATGCGCCTATAGGTGCCTATGCCATCAATCCGATTTCTGCGCGCTTTTTTTGTTTACTAGGAAGCTCCTAAGTCCTTTTCCTTTGTGTTTTCATCGCTCTGAAACGATAATTTTTCACCGTATATTTGGGCTTTATGATCTTCGGTTAAGAAAATTTGTCTACATTATGCGCCCTCTTTCTGACTATGTGAAGTTGTTCCGGATTAGGAACATTTTCAGCCATTAAGGACACATAAGCTTGTCTAGCAATCGGTCGGTTTTCGGCTGTTCGATTGACCTTTCATTTGATAACATCCTACTCGTTTAGGTCACCGTGAAAAGTGTCAGCCTTTGCCAATGTTTGGATTCGGACGATCTATCAAATCTTTACACTGTCGGCCTTACTTTTCCAGCCACTGTGAGTTTATTCCGGAGTAGGAACATTCTTAGCCTTTTGGAGACGCGTATCGGCACTTGAAAATTTGCAGTTTTTACTCTGCATTTTCCCTGTCCACGGGAAACACTGGACTGGGGCTACGCATATATTTTAGAGGTCTTTTCAATCGGTGCTAGCAGCGCAACTGAAAATTTTGCGCTGGCCAACATCACCCACCCCAGTTCTTCCGGGGATGTTAGTTTTTTCCCGGCACTAAAATGCAACCTTACACTTTGCCCTCGGGCAACAGTATCTTGCCAGGTTGTCCTAGTGAGGGCAGTTTCGTTAGGCACATAAGCACGACCTTAGGTTTTGTGCTCGGCCAACCTTACCCAAAAGATGTATCGATGCTTGGCCTCTGGTACGGAGTTCCTGCAATCTTACCTTGTGTCGTCGCGATACGTTACAGTGTTCTCGGAGACACTTGTCTAGAGCTGGTAATTGTGGTGCGACCGTTTCAATAGATGCTTGTCCCACAGCTGGCAATTATTGTGCGGCCATTGCAATACTCCAGGGGAGTTGGTATTTGTTCACAGAGGACTCGTACGCTATTGTTTTCTACGTTTGCTTTGCATTTGATTTGACTTCGGCCAGGACATGCGTGTATTTTATTCAGAATTTTGGACCTATATAACGTTTCTGTGCTTGCACTACTACCACTACTTGTAGCTCTCCTTCGATCCCTACCCGTTTAGCCAGACATGATCCACTGTCTCTTTTCAGGGTCACCACGTGGAGCTGGGGTAAGATCTTGAATAAAACCTGGCGCGACGTTGTCCCTATATCTGCGCCTTTGACCCCTACCAGAGATTCGAATTCATATTGTTGACATTGAGAAATGTGTACTTTTATCCACATGGCAACACGTTCTTTTTCTTCTTCTGCTGCGTTAGCCCGCTATGAATTCAGGCATAATCATGCGCCTGGTAAGGCGAGTCTGACTGATTTTTGCGTTAACGCCTACTTACCGTTTTAACGGTGTCTCTCGTCATACAGGCCAGCCTTCTCCGATTTCAAAGGTACTTGAAGTTTAGATCCTCAAGTGTGATCTGACACGTTCTCCAATTAAAACATACACATTTTTTAATATGTGCAAATTTAATGCAGAGATGTTCTTACCGCGGTAAGATAACAGAATGTCCAAGACATTTGCTTGACCTCTTCTTCATCTTCTTCAGCGATCTCTGGTCATGCGCTTAATTTACTGTGGACCACAAACTTGGCAGTCAGCTTCAGGTCTGTCAGGTTTCCCCAAAGCTTAGTTTTCAGGTCGACTGGGTGTGGCCACATGTTGCTTCTCAGCTCACACAGGAGAGGACAGTCTTGCATGATATGCTATGGTGTCTGTTCCGCCTGCTGACACTGGAGAGAGCCGTTTGACTTATTCCTAGTCTATATAAGTGTTTGACCTCAAGATGGAACATTCCGATAAGAAACTGACCTAGCTCAGGAAGCAAGGATCGACATGATTTCTGCTTGTGATGAAGTGACATAAAGGCTTATGCTGGCTACTAAAACAGAATGAATTCTCTCATATTCAACTTCTCATTTTCGAGATTTTTTTTTCGATCCAGAAGCACTTGAGTTTTTAGCTCTTCGGCTCGGTGTCATGGACATCGTAATCCTTCGGTTCGGTGCCACGAACACCCTAAATCTGGAGAACCTGTAACTTTTCTGTCAGTCCGCGGAGTTGAACCCGCACTCACATAGGACTTGTCACCCGTAGTCCAACGCGCTACGAACACGCTGGGCACGCGAGCTTTCGAGATATAAGGAATTCACAAGAAAGTGTTCTAAATTATAGAAGATTGTCCAGATATGAGCAATGACCCCGCCCCCGCCTCCGCCCTCTTTCCAGCAACTATGAGTCCAACAGTTGACTGTGATCTTTTTTACTGCAATAAATGTTGCTTATAATGCCTTTTTTCTGAAATACTGTTTACTTGGCTTTGTCTGTTCTTTATTTCTTATCTGTATCTACCATCTTGTGGGACGGATTAGCGTAAATGTGTAATCGTTCGCCTGTCGACTCGGATTTAAGTGGGTTGCGGGTTTAATTCCACACTCTCCGTTACACGCGTGAGGAAAGAAATTGGCCCTCCTACTTTCTGCACACTAGGTGATAGAATTTTAAAGTGACCTTATACCCTAATGTCTTAAAAGGTTACAGAAAATCTTATTTTTATTATCTACCAACTGATGAAAACGTTCTGATGTTACAAATAAGAATGAGAAAATTGAAGTATGTTGGACATAAAAAAGATACAAGAAGGACTGGAGAAGACCATCATGGAAGGAGGCATCCCGGCAAAGAGGAGAAGAGGACGACCACGGAGAAGATGGATTTATGATGTAACTGATAGTTTGAGCATGGTATCTGCAGAGGTGGGACATCTGTCCTACGAGAGAGAGAAATTTCGAAGGACTGTTGGGGTGGCAAAGTTCTGCTCAGGATAGGCTATTTCATGATGATGACCAACTGGTGTTATCAGGTTTCCAATTACCTCTGAAGTCGGAGATGGCAAGCCTGTATGACAGGGGCACTGATAATAAGAAATGCATGCCTTCACGCAAAAATCAGTCAGAAGTTCCAAGCATACTGACTACGCCTGAATTCATAGCGGGCAAACGCAAGAAGAAGAAGAAGAAGGTTTCTAATGTTATTTAACTGTATGAACATGTCAGCTTCGTTCCGTTTAATTTTATTCTGCATTTTGATGGAATCTGATATTTTCTTGATCAATCAACATAAAGTTTGTTATTACTTAATAAATCAATAATACATTTTAGAAAACATGAAAGCAGATTACCTGTTTCAGAATATCTTCAAGGAGCAACACCAATAGTTCCTGTAACTGCTCAAGATTGAAAACTGACCTCTGAACTGTCAAGAAGCTTTGAATCAGGCTAGTCAGATTTTCCTCTAACTTGACCAAACTTTCTCTGATGTTGTCCAGCGTGATATTACCAGTAGTGACAGCAGCGGCTTGCTGACGAAATCCATCAATTGATGTAGTACCTCGATGAATTAAACTAGACAACCTTGCTGCTTTACTTGTGTTTTCAAGACCAACAGAGGACCTTCTAGAGCCTGGTATTAGTTCTTGCTGTGTTACCATTGGATAAGCAACAGCAATTAACAAAAAACAGAACGCAGAGTTTTTCTTCGCCAACATTATTGATTTCATCTTTATATTTTCTCATTGATCGGTCTCTATAGAAAAAATGAACTTATTCAACATATACTGTTGTACATATTTATGTTGTATATATTTATATATATGTATATATATTTGTATATTTATATATAAATTCAACAAATATGTTGTATATTGATCCGATGGAGGTGGTACTTTACAAGAACTGTCTACAGAAAATCACCAAAACGAATAAGTAAATAAATCAAATACTTAAACCGAAAACTTCGATTTCGGATGCGCTCGTCCTACACTAGTAGGGGTCTAACGGGGGCGCAACGTTCTAAGCGTTCCTGGCAAAGTTTATATGGCTCAACGTTCTAACTGTTTATATATCACAATAAGAATGATCAAAATGGTCGATAGAACGAACAAAACAAATAAAAACTTTTTCAAATACAATTTCAACTTGAACAAAATAAGTAATCATGAAGATAAGTTGTTACAAAATAAAATGTTGAAACTAGTTCTGCAAATTTAATCTGCTTCGTAGTAGTTTATTCTGCTCATATGCTGTATTTTTTACTAGTTATTTAAAAAAATGTATGTATGACCAATTCGGTTTTCTTTATTTTACAGATTATCTGCAACCACTGTGTTTATTTTAGTATTTGTCAGCTGTGTTTATTTCCTGCAGAGATTTAATTAATATCAAATTTAACCAAAGTATCTGCAAGCACTGTGTTTATTTTAGTATTTGTCAGTTGTGTATGTTTCTCATAGATTTGACTAATATCAAATTTAACCAAAGTATCTGCAAGCACTGTGTTTATTTTAGTATTTGTCAGTTGTGTATATTTCCTGCATATATTTGACTAATATCAAATTTAACCAAAGTATCTGCAAGCACTGTGTTTATTTTAGTATTTGTCAGTTGTGTATGTTTCCTGCATAGATTTGACTAATATCAAATTTAACCAAAGTATGTGTATATGTGTTTGTGCCGTAAGTAAAAAAACGCAGTGATAAGTACAATAGTTACAATAAGAAATATTTAGTAACTTGTTCATACGGTAGCTAGACTGAGAATGGTAAGTTTCTAAGCGATGCTGTTGAGATGTACTGCGTCCAGAACTGTAGAGACACTGTACACACAATTGTTTTCTACGAAGAAAAGAAGGCGGAGAAATACTAAGTGACCTATTGACAATCGAGAAAAATGGGCGGTTAGAGACTAGAAAGGGTGTGGGGGAAATGGACCAGGTAAAAATAATGCTGGTCGTTCACATAATTTTATGTACAAGCAACATCTTTTAATGGGCACGAAACTCATTTTTAATATTGATCTTCATCTCCGTTAAAACAACCTTTTATAAACCACTCTTTGTCATTCCTGTTGATATGATAGTTGTTATTTGTGTGTTATTAGTGTTGAACTATATTGTTGTGATTGCAAAAAGTACATCTATTTGGTAGGGAAACTATATTCTTGAGATTGCAAAAAGTACGTCTATTTGGTAGGGGTACTGTATTTTTATGATTGCAAAAATTATGTCTATTTGTAGGGTACTGTATTTTTATGATTGCAAAAATTACGTCTATTTGGCAGGTGTACTATATTGTTGTGATTGCAAACATTACGTCTATTTGGTAGGGATACTATATTGTTGTGATTGCAAAAGTAATTATATCATAATATATTTTTCGATTGCAAAAGTACACTATTTGGTAGAAACTTATTGTTGAGATTACAAAAGTACATCTATTTGGTAGGGACTGTATTTTGTGATTGCAAAAGTACTCTATTTGGTAGGGTACTATATTTTATGATTGCAAAATTACGTCTATTTGGTAGGGGTACTGTATTTTTATGATTGCAAAAAGTACGTCTATTTGGTAGGGGTACTGTATTTTTATATTGCAAAAGTACGTCTATTTGGTAGGGATACTATATTGTTGTGATTGCAAAAAGTACATCTATTTGGTAGTGATAATATATTTTTGTGATTGCAAACAGTACATCTATTTGGTAGGGAAACTATATTGTTGTGATTGCAAAAAGTACGTCTATTTGGCAAGGGTACTATATTGTTGACTGAAATATTTCATTTTTTAAATTGTTATTTCCTTGTTGTAATTCTTTCTTTATTACTATTTTTTCTAGCACTTCTTTACTTGTCTGTTTTTCTTCAGGAAATATGATCTATTTTTCTGCATATCCACATCTCAATGGCATTAATTGTATATTTAAAATGCTTGTTCATTGTCAATGTTTCTGACCATACAAAATATGAAGCACCTATAGCACGGTATAATCCTCGTCGCTTTTGTTATCTGTTTAGATGTTAGTTAGGGAATGCTAACTTTTGTTATCTGTTTAGATGTTAGTTAGGGAATGCTAACTTTTGTTATCTGTTTAGATGTTAGTTAGGGAATGCTAACTTTTGTTATCTGTTTAGATGTTAGTTAGGGAATGCTAACTTTTGTTATCTGTTTAGATGTTAGTTAGGGAATGCTAACTTTTGTTATCTGTTTAGATGTTAGTTAGGGAATGCTAACTTTTGTTATCTGTTTAGATGTTAGTTAGGGAATGCTAACTTTTGTTATCTGTTTAGATGTTAGTTAGGGAATGCTAACTTTTGTTATCTGTTTAGATGTTAGTTAGGGAATGCTAACTTTTGTTATCTGTTTAAATGTTAGTTAATAGGGAATGCTAACTTTTGTTATCTGTTTAAATGTTAGTTAATAGGGAATGCTAACTTTTGTTATCTGTTTAAATGTTAGTTAGGGAATGCTAACTTTTGTTATCTGTTTAGATGTTAGTTAGGGAATGCTAACTTTTGTTATCTGTTTAGATGTTAGTTAGGAATGCTAACCCGAAACAAATGCTTGCAGAAAACGGATGCACCAGGCTGTAAGGCGCATAACATGGTGCAACGACCCCTGATAATGAGGAATGGGATAACGGATTCTACGGTTGCCAATCTGCCTCAGAGATTTAGCCAGTAAGAATGTCAGACCTACCATCACGAGGGTGCCAAAACTTCCTGCATGAAGAGGTCGACACAAATGGGGAAGCAGAAATTATAGGAACTATATCGTACAGCACTGCCCCCAGTATGCAGACTTGAGAAGAAAGAGGTGGCCCACTAAACTAGCGTCCAGACAAAATGTATGGCGTGGCTGATAATCTGAGGCAGACGGCTGCCTTTATTAGAGAATCCTAAATCCCAATCTAGTGAGAACGCAGAAGAAGAAGATGTTAGTAACTTATTCCTGTCATTGAATGTACTTTTGGCCATTCAAATTCTCTTCTTAATCTCATTGTTATTCCATCTGTCATCATCTGTAATCTTGTGTTCAAGATATAATATTGATTGATTGATTGATAGGACCATCATCATTGCACTTTGATGAGTTACCATATGTGCTCCGATCTTTTTCTTACACATGAAGATCTCAGCTGTAATGCGCGAACTCCGTTGCACCGGCGAGAGTCCTGGTGTAATTTTGAAGATTGGGAAGAAATTTTTGTAGGAATTTTATTTTTAATCTTTTCTAATGAATTTTGTCCATGCAGCAACTTTCCAGTCTGCTAGTTTCGATTTTGAACTGTCTTTTACATGCTCAAATTTAAGACAGGACCCTACTGTTTAGGAACTCGATCTTATCTACTCTGAGATTAGAGATATCTGGAAAATTATCCAGATGGCTCCACGAGGGAGTGAACCTGGTATCTTTTACACGAGAGACAAGCACATAATCTCTACGCTACAGAGACCAGGTCTAAGATATAATATATTCTTTACTTGCCTCATTAGTTCTCCGTTTCTTTTTATATTTGTTTATTGTGTCTGTCCTTCTCTGTTGATAGTTATAGCAGTGGCGGCTGGTCATTAAGGGCCACTGGGGCCTGGCCTCACCAAAAATTATGTGTAACGTGTATTTATTATTTAAAAAATTAAAGCATAACAACCCCAAACAATGATTTTCTGAAAATTTGTGTCTGGCCCCACCAACAAAAATGATCACGAGCCGCCACTGAGTCATAGCATTCTGGATGTTAATATCCAATCCATACTACTTGCTAGTTTTGTCTAGATGCTCTATTAGTTCTTGTAGTTATTACTTATTCTAAGATACCAATAATGGCTTGTAAATAAGAATGCAATGCATGTGTCGTTGTTATTTTTCTGTAAATGTTCTCACATTCGCGTAAACAGCAATGAAGGTTTGCACGTATACGGACCGTGTCAAAATGATGATAACAAAAACAACAAGATCGTTATAAAGCGACAGAATATGTTGTTTGTCAATGTGTTCTATGGTGGAGGGAAACACAATACGAAAAATTGTCAAATAATATGGCTATATTTTGACACATGTCTTTGTCCGTTAGCTGACAGATGAGAAAAGACAACTTCCGTGATGGATCGATATTTTGACATGGTCTTTTCATTAGTTGTCTCCCTTAGTACGATCGGACATTGTAAAGTTTGACGCCTAATTTAGCAGTCTTTCTTTCTAGGTGTCATATTTCCACCGTAACAATGCTTGTGAACGTGTTCTAAGGGAGACTGCTTAGCTTCGATGACTACAAAATCTAACAACAACCTTTCTGTTTGTGTGTTACCCTTAGCTCAGGTGGATATTTCCCAGAAACTGTTTCAATCAATCAAGTGTCATTCCTGTCGGTGAAAGCGATCATGTCTCTCCCCAACACCTCTCTCTCTCTCTCCTCTCTCCTCTCTCTCTCTCTCCCTGGGGCAGTTAATCAGTTCTGACGTCGATCTTTTGTCGTACTAAGATGTCAGACTATCCAACATTTCTCCTCTGTCTTCCACTATCTCGCCTTCCCTGTATTTTACCCATTGTCACCAAATGTTCTAAACCTCATCTTTGCATTATATGCGCGAAGAACCTTGATTGCCTGATTCTTGTTCTTTTGTAATGTTTCTATGTGTGCAGGCCTGATTTAAAAACTCATCATTTATTTTCTTCGCTGTCCATGAAATTTTCAGCATTCTTCTGTAAAACCACATCAATGTAGCATCCAGCGATCGCCCGAGTGGTTACCGGGGCCCAAATTTTGGGTGTAAAGAATAGAGTCACTGGTACCTGCCACGCATGTCCTAAGAGGCGACTAAGGAGGTTTTGGCTTAAATCGGATGCACATGTCCTACACGTGTAGAAGTCTATGCGTTTAGGGGCCTGTCAAACCAATGTGCAAAGTATACACGTTCTTGGCAAAGATCAAACATATCACAAAGAGTTTTTAAAATTGGTCGTAAAGAACGAACGCAAAGAAGAAGAAGAAGAAGCTTCCAGCGGCTATCGTATTGATTGCCTGTTCATTGTTCATTTAAGGTTTAAATACAATAATACAATTCATGATAAAATGTGGTTCATCAGTCTAGGCGGAGATCGGTACAATAATACTGGCGACAAAATTGTCCTCAGAAAGATTGTGTATCTAATCATTGAAAGAAGATGGAATAACGAGGACAATTCACGATTTCTGTACACAGTATTGTTATCTTCCATATAGTTTTATTGATCTCTTGAAAGTACATGAGAATTGTAAAGTGGTTGTCTGCGGTATAAGATGAAGAGGATCTCATTTTTAGCTGCTTAGTAAACAAGCATCTCAGAAACAGATGCAGAGATCAGAGGCTCGATGATCTGCTGGTGACATGTCTACATGACAATACATAAAATATGAATATTGATAATGATATTTATAATGTTTATTTCTGAACAAATTCAACATTATTTCCTTTCACAAATGGTTTTATTACAATTATTACCTAATAAAAAAAGGGGGTTAAATGCGAATGAGTGACTTCATTGCACCAGATTTCTCTACAGATTTCTCCCCAAATGTCTTCGCGAATCTGGTACCTTTGGCACGAGAGACGAGCACCTACTATCTACGCCACTTGACCCGACCCCCCTCCCCCAGACACAATAGATAGAAACTGTTGAATATCTGTTTAAGAAAATATTTCATACTGAATTAACACTATATCCGTTCTGAACACGTTTGTTTTTGTTGATGTTTATACAGTATATACTAAATTCACAAACAAATATGTTGTAACTGAATAACCTGTATCATACATATAACATAAACAATAAACAACATATCAAATAGGCTGACTTGTTTACTTGTTCATATTCGGTATCACTCAACAAGGATACGAAACAAAACTATTGGTTATACAGTGGAAATATATTTCAATAAATAAACAAATATGTCTGTACGTGAATATGTGTATGTGTCTATGTCCGTTTTCAAATTTGCGTATGTCTGATTTGCATTCGTTTTGCTGCCTGTACGTGGAAATCTAGGAACGGAAGTGATAAGGAAGCTTTTAAACGACATATATGATAGCGGTTGTATTCCAAAAGATCTACTAAAGTTCATATTTATTACTTTGCCGAAGAAATCAAGAGCAGTGGAATGTGAAGATCACTGCACTATCAGTCTTATGAGTCATATGACAAAGATACTACTGAGGATAATGATGAGAAGGATAAGAAGCCGAATAAGACCAGAAATCAGTGATGAGCAGTTTGGATTTGTTGAAGAAAAGGGCACTAGCAACGCTATATATATCCTAAGAACACTAATAGAAAAATCAATAGAAGTAAAAGCAGATCTATACTTGTGCTTTATAGACTAAACCAAGGCGTTCGACAATGTACGCCATCAAGAACTTTCCAAAATGTTAGAGTGCTTAAACATCGACAGCAAAGATCTAAGAATCATTCAGAACATATATTGGCAGCAAACAGCAGCTATAAGAATAGACAAAAGATTGGAACTTTCCAGAAGATCAAAAAGGTGTTAGACAAGGATGCGTATTATCACCAGACCTGTTCTCACTGTATTGTGAAAGCATTTTAGGTCTATAAAAGGTATTTCTGGAATAGCTGTGGAGGACATATCATAAATAACCTGAGATACGCTGATGATACTGTCTTAATAGCAAGAAATGAAATGGAGCTTCAGAAATTAGTTGATAAGGTTGTGACAGAAAGTAACAACAAAGGACTCAGTTTGAATATTAAGAAGATAGAAATTATGATAATATCAAAAAAGCAGATTTTGTCAAAATGCACAATCACAGTAAATGGGACTGATCTTAGACAAGTGCAGCAATTTAAATACCTTGGAGTCCTGGTAACATCAGATGGCAGATGCCGATCAGAAATAAAGAGCAGAATCAATCAAGTGCCATGCCTGCCGGCGTAGGCGATCATGTCTCTCCACAACTCTCTTTGCTTGGTGCATGTAATCAGTTCTGACGTCGATATTTTGTCGAACCATGATGTCAGGCCATCCAACATCTTCTCTGTCTTCCACGATCTCTCCTTCCTGAATTTTACCTGTAGTCACCAAATGTTCTAAACCTTCTCTTCTCATTATATGCCCGAAGAATCTTGATTGTCGGATTCTTATTCTTTTGATAAGGTTTCTTTGTGTGCAGACCTGATTTAAAACCTCCACGTTTGTTTCTTTGCTGTCCATGGAGTTCTCAACATTCTTCTGTAAAACCACATCTCTGTGGCTTCCAATGATCGTATTGATTGTTTGTTCAGTGTCCATGATTCGCTGCCATACATAAGAATTGGTTCAACATAGCATTGGAGTACTCGTTTTCGCAGTGTCATTGGTAGTGAGTTCACGCATAGTGTGTTCTTCATTTTCATAAAAGCTGCTTTCGTTTGAGCTATTCTACTCCTAATCTCTGTTGTACATCTTCCATCTGGTGTTAAGAATGTTCCTAGATACTTGAATCGATGGACTTGTTTCAGTGTTGTGTTATTTATTTTGATATTGCATGTTGGTGTTTCTTGTTTCTTGGAGACAACAATAACCTCTGTTTTCTTTATATTCATGCTTAATCCTTTCTTTTCACTTTCTCTCACTAGTATGTCTATCAAGTCTTGCAGATCTTGTTCATTTGTAGCCATGATAATTGTGTCATCAGCGTATCTTAGGTTGTTTATATTTTGTCCACCGACTGCTATTCCTGTCTTTTCTTCTATAGATCTCATGATGTTTTCGCTATATAAGTTGAATAGGTCTGGTGAGAGTACGCACCTTGTCGTACTCTAACTGTATCGCCTGATAGATTCCAATCTTACTCTCTAGTCTAATGGCTGCGGTTTGTTGCCAGTACAAATTCTTGATCAGTCTAAGATCTTTACCATCAATATTTATACTTTCTAACATGCTGATTATTTCTCCATGTTTTACTTTATCGAAAGCTTTTGCGTAGTCTATGAAACATAGGTATAAGTCCAACTTCATTTCTATTGATCTTTCCATTATTGTTCTTATTGTATATATTGCGTTGTTTGTTCCTCTGCGTTCAACAAAGCCACATTGTTCTTCCTTAACTTCTGGTCTTATTTTGTTAAGAGCATAATAGGACAGGCAAAAACATCATTCCTGAAAATGAGAAGCATTATCTGCAACACGTCCTTGTCAAACCCGACCAGAATGCGAGTTATTCAGTGCTACATAGAACCAATACTGGCATACGGAAGCGAGTCATGGACAATGAACACACAGATCCAAAAATCTCTGAGAGCCACAGAAATGTGGTTTTATAGACGAATGATGAGAATCCCATGGACTGCTAAAATGACTAATGTTGAGGTGTTGAATGAGATCAAGACACAGAGAAAGCTTATCATCAATATAAGAAAGAGGCAGTCATCATTTTTCGGGCATGTGATGAGGAGGGAGGTTTAGAACACATTGTGACAACCGGTAAAATCGAGGGTAGATGAGACAGGGGAAGACAGAGAGAGAAAATGGATAGCCTGACTTCATGGCACGGTAGAGCATCAACATCTGAGTTGATAGCAAACACCAACGACAGAGATTTGTGGAGATCCATGATCGCCTACGCCAGCCGGCACGGCACCTGATGATGATGACGTGGATATTATTGTGAGATATGTATATATATATGCATGTGTGTGTAAAGTATATCCTCGAGGGAAGAATACGGTGTTAGGCTCGTATTTTTTTTTTAACTGTCGACAAACGATGGGTGATATTGTCAACATCACGCCGACCGCCATTATTTCCCAGTGCTTTTCCTGACACCTACTTGAGGCTAGGTCGACTTGGGAGCCATTACGGTCGGAAAAATATTCCATTGTGGAATTAACCAGGATCACACATATAAGAAGTGAGTTCACTAACAAGTGCTCTCAAGTTCTGCTCAGGACAAGTTATTTGATGGGGATGGTGGTATTTTTTCCAGCTACTTTGTGTCCGTCAAGAAGATCATGTCATGTCCAACTTAAAGTGTTATATTATGTCAGTAGCGTGAAAATCTAAACGTTTGAAAAGGTCACACAAACTTTTTAGATGAATAAATGATCAATGGGCGTTAATTAATTAATCTGCCCTACCTAATTTAAATGAAGCACAAGTTTTTGCAAGTCTTGGTGATCTCACGATGATTGTTTATTGTCGATCAATGGTTTCTGTCGATGCACAGTAGTGTTTGTATCGTGATGCAGTGTTTTGTCGATGCTCAATGTAGAGTGTTTCTCTATTGCGATGTCACACAGAGAGTGTTTGTTAGGATGAAATGAGAGGTTGTTCATTGTCGATGCGACACTGTAAGTGTTTCTTTATTGTCGATGCTACACATTGTAGAGTGTTTCTTCAATTGTCGATGCCAATGTAGAGGTTTTCTTCAGTTTATGTCTGCAGTAGAGTCTTTATTGTCGATCTTCACTGAAGTGTTTGCTTCTATTGTCGATGTCTGCACATGTAGTGTGTTTGCTTCTATTGTCGATGTCTACACATGTAGAGTGTTTGCTTCTATTGTCGATGTCTACACATGTAGAGTGTTTGCTTCTATTGTCGATGTCTACACATGTAGAGTGTTTGCTTCTATTGTCGATGTCTACACATGTAGAGTGTTTGCTTCTATTGTCGATGTCTACACATGTAGAGTGTTTGCTTCTATTGTCGATGTCTACACATGTAGAGTGTTTGCTTCTATTGTCGATGTCTACACATGTAGAGTGTTTGCTTCTATTGTCGATGTCTACACATGTAGAGTGTTTGCTTCTATTGTCGATGTCTACACATGTAGAGTGTTTGCTTCTATTGTCGATGTCTACACATGTAGAGTGTTTGCTTCTATTGTAGGTGATTACTCATGTGGTCGATGTTTGTCCATGTTGCCATCGTCGTCTTGGTCTTCCTCATCTCCCAGAAACTATTCACTCCACCATCTCTCTTTCTCTCTCTCTCTCTCTCGCTCTATCTATCTATCTATCTATCTATCTATCTATCTATCTATCTCATCTATCTCTATCTCTCGCCCTCTATCATCCCTCATCTCTCTCTCACTCTCTCTCTCTCTCTGTCTCTCGCTAAACCACTGTGCGATTAATGTGACCAACATATTTCAATTTCCGAGACATGATATTGTTTATGAGCCAATGTTTCTCGATGTTCAAGTCTTTGAAGGATGTTTATATTTGCCTCTTCTTTATCTAAAGTCATCTAACAATTGTTGTGTACCATTATTATTTTATTGACATGATTTTTTTTAACGTTTGTGTAATTAGATATGATTCACATGCATTATATTGCCACAGGAAAGAATGCATGTCTTCAAAAATGTTGTTCCGTTCTTTTGTCTGTTCTGCTTGCTGTGTCATTTTATCTTTATACTAGTTAAATTGGTAGGGTGGGGGATCTCTGTGGCGTAGAAGTTAATGCTCGTCTCTTGTGCCAAAGGTACCAGGTTCGCTCCCTCATGGAGCTATCTGGATATTTTCCAGAGATCCTTGATCTCAGTGTAGGTGAGATCAAGTTCCTAGTCCTATCGGAGACGTGCGATAAAACGAAGGTCCCGTGTTAAATTTGAGCACGTTAAAGAAACCTTGACAGTATAAAAATCGAGAAGAGCTGGCTGGAAAACTGGAATTTTTTTAATTCCTACAAAAAATGTTCATTATTTTCAAAATTACATCGGAGACCCTCGCCAGTTCTACGGAGTTCGTGCACTGTAACTGAGATCTTCCTGTGTATGAAGGAGATCGGAGCCCACATGGTTACTTACCGAAGTGCAATGATGATAGTTATATCAATCAATCCATCAAACTAGTTAATCACTGAATTGTCATGGTCAATCTCCTATTTTTTGTACAATTTTCATTGTTTTTCACCGAGTCAAGATATTAAAAATTACATACATTTTCAATTTCTTAAATATTAATGTTAATTTTGTTTGACATCGTGTTGTGTTATTGGATATTACTATAGTTGTTGTTTTTTTTGGGTTTTCTAATGTTGGTAGTTTGAGCAAAAATCTATTGAAAGGCATTGCGCAACGATGTGTTTCTCCTGAGTGAACTGATGTCGGCATTCTACTGACTTTTAACAATGATCTTTCTTTGTATCTGGTGTCCACTTTTACTTTATATTCTCTATTGGGTGTCTCTATGGTGAAGTGGTTAAGACGTTTGTCTAGTGATCTGAAGGATGTAGGTTCAAGTCTGGACAAAGTCACTTGTGTATTTTTTTCTTGAGATTTCTAGGATTGTTGATGGAGCTACGGAGTTCGTGCCTTGTGCAACGCTTTCGGGCGGTGGCTTGCCATTTCTGCCGAGAGGGACAGAGCCATATGGGTAAACCCGACTAAGTCAATCCTTCACATCTTGTTTTAGACTTTATACTCTCAGCATCTCTCACTTTTTACATTGTTATTTCCATTTGCGGTCACATTCCATTTCCAACCAGTAAATATTATGTTACTGATGCAACTCTGATAGTCTACGCTAGTCTTACTTAAAATCTCGGCATGTTTCTTATATCATCATCAACATCTAGTAGCGTGTCCTGTTCATAACTGTGTCGCCATAACAGTCGTTCAGAATTTCACTGTGTCAAATGTCAGATATTCTACCATTACTGTTATGTTCAAGACATGTATCAAATCTTGTGTATATCTTTGCTCTGCCTAATTTTCTACGCTGTCTTCCTGTCTTGTCTAAACCTTCATATTTCTGTAAGTATCCAAAATAGTTGGCGTTCCAGTCTTACTTTTTCCTTTCAACCAATTTTATTCAATTCAAAGTAGCTATTGGTTAGATTATATTTGTTCTTATTAAGTCGTCATCTGTAATGATAGCATGACGGTCTGCATACCTACAACAGAGGAAAAGGAAAAAGATTTTGTTTTTCTATATCGTTGCAACAACACAAATACCAACACAAATAACTCTGTCGTAAACAAGATCAGGTACTATTTATTCCTACACTCTTACTATTATAGTTATCTGGTTCCGGTAATATTAGCGCTGTTGGTGGGTTATCTTCCATTCTTGTATAATTCGAGTTACTTCTCTTTGTATACTATTATATATCTCATCCCAGAGGTCTCTGTTGCGTAGAAGTAAGGTGATCAATTACCAGAGATCTCTGTTGCGTAGAAGTAAGGTGATCAATTACCAGAGATCTCTGTTGCGTAGAAGTAAGGTGATCAATTACCAGAGATCTCTGTTGCGTAGAAGTAAGGTGATCAATTACCAGAGATCTCTGTTGCGTAGAAGTAAGGTGATCAATTACCAGAGGTCTCTGTTGCGTAGAAGTAAGGTGATCAATTATTAGAGGTCTCTGTTGCGTAGTGGTAAGGTGATCAATTACCAGAGGTCTCTGTTGCGTAGAAGTAAGGTGATCAATTACCAGAGGTCTCTGTTGCGTAGTGGTAAGGTGATCAATTACCAGAGGTCTCTGTTGCGTAGAAGTAAGGTGATCAATTACCAGAGATCTCTGTTGCGTAGAAGTAAGGTGATCAATTACCAGAGGTCTCTGTTGCGTAGAAGTAAGGTGATCAATTACCAGAGATCTCTGTTGCGTAGAAGTAAGGTGATCAATTACCAGAGGTCTCTGTTGCGTAGAAGTAAGGTGATCAATTACCAGAGGTCTCTGTTGCGTAGAAGTAAGGTGATCAATTACCAGAGATCTCTGTTGCGTAGAAGTAAGGTGATCAATTACCAGAGATCTCTGTTGCGTAGAAGTAAGGTGATCAATTACCAGAGATCTCTGTTGCGTAGAAGTAAGGTGATCAATTACCAGAGGTCTCTGTTGCGTAGAAGTAAGGTGATCAATTACCAGAGATCTCTGTTGCGTAGAAGTAAGGTGATCAATTACCAGAGGTCTCTGTTGCGTAGAAGTAAGGTGATCAATTACCAGAGGTCTCTGTTGCGTAGAAGTAAGGTGATCAATTACCAGAGGTCTCTGTTGCGTAGAAGTAAGGTGATCAATTACCAGAGGTCTCTGTTGCGTAGAAGTAAGGTGATCAATTACCAGAGGTCTCTGTTGCGTAGAAGTAAGGTGATCAATTACCAGAGGTCTCTGTTGCGTAGTGGTAAGGTGTGTAGTGGTAAGTGTGTGTGGTAAGGTGTGTAGTGGTAAGGTGTGTAGTGGTAAGGTGTGGAGTGGTAAGGTGTGTAGTGGTAAGGTGTGTAGTGGTAAGGGGTGTAGTGGTAAGGTGTGTAGTGGTAAGGTGTGTAGTGGTAAGGTGTGTAGTGGTAAGGTGTGTAGTGGTAAGGTGTGTAGTGGTAAGGTGTGTAGTGGTAAGGTGTGTAGTGGTAAGGTGATCACTTTTCGTTCCAAAGGTACTAGGTTTGTTTCCCGCGTGGAGCGATCAAAGATGCGTTTCCAGATATCCCTAATCTCAGCTAATCTTAGTGTAAGGGAGATTGAGTTTCTAGTCCTATCGGAGACGAGATATGAAAAGTGTTCAAGTGGTGCACGTAAAAGAACCAATGGTAGTTTTTAAAATCGATAAGAGCATGTTGCAGAACCGCTGCACGAGCAAAATTCATTAAAAGAAAAGATTTAAATACAATTTCACTATCTTCAAAATTTTCTCCGCAACCCTGACAGGCGCTACAGAGCTAGGGCACTGCCGCTGAGATCTTACTGTGTAAAAAATAAAACGAAACACACATGCTATTTCAACGAAGTGCAGTGATGATGGTACTATTAATCAATCAATCTGTATTGCTGATGGTTCTCTTTAGTTGTAGTGTTTGCATTAATTATGAAGGTGTTTTTCGTTTTGAAGCTGTTTTTATGTCTCTACATAATATCTCTCGTTCCAAATTTTATTTTGTTCCTAAATTGTTTGTTTTGTGTATTCGCTTTAGTTTGGTATTTTTAACTTCCTTGTTTCTCTCTCTTTAATCGTATGTGTTGTTAAAGGTGTATTTGTTGATGTGTTAGGTCGTTCTACCACGTTTTAAATCTATTGGCCCTGAGACATGCTGGCTGGAGCAGGCAATCATTAAGGGTGTCTCTGTGACTAAGTTTTTAAGCACTAGCCTTGTTAGTCAAATGTAATTCCTCGCTGAAGTGGAATACAAAGGATTAAAGAAAGAGAGGACGACATAAGGAGATTCTGAAACGAACTATGCTGAGAGAGGAAAGAAATATCGGTCTCAGTTCCATAGAGGAGATTGAACGAGTTCTCCAGGATAGAGCGGTGTGGAGAAATTGCTTGCATGCCCTATGTAATGTATAACGGTGAGAGAGAAGTTATTATTATTATTAAGTAAATTGCTACCAGCTAGCCTCATTGTTAAGGCACCCAAAAATTTCACAGGCAGCTAGCAACAGATGATCAACAGCATTTTTATACCTACTTTGTGTTACCAGAGCCAAACATGGACATTGAGCAAAGCGCAGTCACAAAAATAACTACATGTGAAATGCGTTGCCTGCGAAAAGTTACCAACAACACAAGAAAAGACAGAATCATCAGCATAAGAAAGAAAGTTGGCACAAAACCGTGCTTGAATTACATAGATAAACAAAGAATGAAGTGGTTTGGCCACTTAATAAGAATGCATCCAAACTCCACAGCATACAGAGTCTTCTACAACAGAATATCGGGAAAGAAGGCAAGAGGAAGACCACGGAAAAGATGGTTAGATGGCGTAGCAGAATCCTGTGAAAGAGCAAAGATAACAATCACACAAGCCACCAGAACAGCGCAAGACAAAAACAGAAAACCACGACACTGGGCAACAACCCGGTAGCAGTGTGACGACAAAAGAAGAAGAAGAAGAAGTAAATTGATGGAGAAGGGACAGAGAACGCAAAGAGAGAAGTTTCTGAACTGATCAACTACACGGCAGAAAAGAAAGTCAACAAACCAGCTATATACGATGAAATAGAAACATGAAGTTTAGCACATAAAGCCACCTGCCGAGAGTATTGTTCAAAGCGCGAACTCCTTAACTCCGGCAACAATCCTAGGGTCTCCATGAAAAAAATACACTCGTGAACAGAATGGCGCGGGGTCTGGATTCGACTCCACCACCTTCAGAACTCAAGGCAATTTCACTTTTTTGTATTGATCTCAACTTTTCGCTATTGAAGAAATATTACAAAATATGTGGTCAATGCAGAAAAAACTTATTTTGACATCTCATTTAATTGGGTTGTTATCAAACGAAGCCCGAGTGGTTACTTGGATCCAACTTAGGAGTGTAAATAATAGAACCACTGTTACCTGCCACTCATGTCGTAAAAACACTAGATAGCTACAGAAACTACAACCAGGGTAATTCGTAGCTCGCCACCCTAGGAAAAGAAGGACCTTGCAAGGAAGGACTCATGAAGCGATCCGATGAAATCTGAAAAAAAATCAAGCTGCCCACTCACCTTCTTTCAACCCGGAAGATCTCTAGGATTGACCCCTGGAATATATAAGAGAAGACCCAGGAACACCTGGAGACGGGAGTTGAAGATGGAATTCAAGAAAATGGAGAGAGATTGGAGATATCTGGAAAAGAAATCTTTGAATAGGAGGGCTTGGAAGGCCTTGGTTGCGGACCAACGGACGAATAAGAAAAAAAAGAAGCTATCAATAAAATCACCAATTTGTCACAACTGTTAAAGTGTAAAGTGACAAAACTGTAGTTAGATTGTGTACATGCACAAACATAGGACAGTTGAGAAACATAAAAGTACAAGATAGTATCACATATAATCACTGCAAATATGTACATAGAAAACATAATATAACATACATATATACATTTATTGCAGAAATGCATACACACATTTGTGTGCATATATATAGTAGATCTGAATATTCTAACGATCAATTGTTCTATTAACAATTACAATTATAGTAGATCTTTGGGACTTTGAGGTACGGTGTATGTCTTGCGTTCCAAAAGTACTCGGTTATTCCACTAGGTGGTTTCTGTGGCGTAGAGGTTAGGTGTGTGCCTTTCGTTCCAAAGGTACTCGGTTATTCCACTAGGTGGTTTCTGTGGCGTAGAGGTTAGGTGTGTGCCTTTCGTTCCAAAAGTACTCGGTTATTCCACTAGGTGGTTTCTGTGGCGTAGAGGTTAGGGTGTGTGCCTTTCGTTCCAAAGGTACTCGGTTATTCCACTAGGTGGTTTCTGTGGCGTAGAGGTTAGGTGTGTGCCTTTCGTTCCAAAGGTACTCGGTTATTCCACTAGGTGGTTTCTGTGGAGTAGAGGTTAGGGTGTGTGCCTTTCGTTCCAAAGGTACTCGGTTATTCCACTAGGTGGTTTCTGTGGCGTAGAGGTTAGGGTGTGTGTCTTGCGTTCCAAAGGTACTTGGTTCGCTCCCTCGTGAAGCCAGCAGGATATTTTTTCCAGAGATCTTTGATCTCACTGTAGGTGAGATCGAGTACTTAGTCCTATCGGACACGGACGATAAAACGTAGGTCCTGTGTTAAAACTGATCACGTAGAAGAACCCCCTTGGCAGTTTAAAAGTGAGAATAGCGGATTGGAAAGCCGCTGTCCATTATAATTCATTTGAAAATTTTAATAATAAAATTCATACACAATAATTTCTCCTTTTCTAATTTTCATCTAGGATCTTCAGGGTGCTGGAATTCCTGCACTGAGATCTTCTGTGTAAGAAATAAATCGAAATACACGTTGTTAATCACCGAAGTGCAATTATGATGGTCCTGTCAATCAATCCCCTAGTGTAGTGTTCAAAGTAATAGAAATAACACATTCTGTTTTCTTGCAACAGACATATTGTTCTAACTAGTAGATTAATTAAAGACCAAATGATCTTCTTCATAGAGTGACTTCTGGGAAGAGTCCGTCTGGAAGGAACCCGTCTAGAAGACCAAATGTACGATATAAGGACACATGTAAGCGAGTTTTGAAGGATTACAACATTAATATATGCGCTTAAGAGACAATCGCTAACGTCAGACTTACATGGAGAGAAAGTGTGTGGTGAGTACTGTCACATTTTGAGCACAACCTGATAATGCATGCAGAGAAATAGAGATTACTCCATGAAAACAATTTTATCTCAAGAGAGCTGTCTCATCGTTTAGAAGCAGGAATTGTGGCAGAGACTACCATTCTTGCATTGGACTTTACATTCACCAACTTAGCTACAAAGTATCCATCCAGTGGCACAGCTATTTTGTCCCTTGGGACTGAACGGGTTATAATAAATGAGTTTGATTCCTGTAATTAAAAGAGAACTACTAAATGATTGAGCGTCTGGTCGAGTGGATTAGACCTCAGCTCCCATGTGTGAGACTCGTCTTCAAATCTCGGTAAGGCCAAGGATATTTTTCTGCTGTGGGCATATAGAAAAGTTCTAACCTGAACAGCTTCGCCGCGACTGCAGCCATTAAATTCCGCAGGCATCCTCCTATATGTCCTACACCGCCCTAACAAGCGGTAATACAGCACTAACAACAGTTTTGTTGTTGTTGTTTTTTTTATAAATAAATTTGATTCATCAAATATTTTACTTGTATTTAAAAGAGATCTACTAAATAAATTTAATTCATCGAATATTTTACTTGTATTTAAAAGAGATCTACTAAATAAATTTAATTCATCGAATATTTTACTTGTATTTAAAACAGATCTACTAAATAAATTTAATTCATCGAATATTTTACTTGTATTTAAAACAGATCTAATAAATAAGCTCGATTCATCAAATATTTTGCTTGTTTTTAAAACAGATCTAATAAATAAATTTGATTCATCGAATATTTTGCTTTTATTTAAAACAGATCTACTAAATAAATTTGATTCATCGAATATTTTACTTGTATTTAAAACAGATCTAATAAATAAGCTCGATTCATCAAATATTTTACTTGCTTTTAAAACAGATCTACTAAATAAATTTGATTCATCGAATATTTTACTTGTATTTAAAACAGATCTAATAAATAAGCTCGATTCATCAAATATTTTGCTTGTATTTAAAACAGATCTACTAAATAAATTTGATTCATCGAATATTTTGCTTGTATTTAAAACAGATCTAATAAATAAGCTCGATTCATCAAATATTTTGCTTGTATTTAAAACAGATCTACTAAATAAATTTGATTCATCGAATATTTTACTTGTATTTGCATCAGTATCATTACCCCGTATTATATATGCATACACATCTACACACATTAGCAATTATGCAGCACGTATACTACACACTTACACACACTTTAATATACATACACATACATATATACAAGCACACACAGACACATATCAATCTTATTAGCTAGAACGTTTGACAGGCTTAGAGTTCCAACCTCCAATAAGATCGCGTTCAGATTTGTTTACATCGTCTGAACCCTGTTCTCCGGACTTAGAGACCATAATCTCGACGTCTTTGATGACCTCATACGAGCCTTTACCTCTATAAAGCAGATAGTGTTGTATTATAAAAAGTGAGTCGAAGAATATAGTGACAACTCCCAGTGCAAACTTGGTGACATTACCAAAAATAGATGCCCAATCATCTGAGGACAAAGCAAATTGTAGAAGGTTAGTGATAATAGTAGCCAGTGGCGGCTCGTCATTAAGGGCCAGTGGGACCGAGCCCCACCAAAAAATAATGTGTAACGTGTATAAATTAAATTATAACCTAACCCAGTACCATGATTTCCCACACAAAAATATGTCTGGCCCCACCAATAAAATTTAGCACGAGCCGCCACTGATAGTAACAATAATAATAACAATATCGTGAAAGACAGAGTTGACTTCCACCATTAAATTTGACCTACCTGTTTTACCTCTGAAGTTAGCGAAGTCCCGCCTGCATGGCGAGGGACACCAGTCAGATAGTAAAGCAGGCTTTCATGCAAAAATCAGAAGTGCCATACCAGACGTCATGGCTAGAGCCCAAATATATAGCGGACGAACGCAGAAAAAGAAGAAGAATGAGAGCTACATATCTTAGACAAATTTTGTGGTGGAAAATGAAATAATAAAGGATAAGGTCTTTTAGAATTTTGATATCACCACTATCTGCGTGTCACCAGTTAACTTTCTTTGACACAGAACCAGAAAAGGGTGTCATGGAAACATCCTAGGTCAAAATCCAGTTTAACTCTTTCACTCCTAATTTATTTTAACTCCAGACGTATTTACTTTGTAATGTATACAAAATTAGCCAGTATACTGTCTTTGCGTCATATTAGAAAATGCTGTGAGCCATTATATCGGTTCATAAGGGGGAAGGGGTTAACTCTGTGCTCACTGAAGGCAACAATCTGAGCAATTTCAGAATAAATAGCATGTTGCATAGCACTGACTGTGACACTGACTATTCACTTGTCTGAGCAAGGTGAAGGTACAGTCTGAGTGGATTTACATTTTACATAGCACTGACTGTGACACCATTCACTTGTCTGAGCAAGGTGAAGTTACAGTCTTAGTGGATTTACAGTTTACATAGCACTGACTGTGACACTGACTATTCACTTGTCTAAGCAGGGTGATGTTACAGTCTGAGTGGATTTACAGTTTACATAGCACTGACTGTGACACTGAACATTCACTTGTCTGAGCAGGGTGATGTTACAGTCTGAGTGAATTTACAGTTTACATAGCACTGACTGTGACACTGACTATTCACTTGTCTGATCAGAATGAAGGTACAGTCTGACTGGATTTACACTTTACATAGCACTGACTGTAACACTGACTATTCACTTGTCTGAGCAGGGTGAAGGTACAAGTCTGAGAGGATTTACAGAAAAAGGAAACAATGAAAGTCAAGTATCGATGTTAGCGTAACTCAAAACAAAGAGTTGGCAAACAGATACACACAAGTTTTGGCCTACTAAATGCAACTGACAGTGAGAAATGAAGCCATCTTTATGATGATATCTGTACGATAGAAATATTAACGTTGGTCAAGAAATAAAACTAACTTAAAAGGGTTTAAAAGCCGAAGGATTGACTTCAGTGCACCGGGTTTTACCCCACATGGCTCGGTCCCTCTCAGTAGAAATGGCACGCCACCTGCCGAGAGTATTGCACAAAGCACGAACTCCGTAGCTCCGGCAACAATCCTAGTGGTCTCTGGAAAAAACCACTCGTGAACAGAACGGCGCGGTCCGGATTCGAACCCACGACCATCGACTCGCAAGGCAAAGGACTTAACCACTCAGCCACAGAGACACTTAACCACTCAGCCACAGAGACACTTAACCACTCAGCCACAGAGACACTTAACCACTTAGCCACAGAGACACTTAACCACTTAGCCACAGAGACACTTAACCACTCAGCCACAGAGACACTTAACCACTCAGCCACAGAGACACTTAACCACTCAGCCACAGAGACACTTAACCACTCAGCCACAGAGACACTTAACCACTCAGCCACAGAGACACTTAACCACTCAGCCACAGAGACACTTAACCACTCAGCCACAGAGACACTTAACCACTCAGCCACAGAGACACTTAACCACTCAGCCACAGAGACACTTAACCACTCAGCCACAGAGACACTTAACCACTCAGCCACAGAGACACTTAACCACTCAGCCACAGAGACACTTAACCACTCAGCCACAGAGACACTTAACCACTTAGCCACAGAGACACTTAACCACTCAGCCACAGAGACACTTAACCACTCAGCCACAGAAACACTTAACCACTCAGCCACAGAGACACTTAACCACTCAGCCACAGAGACACTTAACCACTCAGCCACAGAGACACTTAACCACTCAGCCACAGAGACACTTAACCACTCAGCCACAGAGACACTTAACCACTCAGCCACAGAGACACTTAACCACTCAGCCACAGAGACACTTAACCACTCAGCCACAGAGACACTTAACCACTCAGCCACAGAGACACTTAACCACTCAGCCACAGAGACACTTAACCACTCAGCCACAGAGACACTTAACCACTCAGCCACAGAGACACAACCACTCAGCCACAGAGACACAACCACTCAGCCACAGAGACACTTAACCACTCAGCCACAGAGACACTTAAACACTCAGCCACAGAGACACTTAACCACTCAGCCACAGAGACACAACCACTCAGCCACAGAGACACTTAACCACTCAGCCACAGAGACACTTAACCACTCAGCCACAGAGACACTTAACCACTCAGCCACAGAGACACTTAACCACTTAGCCACAGAGACACTTAACCACTCAGCCACAGAGACACTTAACCACTCAGCCACAGAGACACTTAACCACTCAGCCACAGAGATCAACTTATTGGTGACCAACTTGTATGCGATAGTTTCCATCCTAGAGAAACAAGAGACATTTCTTCTTGTTAAACAAAATCACAACATCAAAGCGAATCCTGCAAGCTCTAGAAACAGCAACGAACAAACAGAGCTGCAACGAAATATGCTAACAATTATTGGCTACAGATATGTACATATATACAATTTGGTGTAAGAAGAATGGCTGAATGTATAAAACAAGCTGTCATCCCAATAAGAAACAAACTCTTTGTGGTCATCAGCTGGGGAAATTATAAAGGATTGTGGAAAAACAAATGAATCGCTGGTTGAAGCACTCACTACTTAAAGCTATACTCACGACAGAACATTATCACAAAAGAAACTTTAGAAGACATTGAGTATCCATCAGCAATGTACTCTCGGGATAGCGAATGATGTATATTAGAACTCAATGCAACTTTGAACACTCTCAACTGAGGCAAAGCACAAAGACAAGATAGCATTCCATTCCAAAAACAAAATACGACAAAAAATACTAATCACGGTACTGCTTGTGATTATTTAGCAACGCTGGGAAGAAAAATCTGATGCGCAAGAAAGAAGGTTCGCAAATATTATAACTCTTTATAAAAACAAAAGGAACAGATGTGATTGCAACAACTACTGCAGCTTTTCCCTTTTACAGTATCACATGAAATACCTTTGCAAAAGTCAACCTAAAGAAAATGTGGATCCTTGTTGAAATCTACACCGTGTCACTCTTATGACCATTCTGAGGTACACTCTGTGGTCCAATACTAGAGTACACTGATGTATATTTGCTACTTGTACATTTCTGTGATCTTTTAATAACGCATATTTATGTGTAAATACAAGCACTCAGTGGTCCACTACTACACTACACTAACGAGTACTTACCACCATTCAGTGGTCTACTACTAGGCCACATTTATGTGTAAATACAAGCACTCAATGGTCCACTACTACACTACACTAACGAGTAGATATTATAAATTCTTTAAGGGGGAGATCACGTGTACATGATTCACGTAATAGCGGTGAATCTACAACACTAACCAGACTGCAAGAACTCAAAGTTAAGTGTGGTGTAGCTCGACAAGAACGCTATGCTGGCAGACAAAGAAGAATTGTAAACCAACAAAGAACCGGTGTCGTTAGTCGCCATACGCTGAGGGACATACTGAGGGAGAGATCGGAGCACTTATGGACTAATTTGTTCGACTTGCAGTGATGGTGATCCGACGACTAAACTAAAAAACTAAATTAACGAGTACTTACCATCATTCAGTGGTCCACTACTAGGCCACATTTATGTGTAAATGTCGCCACTCAGTGGTCCACTACTAGGCCACATTTATGTGTAAATGTCGCCACTCAGTCGTACACTACTAGGCCACATTTATGTGTAAATGTCGCCACTCAGTCGTACACTACTAGGCCACATTTATGTGTAAATGTCGCCACTCAGTCGTACACTACTAGGCCACATTTATGTGTAAATGTCGCCACTCAGTCGTACACTACTAGGCCACATTTATGTGTAAATGTCGCCACTCAGTCGTACACTACTAGGCCACATTTATGTGTAAATGTCGCCACTCAGTCGTACACTACTAGACCACATTTATGTGTAAATGTCGCCACTCAGTCGTACACTACTAGACCACATTTATGTGTAAATGTCGCCACTCAGTCGTACACTACTAGACCACATTTATGTGTAAATGTCGCCACTCAGTCGTACACTACTAGACCACATTTATGTGTAAATGTCGCCACTCAGTGGTCCACTACTAGGCCACATTTATGTGTAAATACAACCACTCTGTGGTCCACTACTAGACCACATTTATGTGTAAATGTCGCCACTCAGTCGTACACTACTAGGCCACATTTATGTGTAAATGTCGCCACTCAGTCGTACACTACTAGGCCACATTTATGTGTAAATGTCGCCACTCAGTCGTACACTACTAGACCACATTTATGTGTAAATGTCGCCACTCAGTCGTACACTACTAGACCACATTTATGTGTAAATGTCGCCACTCAGTCGTACACTACTAGACCACATTTATGTGTAAATGTCGCCACTCAGTCGTACACTACTAGACCACATTTATGTGTAAATGTCGCCACTCAGTCGTACACTACTAGGCCACATTTATGTGTAAATACAACCACTCTGTGGTCCACTACTAGACCACATTTATGTGTAAATGTCGCCACTCAGTCGTACACTACTAGATCACATTTATGTGTAAATGTCACCACTCAGTCGTACACTACTAGGCCACATTTATGTGTAAATGTCACCACTCAGTCGTACACTACTAGACCACATTTATGTGTAAATGTCGCCACTCAGTCGTACACTACTAGGCCACATTTATGTGTAAATGTCGCCACTCAGTCGTACACTACTAGGCCACATTTATGTGTAAATGTCGCCACTCAGTCGTACACTACTAGGCCACATTTATGTGTAAATGTCGCCACTCAGTCGTACACTACTAGGCCACATTTATGTGTAAATGTCGCCACTCAGTCGTACACTACTAGGCCACATTTATGTGTAAATGTCGCCACTCAGTCGTACACTACTAGACCACATTTATGTGTAAATGTCGCCACTCAGTCGTACACTACTAGACCACATTTATGTGTAAATGTCGCCACTCAGTCGTACACTACTAGACCACATTTATGTGTAAATGTCGCCACTCAGTCGTACACTACTAGACCACATTTATGTGTAAATGTCGCCACTCAGTGGTCCACTACTAGGCCACATTTATGTGTAAATACAACCACTCTGTGGTCCACTACTAGACCACATTTATGTGTAAATGTCGCCACTCAGTCGTACACTACTAGGCCACATTTATGTGTAAATGTCGCCACTCAGTCGTACACTACTAGGCCACATTTATGTGTAAATGTCGCCACTCAGTCGTACACTACTAGACCACATTTATGTGTAAATGTCGCCACTCAGTCGTACACTACTAGACCACATTTATGTGTAAATGTCGCCACTCAGTCGTACACTACTAGACCACATTTATGTGTAAATGTCGCCACTCAGTCGTACACTACTAGACCACATTTATGTGTAAATGTCGCCACTCAGTCGTACACTACTAGGCCACATTTATGTGTAAATACAACCACTCTGTGGTCCACTACTAGACCACATTTATGTGTAAATGTCGCCACTCAGTCGTACACTACTAGACCACATTTATGTGTAAATGTCACCACTCAGTCGTACACTACTAGGCCACATTTATGTGTAAATGTCGCCAGTCAGTCGTACACTACTAGACCACATTTATGTGTAAATGTCGCCACTCAGTCGTACACTACTAGACCACATTTATGTGTAAATGTCGCCACTCAGTCGTACACTACTAGACCACATTTATGTGTAAATGTCGCCACTCAGTCGTACACTACTAGACCACATTTATGTGTAAATGTCGCCACTCAGTCGTACACTACTAGACCACATTTATGTGTAAATGTCGCCACTCAGTAGTTCACTACTAGACCATACTAGCGTATACATACACTTAGTGATCCACGACTATACCACACTAACGCGTACATACCACCAAGCAATGGTCCACTACTAGACCACACTGACTTGTATTTACCACCACTTGGTGGTCCATTACTAAACCCCACTAACGCGTACATACCACCACTCAGTGGTCCATTACTAGACCCCACTAACGCGTACATACCACCACGCAGTGCGAGTACACTGACGAGTACTTACCACCGTTGTATGCTAACAAGAACATCTGTAGTATACTAAGCCAGCCTCCTGTGAAGTCACATAGAACATTGCCTATACTCCAGCCAATTGTACTTTTTCGCCGAAAGTTCAGGTAGGCCTGCGAAAGAAATATTGCATGAATGGGATTATAATAGAATTTATGTGTAAATTTCGCTAACTAACAGTTTAGTCTTTATAAAACATGTATATTTAATTATACATAGCTAAACAGTTAGTTTATATGAAAAGTTAGTGTGTAAATATACATGTCTAAAAAGTTAATTGCATATCCCTTTAAACAGTGTTTGTGATTTTTCTAGGCATTATTACGATCAGTAGTTTGCCATTGCTTTCTGAGCGGGTGGTGACATTGTCCTTTGGAAAAATCCACGTGAAACAATTTGCCACCAAAATGTCCGCAGTGTGATTCGAACTCAGAATGTCGGGGTTAATAGACTGAGTCACTATCCCCTAATCCACAGATACCACCTACATGGCTAAATGGTTAGTTTTATTGGCGGCTCGTCATTAAGGGGCCCGTGGGGCCGGGCCCCACCAAAGATAATGTATAACGTGCATATATTATTTTGTAAATTAATGCATAGGTAAATTGAAACTGAAATTGAAAATTCACCATACTAAAAAAAGAATAACTGCGAATAGACAGTCAAAGACTACAAAATAATGAGGTAAAAGAGGAATATCAGCTCGAACTTAAGAATAGGTTCGAGTTACTCAATGGTGAAAATGAACAGAACATTGAAGACAAATGGACTAAGATAAAGGACACACTATTGGAGGCAGCAAATAATAGCGCAGGATTAAAGACGAAAGACAGAAAACACTGGATAAGCGATGACACCTGGAAATGTATTCAAGAAAGAAGAAAGATGAAACTAGCGATATTTAATACAACAGATGAAATCCAAGCTAAAGAGGAATATAGACTAAAAGACAAGGAAGTGAAAAAAGCGGCTAGAAGAGATAAAAGAGCATATGTCAATCGACTGGCTGAAGAAGGGGAAAAGGCAGCTAAGACTGGAAACAGTAAAATGCTATACAACACACTAAAACAACTTACTGGAACATTTGTTTCAAAGGGTGGCCCAATCAAGAGTAAAGATGGTAAAGTTCTAACATCAGATACCGAGCAGAAGAAAAGATGGGGAGAACATTTTGAAGAAATATTAAATAGACCTGATCCACCAGTACTACTCAAGTTTGACGAAGAGGCAAGAAACAGCTCCTACCAATTAACAAAGAAATTATAAGTGTAGCTGAGGTCAAGGAGGCAATCCATTCCTTGATAAACAATAAGGCTTAGGGTGATGACAACATTACTGCAGAAATGCTCAAAGCGGCTGATGATACAACTATTAGCCAGGTGCAAGAACTATTTAATAAAGTATGGGAAGAAGAAACTGTCCCAGATCAATGTAAAAGGAATAATTGTTAAGATCCCCAAAAAGGTGATCTCAAAGATTGCAACAACTGGAGAGGGATCACCCTATTATCAGTAATGACCAAGACTTTCTGCAAAATCATTCTTAATAGAATCAAAGGAGCAGTGGACACAACCCTGAGAGAAGAACAAGCTGATTTTAGACCTGGGAGAAGCTGCTTAGACCAAATAATTACCCTACGACTAATTTTGGAGGAACATATTGAGAAGCAACAACCACTCATACTAAATTTCATCGATTTTAAAAAAGCATTTGAAAGTCTACACAGAATCTCTCTGTGGAATATTCTGAGATGCTATGGAATACCGACAAAATAATAAACATTATTAAGAGCCTCTATGATGGTTCACAGTGTGCAGTTCGCTCTGATGGTGGACACAGCGACTGGTTTATGGTTGAGACCGGAGTAAAGCAAGGCTGCATTCTATCTCCACTATTGTTTGGAGTGGCCATTGACTGGGTGATGCGAAAATGTTGCAGGGCGAAACTGGCATCGATTGGGTAGAAAATAGTCAACTAGAAGATTTGGATTTTGCAGATGATATTGCCTTGTTAAGTAGAAACAACCAAGATATGCAAAGAAAAACAGACAACTTGTCATCTATAGCATCAAAAGTTGGACTGCAGATAAGCTATGAAAAACAAATATAATGAAGACACCTATGGCAAGTAATGCAGACATCACAATGGAATCTAAAATGATAAAAATAACAGAGCAGTTCACCTATTTAGGTAGCAAATTGAATTGCACAGGAAATGTTAAAAAGAAATTATGATACGAATTGGCAAAGCAAAATCAGCTTTTAAAAGTCTAAATAAAATATGGAACTGCAAGTTATATAGTATTAAAACTAAATTACGAATTTTCAATTCAAATTTTGTATCAATCCTAACATATGCCAGCGAGAGTTGGAAAATGACTAAAGATATAGAAAGCAAGTTGAATGCATTTGAAAATAGATGTCTGCGAAAAATGATGAATATAAAATGGAACGAATTCAGGAGAAGTGATGAAATCAGAGACATGTCTGGTCAACCACTAGTGACAACTGTTATAAGAAAGAGAAGATGGAGATATGTTGGGCACACCTTGAGGAGAAATGATCAACGAATATCAAAGCAGGCATTGAAGTGGGATGCAAAGGGTTCAAGAAGAGAGGTCGACCTAAGGAAACCCTGAAACGAACTTTGCTGAGAGAGGCAAGAAATGTCGGTCTCAGTTCCATGGATGAGATTGAGCGAGTTGCCCAGGATAGAGCGGTATTGAGAAATTACTTGCAGGCCCTATGTAACGTATAACGGTACGAGAGGAATTATTATTATTTAAATTAAAATATACCTAACCCAAAATCATGATTTTTACGAAAATATTTGTCTGGCCCCACCAACAAAAATGAGCACGAGCCGCCACTGGTTGGTTTATATGAAAAGTTAGTGGTTAGTTTGTGGTAATAGTTTAGGTATGGTTTGACACTATACTATTGTTATATTTAATATTGTTAACACACCTGAGGGACATACTTAAGAACAGTGACTACTAGCTTGATGTATGAGAACATCTGGAGGAAGGTTAGCCAGGTAATGGTTTCCGTGATTGACACTACCAGAGTTGTTCCTATAAACAGCACAATCAACGCCATAGTACCCTTGCACCATTTTGTTACTTTCTGTGTGCCTTTCTGGATCAAATAAAACAAATAAATTTCAGTGAACAGATACATCTGTAATTGGTAAACATGTCAACAAAAACTATCAATCACAACCCATCATCATCATTATCAAATAGCTTGTCCTGAGCAGAACTATGCCACCCCAACAGTCCTCCAGAATTTCTCTCTCTCATAGGCCAGATGTCCTATGAGAAAGAGAAATTACAATCACAATTATTACAGCAACACACTGTAACATTCGTTTGTAACTTAAGTAGTAATGAGTTCGATCACACCCCAAGTGTACCTGGTTCATACTCTGAGGTGGACGGTTTGGAAGCAAATTCGTTCCCGTGGAATTTTACGAACGATAAAAATAGTCCTCCCTGTTCAGAAATCAATGGCAAACTTCTGAATGTATAAGCTTAAAAAAAAACTAAAGTAACCCTTTTTTCATACCACGTGGTATATAGGGTAATGCGGTGTTATGCCCGTATTTTTCATTGACGTTCGTCACACAATAGGTACTCCCCTGTAATTTTCCTGGTACCCAATTGAGGCTGGGTTGACCTGAGAGACATTACGGACGGAAAAATTCCACGCTTGCTGTGGAATTGAAAAAGTCACGATTTTCATTTCATTTTTCACTGGAAAATTCATGTAGCGGTTAGTGGTTATTGCAGTTGCTTCCTAGACGAGTGCTTCCATAATCAAATTCCTCAACAGGAGTTGGGATTTAACTGATCCAACGGCTCTCGGATCGACTCAAGATCAATTGGCTACCAGAGAAACACGGGAAAGTAAAGGCGATTGGCATGAGGCTAACTACATCACCGGTTGTGTGCCTTTTGTCGAAGACGTGATTGGATGTTTGATACTACCATCATCGTTGCTCTTCGATGAGTAACCATGTGTACTTCAATCTCTTTCTCACACAGGAAGATCTCAGCTACAGTGAGCAAATTACATAGCACGGGCGAGAGTCTCTGATGTAATTTTAAAGATGGTTTTAAAAAAAGAAAAAGTACTTGATTCGATCCCCGAGTGCAGCGATCATGATATTTCTCAGCGATCCCTGATCTTAATGTAGGTGCGATCTAGTTCGTAGTCCTGTTGGAAACGGGCGATAAAACGTACGTCCCATATTCAAGATAAGTACGAAAAAGAACCCTTGACAGTTGAACATCAATAAAATAGGCTGGAAAGCTGCTGTCTTGAAAAAGATTGTGTAACGATACAAAAATAGGTAGCGTGGCCGAGCGATCTAATGCGCTGGTTTAAGGCACGAGTCTCAGCGGTATGTGGGTTCAAATACCACCGCTGCCAAAATTATACTTTTATACAGGGGACTGAACTGGCTTATGATAAAAGAATGGTGGGATGACTCTTTCTTCAAGCGTTACTTGAAGGGGCTTAACATGGATACGAAGGGACTTGGAGGAACTCGCAAGGGGCGGATCCGGCTGGAGAAAAACCCAGATCTGAGAACTGATGAATCCAGACTAAGACCACTTAATGACATAAAATGTGTCAGGAGAAATCATTTTAAATATCAACGATGGGCATCATTGTCTCTTGGGACTAACAGTACACTATCATCATCCTCAATGTTAATGGTATTTATAACACTAGTTATGATCATCTCAATAAATTGGGAGTATCTATGGTGAAGAGGTTAGGACGTTTGCCTGTCGTTCTGAATGTTGTGGGTTCGAATCTGGACCGAGACACATTTTTCATGAGATCTCTAAGATTGTTGCCGGAGATACGAGGTTCGTGCTTTGTGCAACACTCTCCGCAGGAGGTGTGTCATTTCTGCCGAAATGGACGCATCCATGTCATGAAACCCGATCAAATAAAGTCAATTATTCCCCTTTATATTTCATAAAATACTTTGTTTACCGTGCACGAACGAAACAAGTAATGAAATTTAAACTAAACAACACAGTCCAAGTTGTTACCGGGACCCAAATTTGGGGTGTAAATAATAGAACCACTGTTACCTGCCACGCATGTCCTAAGAGGTGACTAATGAGGTTTGGCTGAAATCGGATGCACGTGTACGCTAGGGAATGCTAACCCGAAACAAATGCTGGCAGAAAACGGATGCACCAGGCCGTAAGGCGCATAACATGGTGCAACGACCCTCACAATAAGGAATGGAATAACGATTCTAGGTCGCCAATCTGTCGAGATTTTAGACAGAGTAAGAATGTCGACCTACAATCACGAGGGTGGCTAAAACTTACGCGGAGAGTTGGCACATCGGAAGCAAAATCGTGGAATTATATCCTACAAAAACTGCCCCCAGTATGCAGACTTGAGAAGAAAGAGGTGGCCCACTTACACTAGCGTCTAAGACAAACTGTATGGCGTGGCTTATAATCTGAGGCAGATGGCTGCCTTTATTAGAGAATCCGAAATCCCAGTCTAGTGAGAATGCAGAAGAAGAAGAGAACTAAACAACACTAGTATACTTACTTCAAATATAAAACACTGTATAATCACAACGAAGGTAATGGTCATTGCATGAAGTGCGAAGAAAACATCGTTTACTTGTACAGGATTGATCCCGTCAGGATGGTCAAGGAAATACTCTTCCTAAGGACAATAATAACAATGATAACTATAAATATGAACATGTGTGCTTATCAATCTTAACTAAGTAGAACTGGATGCCTGAGGGGTAGAGTGAGAGGTGTGTTTAATCAGCGAGCCACGGAACCATCAGTATGCATACTCTTCGATATCTGTTGGGGAGACTGAGCACCTATGGGTCTGCCAGGAGTGAAATGACGTCAGTTTAGTAACCAATAACTATCAATCTTAACTCTCTTTTTCTTCTTTGCTTTCGTTCTTCACGACCAATTTTAATCACTCTTTGTGATTTGTTCGATCTTTGCCAAGAACGTGTATACGTTGCACATTGGTTTGGTAGGCCCCTAAACGCATAGACTTCTACACATTTAGGACACGTGCATCCGATATCATCCAAACCTCCTTAGTCGCCTCTTACGACATGCGTGGCAGCTAACAGTGGTTCTGTTCTTTACACCCCAAATTTGAGCCCCAGTAACCACTCGGGCGCAATCTTAACGAAAACAGTAGTTATTGTGAAATAGTTTTCTAAATAGTTAGTTAGTTCCTTTCATGCCAAAGGCGGCACATAGGGCAGAGGTTTTAGATCTCCATGTGATGCAGTTCGCTGCTAGCAGTTGGAGATATTGTATGGTTTTACATCCCAATAGTTTACTTTCTTGTTGGATGGTTCTTCGAAGAGTGGTCTTTGGTCTTCCCCGTTTTCTTTTCCCAACTGGTGACCACATAAGGACTTATATAGTTGTCTGGTAATTTATGTGGTAACAAGAGTTGGAAAAATAGTCGTAGTTCTTTTAAGACATTCTTACTGCTCTTTTCACTCAAATAAGCATTTCTGCTGTATGGATCAGAAACATGGAGAACAACTAAAAATATAACTATTAATTTGCAAACTTACATCAACTGCTTGTCTGCGCAGAATAGAGGGATTGAGATGGTAGGATAAGGTCACAAATAAGGCGCTTATGGAGAGAATGTGCCAAGAGATGAAGAAGAGACTCCGGCACTGGATAGGACACATCTTGGAAAAACCCAAGAGAAATATAGCAAGAAGGGTCATTTCAATACATAATGTGTTTGATGTACTCCAAAGAGCAGAGTTATGCTTTGTCCCTTTCTCTGACTCGGTGGAGCGTGTATAGTTTTGCCGCCACCTAGCAATTTATAGTTTTCATTCTGAACTTTCCTTTCAACGGAAACAGAAACTTTGGACTGAGAATAAACACAAGAAGCCAAAGATGACAGTTTTGATAGGCGCAAGAACAAACGAACAATTCAACAACGAGAATTATTGTGTACAAAATGTGAGAGTTAAACTGACACAAGAAATATGCCAATCAAGAGGAGATAACAGCACAAATTAAACATACACGCATAGTTAACATACATGTAAGTAAATTCTTTTTCTTTTCTACCATTTACTTCTTTATAGAAGTGTTGGTGGGGGTGCAGTGACCTTGTGTGTACTTGTTTTAAGGCACTTTGTAAGCTGATATTCATGTTCGTAAGGCTGTTCTTGATGCCGTCGCCCCTTCTTTTGCGTGGTCTTCCTCTTGCTTTGTACTCATTATACTTTTTCTTTGTGGCTCTCTGTGGTAGGCGATACCAGGGCATTCTTGTCAGGTGTCCAAACCATTTACATCTGTTGTTCTTTTATGAATTGCGTGACTGGTTTCAATCCAGTCTTCTCTGATTCTTCATTTCTAATTTTGTCTCTTATTATCAACCTGCAATTCTTCTAGTACCTCATCTATGTCTTAGGGATTTTCCGCTCATTAGCTGCTGTTATTGGTCATGTTTGACACTGGAAACAGAGTGTTGGCCAGAAAATCGTTTTTATAAAGATTTGCTTTAGTTTTTAGCGGTATTCTTTAAATGTTGACTAACAGTAGTGTATAATAGTTCCAGTATTTGGTTAGCGAGTATCTCTTTATGTGACAACAGTGGTTTTCTTTATCTCCAGTACCTGATTAGCGGCATCTCTTTGAATTGACAACAGTGGTGTAACTGCTCCAGACTTGGTTAGCGGTATTTCTTTTTATTGACAACAGTGAGTGTTAACTGCCCAGAAATCTTCTGATAATGCTTTGGCAACGATTGCTGATTTCGCTATCGATTACTTCCGTCTGCAGAAAATTACTCTTATATTTGGCCTCAATGGTTTGTTTTATTTCTACTATAGTAATTAACCAAACGGGGAATGTAAATGTAGCAGTGGCGGTTCGTCATTAGAAGCCAGTGGGGCCGGGTCCCACCAAAAATAATGTATAACGTGTATTTATTGTTTTATAAATTAAAATATAGCTACCAAAAACCATGATTAATCCGGAAAAATTTGTCTGGCCCCACCAACAAAAATGATCACGAACCGCCACTGAAATGTAGTACACATTCCAAACACATGACAATAGAAAAGATTAAAATATAAAATGATAATTTATTCAATAATGGGTTCGTGTGTTATCTTTACGTTGCCAGTTTATCAAATTAATTAGCTATATGTAATCTCATGTCTGTTAATTTATTGTTTTAATTAATTATATGGCAACTCTTGGCTGCCACTCATCATTATCTTAGTTTGTTCTTATCGGAACTTGGCTTCCATGACATCAGCTCTAAATTCCTCCCTGGCATGTGTCAAGTGTCCAACGTCTGTCGCTGTCTTGCTGAACTCGTATATGACATCATGCACTCATCTTCTCCTTGGTCTTTCTCTCCTTTGTCTTCCTGGCATCATGTTCTTCAGAATCATCATCTCCTTCGGACTTTCTCAGTATCCTTTGTCTTCTCCTGTCGATCATGTTTTCAGAATCATCTATGCTATCATGCGAATCTCATTCGGTTTCTCCTTGTCCGCACTTCTTCAATATCTTCTTCTTTATTGTCTTCTGGCATCATTTCTTAGAATCATCATCTCTTGGTATTTCTCTCCTTTGTCTTCCTGTCATTTTTTCAGAATCTATCTCAGCGAATTATGGTATTATCTGTCAAACTATTCAATTTTCATTATTTTCTTTATCAACCCTTCTCGTTTTTAGCTGTTGCAAAACAATATACATATTTGGGATTTTTTTCTTGTACATTGTATTCTGAGTATTCTTCTGTAGCACTTGCATTCAAAAGAATTAGTTTACATCTACAACTGCTGTACTAAAATATATGTATCTTCTTCTTTCTTCTTCTACGTTCTCATTAGATTGGGATTTCGGATTCTCTAATAAAGGCAGCTGTCTGCTTCAGATTATCAGCCATGCCATACAGTTTGTCTTGGATGCTAGTGTAAGTGGGCCACCTCTTTCTTCTCAAGTCTGCATACTGGGGGCAGTTTTGTAGGATATAATTCCTATGATTTCTGCTTCCCGTTTGTGCCGACCTCTTCCCGCAGTATGTTTTGACCACCCTCGTGATGGTATGTCTGACATTCTTACTGTGTGGCTAAAATCTCCGAGGCAGATTGGCGATCGTAGAATCCGTTATCCCATTTCTCATTGTGAAGGGTCATTGCACCATGTTATGCGCCTTACTGCCTGGTGCATCCGTTATCTGCAAGCATTTGTTTCGGGTTAGCATTCCCAAGCGGACACATGCATCCGATTTCAGCCGAACCTCCTTATCGCCTCTTACGACATGCGTGGCAGGTAACTGTAGTTCTATTCTTTACAACCCAAATTTGGGCCCCGGTAACCTCTCGGGCGATATATAAATATAACATACCTTATCTTAACTACCTAGCCCTCTGTGTGTACGGGTTCAATTCCGTGGGCAGGCAGAAAAAGCCACAGATGCCCCAGATTCACGGTGTTCGTGGCACCGAACCGAAGGGTTACGATGTCCATGGCACCGAGCCGAAGAGCTGAAAAGCTCAAGTGCTTCTGGATCGGAAAAAAAAAAAAAAAATCTTAACTACCACCTTATAATCGTTCTATAGATATATATATAGATGCAGTATACCTTTCTTCTATCTCTCTTAACAATAACTTTCTTGTGTGCCTACCCATATGTCTGTCTGCACACAACCGGTACCCAATTGTATCTCTTCTCACTCTGACAATGCGTTTGTCTGTTTGCATGTGTGTTTATGTTGCTCTCTTCGTGTAGTATGTCTTTTGCAAAGCATTTTTCTAGTCATAGCCCGATTAAAATACTCTTGATATTCAAACAGGTCTACTGCCTCCTCTACCACCGTGCCCAATGTATCCTTATTACCTGACTATAGATATATAATAGGAATCCTCACCCGTACTGTGGGAATCCAAAACAAGCCAACGTTGTAACAGGAGTAAGCCACAAAGCCAGTGATGTTGAACACAACAAAGTCAAAGCTGAGACCAATGACGCTGAATATGAAAAGACAATCAGGAAATGTTCATAAACAAAGTGTTTCATTTATTTTAGTATGTATGTACAGTCACGTCTGGAACAGGTAAATTGAATAAATCTTAATTATTGACAGCTAAAAAATAATAAGACGACATCACAACAACAAACTGAAAGCTGCGAAAGAGCAGGCCTTAACTGTATGTTTACGTCGTAGTGCGTGTGTTCCCATGATTATATACCACAGTGGAAACGGAGTTTTATTCAGATTGAAACGGCTCTCGATACAGACTCAAATGGGCATCAAAGAGACACAGGAAAGAAAAAGCAGCTGGAGTGATGATGACAACATTACACATTGTGTGATGTTATTCAAAGAAAAATACAAGCCTAACACTGTATTTCACCCTTACGCCATGAAAACGGGTCCTTTACTTACTTTGTTACAAAAGTAAGTTCATTTTACTGGTAGACGAGCTTTGAATGAAGAAGAAATTGAAACATGTTTATATGATCCTATTTACCTCTATTAAGTCGGCTATTTACCTCTATTAAGTCGGCTATTTACCTCTATTAAGTCGGCTATTTACCTCTATTAAGTCGGCTATTTACCTCTATTAAGTCGGCTATTTACCTCTATTAAGTTGGAGAAGGCGCGCCTGTAGAGTTAGGGACACTAATAAAAAAGGAAAATAGGCCTTCACGCAAAAATCAGTAAGAGGCGCCATAACTACGCTTGAATTCATAACGAACGAATGCAAGAAGAAAAATTGTCCTATTTAAAGAAATTTTAAACAAACAATCTAGTGTGAAATAAATGACAGATTAAGGATATATTTAGTCTAAAAATTGCAAATAGATAAAGTAAGTGTGTAATTGTAACATTTACAGTTTAATTACGGAGCTGAAAGTCTACTGCATGCATCTGCAGCATCAGCATGGATTAGATCAGAGTTTCTTAAAGTGGGCGGTTACGCCTTCCCCCCCCTTCCCAGTGGGCGATGAAGCGTTCTAGGGGGCGATAGTGGGTTCAGAAGAATTTGGGGAAATTCAGGCGATTAGGAGTCGGTGGCTCCTTAAAGAAGAAATTAATAATAAATATTTTAAAATAAATTATTTTCGTGATTTTGCGATCATTTTAAATCATTTAAAATTTGAATTTTGCATTTAAATTCATCTTATGCCCGTCTTACACGATCCATTTTTTCATCAATTTTCTATTTCATGCATATAATCATTTGAAAATTGACCATGTATTACAGAAATATATCAATTTTCTTGGTCAAAGAGAAAATAGAGCATGTATATATGTGGGAGGGGGGCGTTGGCAAACTGTTATAATGTGGACGGGGGGAGTTACAAAGTTTATGGTGTGGAAAGTGGGCGATGGACCGAAAAAGTTTGGGAATCTATGGATTAGATCAATATACTTTCAATACCGGGCGCAACAGAATATAGTTATAGACATTAGAACCGTGAACATACGAGTAGGTATGGACAAATAAAAAAAAAAAGGAACCCTTTCATAACTCGTGGTATATAGGTCAATACAGTGTTAGGCCTGTATTTTTCATTGACCGTAGGCACACGATGGGTGATGTGATCAGCATCCCGCCGGCCACCTTTACTTTCCCAGAGCATGTCTGGTACCCAGTTGAGGCTGGGTCGACCTGAGAGCCGTCGCGGTCGGGAAAAATTCCACGCGCATTGCTGGAGTTGAACCCAGACCAAAAGCCTTGAGAAGCGAGTTCACTAACAACTACGCTACAGCGGCTCTCAGTATGGACAAATGAGAAGCAATATCATGAGCCGGATAAGTCCCCGATAACTTGCTGCTTCAATATATCCAGGTTCATCAAGTAAAAAATCAGATTAGTTTATAATTAAATATGTCTGATAGTTTTCTGGTTGCAAAAATGAAGAACCTAAGATATATTTTGTTTAAAGGTTCAAAGGCAAAGAATTGACGTCATTGCATTGAGTATCCCCATATGGCCCTGTCCCTGTCGGCAGATATAGTATGACATCTGCAGAGAGCAATGCACAAAGCATCAACTACTTAGCTCCGGTAGCAATCCTAGAAATCTCATTAAAATTGCACATGTGTCTCGGTCCCGGATTCGATCTTCCAACCTTCAGTACGATAGACAAACGACTTAACTACCTCGCCATTGAGACCACGTTAATGTGAATTTATTCAGTCGGAAAAGAACACACAAATATCAACAATCTTAGACAATATGGAACGAATGGAACTACACAACAACAACAAATTTAACCACAACGAGACTATGGATGAATCATTTTTAAAATCCTCGGTTGGGATTTTAATTTGATTTTTGAGAGAACAAATATACAACACGTTTATTAACAATTAAATATATATCCCATGTTTAACTTCTGAAATGATGTTGTTAAATTGAAATGAAAACCATACTTTTATCTAAAATGTTTGGACACTGTTAACAATTGAGTACGGTTCTACTCGTAGAACAATTTTCACCAACTTCACAATGAAATCGTAAAATATCATGGTGCTGCGGAGCTCATACACGGTCGCTGAGATTATCTTGTGTAAGAAAGAGATCGAAACACACATGGTTATTCACCGAAGTGCAACGATGAGAGTCATATCAATCAGTCGATGGTTCCATCAATCAATCAACTGGTACAGTTATGGGAGAACCGCTTTAGGACAGTAGTTAGATCTCTTGCCTCGTAGACGAGTGCTAACAAGTTCAAAATCCCTAGCTGGAGTAAAGTAAATCTACAAATTAATGCTAATAAAAGCAAGGTAGTTAGAATCAAAAGCTGAGAATCTTTCAATCAAATGTGAAGTAAGTTCTGTTCTATGACTCGGAATCATGGAGGACAACATAAGAAACCACCAGAAAACTACAAACCTTGATAAATAGATGTTTACGTAGAATAGGTGGACTGAGATGGTATAAGATTACAAACGAGGAACTTGGAGAATGAACTTATCAGATTCCAGTGAAGAAAGAGCTAAGGAAGAGACGCTGGCGATGGATAGGACACACATTGAGAAAACTGAACGGAAGCATTGCAAGACAAACACTATTTTGGAACCCGCAGGGAAAGAGGAGATGGGGAAGGCCTACACATACATGGAGAAGAGAGACGAAGACTGATATTAAAAAAGATAAGTAAAGCGTGGAAATAATTGGAAGGGATGGCAAGAGAGACGAATAGGTGGCAGGAGAGAGGAAGAACTGGAAGAAGTTTGTTTGAAGACCTGTGCTCCATTGGGAGTTGAAAGGTGAAGAAGAAGAATGAGAATAAACGCAAAAATATCACATATGATATTATAGTGGAAGGAGACAAGACATAAGAGGTGGAGCTGGCAAATATTTAGCTATAAATGCAACTAACGATGGAGGTGTAAAAGATAAATCAACACAAGAATTGAAATGGCTGCTGCAATGTTCAGATCATTAATCAACATATAGGGAGGCCATAAGTCTACAGGACACAGACAAAAACCTAAATATATTCAAATCAAATGTGCGCTCAGTCTTACTATATGGATCAGAGACATAGGAAACAAGTAGCAAGACAAATAGTCGCATATGAGGCTTGGAGAGAGGTCTTAGACGAATTATCCTAATTCGTTGGGAACATAGAATATATAATACTGAGATTACCCGACGCACAATCATCGACAATATTAGGGAGGATATAGAGAATGTGAGATGGAAATCGTTGGGACATACATTCTTCTTCTTCTTCTTTGCGTTCGTTCTTTACGAACAATTTTAATCACTCGTTGTGATATGTTTGATCTTTGCCAAGAACGTTTATACGTTGCACATTCGTTTGGTAGGCCCCTAAGCGCATAGACTTCTACACGTTTAGGACACATGCATCTGATTTCAGCCAAACCTCCTTAATCGCCTCTTACGACATGCGGGGCAGGTAACTGTGGCTCTATTCTTTACACCCCAAAGTTGGGCCCCAGTAACCACTCGGGCGGGGACATACATTAACAATGAACACTAAAGTAGACATCCAGATATATTTCGAAATTTTCATCCGGGAATTTAAAGACATAAGGATAGACTGAGAGAGATGTGGAGATTGTAGACAGAGAAAGGTAAGAGACAAGAATGACATGGAACGAAGTTGGCTTGTTCAAGACAGATCTTGTTGCAAGACAGTTGTTGCTGTCTTAAGTTACAAGGAAAGTTGAGAGAAGATAAGTGTGAACGGAATTTTGTTCGGACAACATAACTCAGGTCGACTCAGCATCAACTTGGCACCAGAGAATGAGATATTGATGTCGTCTGTATGATGCTGACTATATCAACTATAGTGTGTCGTTGAACAAAGAAATATTGGGTCTAACTAACATCAATATACACAAGGTATGAAACGTCTACAACAGGACATCTACAAGGTATCTACAACAGAACATCAGGAAAGAATGCGAGAGGAAGACCACGAAAAAGATGCTTAGATGGCATAGCAGAATCCTGTCAAAGAGCAAAAATAACAATCACACAAGCCACCAGAACGGCGCAAGACAAAAACAAAAACCACAACACTGGGCAACAACCCGGTAGCAGTGTGACGACAAAAGAAGAAGAAGATGAAAACGGTAGACGGTATAAATTGATGTATCTACGCAGAATGATGTGAGTATCAAGAAGAGACTGGGTTAGAAATGAAGATATGAAAAAGGTGGGTACAACATCATCAAGAAACAACAGATTAAATAGTTTGTCCAAAAAAGTAGATTACCAATAACCAATAAACAATGCGCCTCAAAGAGCAATGTTACTCTGATACAGTAGATACAACAATATGGACCTCAGAAAAAACAGAGCAGTTAAAGACTATTTATAATGCGCACACAATAGTCGATTCTATTAATCTCTATGTATCCTGTCGCTGTAGTCGATTCTACGAGAATCTCTACGTATCCTGTCGCTGTAGTCGATTCTACAAGAATCTCTTCTTATCCTGTCGCTGTACGGCAAACAGGATTAGAGAATGGCGAAGAAAACATTAATAATGACATACATAGATTTCAGAATTCATGAAAACATAACATATAGTTCATAGTTCATAAGTACGGTTCCAACTTCACTGCAACGGGTCACCCCATAATTCCTCCGTTCCTGTGCCAATGAATATCACACGAAATGCTAACACCTGTGAAAAGTTTCCTTGTGAACTAATTCCAGAATGAAACAGCCGCGTACCGCCACAAAAAAGCAACCTGCACCGCATAATATGCATATGGCCGTCGCGAATGTAGCAACACAAAACTGTTCATCACTTGAATTGCAATTCTTGTCGAAGGGACATCAATCACGGCAAAATCCAGCTTTCTGCACTCGCAATATTACTGCATACGGCAGATTGAGCTTGTTCGTCATAACCGCTGTCCGCCATTTTCTGAATACACACAACAAACGCACGGTTGACACAGCAAAAAGCACTACATGTAACAGTAACAACTCACAGCGTTGCTCAAGCACTAACTCAGTAGCTCGGCAAACGAAACCGGAAAATACCCGACCAAACATGGCAGGAATGCGCTAGCGTGTTCAGAATCAAACCGTTCTGACTCTGAATGGTCCTCCCGCATTCCGCCATTGTTGGCCAGATTTTTTCAAAAAGCCAAAAATAACATATATATGTGATAAAATGTATTGAAATAAAATGTGTAATCTTTCTTATCCGGATCATCATCAAGGTGCGTATCCTTTATAGGACGTTACTCTCTTTGTAGTGTATCTGAAATTCACTCTGTCTCTAGCCAGTTCACCCCCTTCGTCGATGATCATGTTCATGGTTTCTTTAATATCTTGTATCCATCTTCTTCTTGGTCTGCCTCTGCGTCCTGGGACCCTGCCCTCTAATATCCGGATACCACAGGGAAAGGGCATAAGATAGAATTTAGTGGAAATTGTTTTTCTTTGACTTATGTACGTTTGAGCACGGCGAGAGTTGATGATACTGATGATCAGGGGCGGCTCGTCATTAAGGGCCAGTAGGGCCGGGTCCCAACAAAAATAAGGTGTAACGTGTATTTATTATTTTATACATTAAAATATATTCTAACCGAAACCATGATTTTTCCAAAAATATCTGTCTGGCTCCACCAACAAAAATGATCACGAGCCGCCACTGCTGATGATGATGATGATTACGAAGATGACGACTGACGACAATCGTGACTTTCTTATCATGTACAATATTATCTACAACAACACAATGGACATAGATAAAATATTGAGGAAAAAAACCAACCTTTTCCTTCTCCAGTTAGTATACACTTGAGGATAAAAAGATAACGTCCAGGCAGCAAAGTACATCCATCCAATAACAGAAGCTGCTGTATTTATTGCTTCACTGTGCATAATCTTGCCTGAAGTAAAATTGGACACATTTTCTTCGACACTTACATTCATTTTCAATGCTTTTATAACACACTATAATTTGCATGAATTTATAGCACACTTCTAACACGAACTTCTACAGCTTGTTGAAATATTGAGACACTTCTAAAATATTGTGAACCTACACAGAAGAAACTCATGAAAAAAAACTGCACTATATGATGTGTTATTTTGTATTTCTTCAATCGTGAAGTATATCCATTGATAAAGATTACATTTCTACAAATGTCTTCTGAATAAGGTTTACATGAAATCAGGTATCAAATCACCTGCACACTACTTGAATGCAAATATTGCAATGTATACCTGTATGATATAACCCGATGTGGGTCTTGGTAGTATTTTACAGGCCAGGTGCCAATAAATGGTGACAATACATTGCTACAGTGGAACGGGTCGATAAACCACAGCTTTACATATCAGGGTTTAAAGATGTGCGTTTATGAACCATTTGAACATGTACGACTTTGTTACATTTCAGTTGGTAATTTTCACTCTGTGGCGTAGAGTTAGGTGCTCACTCTGTGGCTAGAGGTTAGTGCTCACTTGTGCGTAGGTTAGTTGCTCACCTGTGGCGTAGGGTTAGGTGCTCACTCTGTGGCGTAGAGGTTAGGTGCTCACTCTGTGGCGTAGAGGTTAGTTGCTCACTCTGTGGCGGAGGTTAGTGCTCACTCTGTGGCGTAGAGGTTAGGTGCTCACCTGTGCGTAGAGGTTAGGAGCTCGATTCTCATTCCAAATGTACTCGGTTCGCTTCCTCGTAGAGTCATCAGGATATTTTTTCCATATTCCGAATCTCATTGTAGGTGAGATCGTGTTCCTAGTCCTATTGGGAACGTGCGATAAAACGTAGATCCTGTGTTCAAGTTGAAGACGTAAAAGTTCAAAATCGAGGAGCAGGCTGGAAAGTTACTGTCCGTGCAAAATTTATTAGAAAGATTAAAAATTTTAATTCCTTCACAATATTCACCTTCTAAATTACATTTGGATCCTCGCCTGTGCAACGGGGTTCGTGCACTGCAGCTGAGGATCTTCCTGTGTAAGAAAGAGATCGGATCACACATGGCTACTCACCGAAAAGCATAACGATCGTGCTATCAATCAATAAATCAATCAATCACATTTCATTTATATTGTTGTTACTATATATCTATCAAAAAGAATAACTGGTGATGTCCTAGTTGGAAATGTAAAGATACAAATCAGAACATAAATACTTCAAATGAGCAGAGTCCTGCGAGTTACTGCTTGAAAACCATCGCATTATGCAACAGGTGTATTGTTGTAGACATCTGCTCTTTATCTAAATAGGTTTTGTTTTGTTTTTAAAACCCGGAATGACTTTACAAGTCAAAAACATCAGAACATTAGTCAAGTGTGTCGACGTAATTGTGACATGTTTTGAAGAGATACATTTCCTTTTTGTCATGATTTATCACCTTTAGGACAACCTACCGCTCTCATTACCTAAACTCAATCAGTGCCTATTTTAATCACCATTTACATAACTCACCACTGACTGCAAACATCATTTTGATAATACACAACCTAGTTCACGTATCCTCCAGTTCATTCACCACCTAGTTCAATCCCCATTCAATTCAATCATCCAGTAGTTCATTTACCACCTAGTTCAATCTCCATTCAATTCAATCATCCAGTAGTTCATACAACCATTAGTTAATTCCACATCCCCAGTTTCATCCCCCTTCCCTTGTTTATTCCCTAGCTGGTTCAATTACTACCTAATTCAACGACACCCTTGCTCTCACCAGTGCAATCACCTCTTAGCTCAATCACCTCTTAGCTCAATCACCTCTTAGCTCAATCACCCTTAGCTCAATCACCTCTTAGCTCAATCACCCTTAGTTCAAACACCTCTTAGTTCAACTATACCCCCTAGCTCGACCCTAGTGCAATCACCCCTTAGCTCAATCACCCCTTAGCTCAATTACCCCTTAGCTCAATCACCCCTTAGCTCAATCACCCCTTAGCTCAATCACCTTTTAGCTAAATTCCCTTAGCTCAATTAACCTTAGCTCAATACCCTTAGCTCAATCACCCTTAGCTCAATTACCCCTTAGCTAAATTTGCCCCTTAGCTCAATTACCCCTTAGCTCAATTACCCCTTAGATCAATCACCCCTTAGCTCAATTACCCCTTAGCTCAATCACCCCTTAGCTCAATTACCCCTTAGCTCAATCACCCCTTAGCTCAATCACCCCTTAGCTCAATTACCCCTTAGCTCAATACCCTTAGATCAATCACCCCTTAGTTCAATCACCCTTTAGCTCAATCACCCCTTAGCTCAATCACCCTTTAGCTCAATCACCCCTTAGCTCGATCCTAGTACATTTACCTGTTAGCTCAATCACTACCTAGTTTCCGCTAGTTCATTCACCACCTAGTTCATTCACCACCTAGTTCATTCACCACCTAGTTCATTCACCACCTAGTTCATTCACCACCTAGTTCATTCACCACCTAGTTCATTCACCACCTAGTTCATTCACCACCTAGTTCATTCACCACCTAGTTCATTCACCACCTAGTTCATTCACCACCTTGTTCATTCACCACTTAGTTCATTCACCATCTAATTCATTCACCGCCTAACTTCACTCCCTCCCCTAAGTTTAACCCCACCCTCCCACCCCTTGTTCAATCACCACCTTAATAATTAATTACATTTCTCATTCATTTCCCTAGTTATTCCCCCCATCCCCACCTGCATGTCTCATCTATTACAGTCAACACCTTCGTAACTTATCACTTAATTTACTCACAATCTCGTCCCTTCACCACCTACCACACTCATCAAATACCACACTCACCGAATATCACACTCACATCTACCACACTCACCGAATACCACACTCACCGAATATCACACTCACATCTACCACACTCACCGAATACCACACTCCCCGAATATCACACTCACATCTACCACACTCACCGAATATCACACTCACCACCTATCCCACTCTCCACTTAGATCACTCAATTATTCCACTCATGAACTAGTTCAACAACCACCTACTTCAGTCACCACATGGTCATGTTCCAGTCCGCCCCTAGAGAACAGTATTACGATCCACTCATCAACATTAAACACCAGCCTCTCCAGTCAACGGACAACTTTGCTTATCTTGGCAGCCTCCTATCCAGATCGGCAAACATAGATTCTGAGGTCCACAATAGGATATCCAAAGCCAGTGCTGCGTTCGGAAGGTTACGTGTCACTGTGTGGGAACGGAAGGGGATAAGCATAGTCACAAAGCTGAAAGTTTACCAGGCCATAGTGCTAACCACGCTGCTGTACGCAAGCGAGACATGGACAGTGTATAGCAGACACGCAAGAAAATTAAACCATTTCCACACAAGCTGTCTACGCAGAATACTAAAAATAAACTGGCAGGACAAAATTCCAGACAGCGAAGTCCTCACAAGAGCAAAGATCCCAAGCATCAACACCCTATTGCAGAAGGCCCAAGTGAGATGGGTCGGTCATGTTGCTCGAATGCCTGATAAACGCATCCCAAAACAGTTGATGTATGGCGAACTTGAAGGGGCAGACGTTTAGCTGGTGGACATAAAAAACGCTTTAAAGACACTCTTAAAGTGTCTCTGAAATGCTTCGATATAGACAATACGTGCTGGGAATCCTTGCGCAAGATCGCCAAATGTGGCGCTGTAACAACAAAAGAGGAACCCAAATAGCTGAGAATCATCGTATTGTTGAGTCACAGAGAAAACGAGCAGCGCGAAAAGACAGAGCACACAACACACACATGTCTAACCTTGATCATGTATGCCCCACCTGTGGTCGGGATTCTGTTCTAGGATTGGACTCTACAGTCACCTCCGCACACACCAGAGAGGTGCAACAGTACACGTCTGAGATTGTTGTCATCATCGCTTGCGATGGACGGCTATTATTACTCCTCCTTAGTACATTCCTCCTTAGTACATTCCTCCTTAATTTACTCCTCGCTTAGTACATTCCTCCTTAGTACATTCCTCCTTAGTACATTTCCTCCTTAGTACATTCCTCCCTTAGTACATTCCTCCCTTAGTTCATTCCTCCCTTAGTTCATTCCTCCCTTAGTACATTCCTCCCTTAGTACATTCCTCCCTTAGTACATTCCTCCCTTAGTACATTCCTCCCTTAGTACATTCCTCCCTTAGTACATTCCTCCCTTAGTACATTCCTCCCTTAGTTCATTCCTCCCTTAGTTCATTACTCCCTTAGTTCTTTCATATCTTAGTTCACGTCCTACTTAACATATTCATCACAATGACATCTGATCAGCTACATGTATAATCACCAAGCTTTTACCCATAGCTCGCATATGCCCGAGCATTGACACATCTTGACTCACGCAACAGAACCACAGATGGTGTGCAAACCATCAACAACCACTATTCGGAATGAATAATTATCATAAGAGAGATAGATATCAAAGTCAGTTACTTAGTCATGGTTCTAACTTCACCGCAATGTGTTGCTCAATAATTAATATGCCCATACATCAGCAAACTCCACTCAAAATGCTGATTATTGTTCATGTTAACTCATAATGGAATCAGATGTATCGACACAAACCAGCAGCTTGCACGCACATTAAATGTATACGGTGAGGCATCAACGTATTACTCATCAGCAAGCTGCTTCATTATTTGTTGTAAGCATTATTTTTGTTGCAAATCACGGCTCAAAATATGAACATGGTCTTGGACGCAAATAACATACATATGAGTTCATCATCATCAAGTAGCTTGTCTCTTCCGGAACGTGGCTCCCATGACAGCATTCCTGAAAAACTCTCTGTTCTGTGCAAGTTGGCCGGCGTCAGCGGCAGTCATTCTCAGATCGTCAATGACATCTTGTACCCATGGATCAGATCACATACAAATCACACAGAGTGGTTAACAAGTGGCCAATATGGAGCGTTAGAAGAAGAAGAAAAAGAAGAAGAAGAAGACGAAGCTAAAGGCTTGGTTATTGGTTACTAAACTGACATCATTGCACTCCGAGCAGACCCATAGGTGCTCAGTCTTAACCAACAGATATCGAGGAGAATGCATACTGATGGTACCCGTGGCTCGCTGAGCTAAAGTCACCACACAGAAGTGCTGATTGACTTAGCTAGTGGCCTAACTCTGTGATACAGACAGGAGTGATGTGCATACCATTATATCCCTTTTATTCAAGTTTGCACAACGTACCATATCCTAGATTATGTTCAGTGGCTAACGTAACAAATAATGTAGGCCATGGTTCATAATTTATTTCAATCCCAACTTTTCAATTCAGTAAAAGGGCTTTTTAGAGCATATAATAATGATGAAAAGTTAATTGCATATCCTTTACAGGACTTTGCGAATCAACTTCCTGTTTTTTTAACGCTGTTTGTGTTTTTTCTAGGCATTATTACGTTCATGAGAGCGCGGTAGCGTAGTTGTTAGTGAACTCGCTTCTCAAGGCTGGTGGTCCGGGTTCAACTCCCGCAGTGTGCGTGGAATTTTCCCGACCGCGATGGCTCTCAGGTCGACCCAGCCTCAACTGGGTACCATACATGCTCTAGGAACGTAAAGGCGGCCGGCGTGATGCTGACCACATCACCCATCGTGTGCCGACTGTCAATGAAAAATACGAACCTAACACCGTATTACTCTATATACCACATGGTATAAAAGGTTTCCTTGTTTCCTTTTTATTTATAGTTATATATGTATATGTATGTGCAGCGCGCGTGTGTGTGTGGTGTGGGTGTGTGTTTGTTTACACTACTATATATTAGCTTTAATTTCGTGTAAACATTTAGACTGATGTGTAAACAATACTCATTCAACATGTAATATTTTCTGGTCAAATTTTAGTTCTCATAAATCTAAACCGGCTTAAAGGCGTGGCAGAACCAGACTGGAATTGATTATTGTTCTATGTCATTTTTTTCCTGCCAATTTTGTGTAACCTGTCGTGTTTATGACAATAATGAAGACACCATTTTAACTAATATTTGTTTACGGATCTGTAAGGAAATCAGAAATCACTATTAATTTAAATGCTGAAAGATTCAGGTTGACTTAAATAAAGTGTATAAATTAAATAATAATAAAGTCTATAGCCTGGTTCACTGCTAACAACAGATGGAAATGGGATGAAGAAATTAAAAGAAGAACAAGCATGGTTTTACAAAACATTAAACAACTAAAATCAGTATCTTTAGGTGCCTACCAAACCAATTTGCAACGTATACACTGTTCTTGGCAAAGATCAAACATATCACAAAGAGTGATTAAAATTGGTTGTAAAGAACGAACGCAAAGAAGAAGAAGAAATCAGTATGGAACGGAACTGATAAGAAAACAAAGATCATAATACTAAGAGCATGCATATTCCCAGTGGCAACGTATGGGTGTGAGGCATGGACATTTATTAAAGCAGTGGGAAAACATTTATGTGCTTTCGAATATAAGTGTTACAGAAGAGTCCTTCGTATATCTTGGACAGAGAAGAGAACAAATAGATCTATCCAGAAAGAACTCAGAAACAAATAAAACTGGCTGATGTTACAAATAAGAAAATTAGAGTATTTTGGACATATAAAAAGACAGGAAAGGCTGGAGAAGACCATCATGGAAGGATGAAGAGAAGAAGAGGAAGACCACGGAGAAGATGGATTCAGGATGTAACTGATGGTTTCAACATGACGACTGCAGAGGCAGGACATCTGGCCTATGAGAGAGAAATTCCGGAGGACTGTTGGGGTGTCAAAGTTCTGCTCAGGACAAGCTATTTGATGATGATAGTTGATGATAGTGAGCGAAGTCTTCTTGGGGAACTGAAGAGTGCTTGACTATCCTGTGAGACCATAAAGAAAACAGTCAGACACCGAGAAGAGTGACAAACAACTTTGAGGCCCTATGCTCCTTGAGGAGCGGAGAGGAATAAGTGAGTAAGTAATTTAAGTCTGATAAGTCCATCCGTAGAGGCGTTAGTCTGCGTGGCGAACGAGCGTACATAGTTACTTTAGTGAACAATCGCTGATGTTATCTGTTGATCTTTTGTGAAACCTTTTGATATCCGGCCGTCATGGCCATGGCCCACCAAAAATATTGAGTAACCTGTACTTATTATTTTAGACATTATTTGTTCATATTATTACTTTCAACGAGATACTGATTAGCTTTGAAAGTTGATATATAACGCTAAAATATCATACACAGTCTGAAATTTGAAATTCATAATCTTTTACCCCTAATTAGTATACGCCTCTAGTCATTAGGGGCCAATAAGAACCGCCCTCCAAACCAAAAGAATTAACGTGTACTTATTATTTTAGAAATTATTTTTCGTAATTATTACTTTTAATTTGACACTGATTAGCTTAACCAGTTGAATATATAACACTAAAATATAAATATTATATCAGAATAATATAACAATCCTGTTATTTATATAATATCTCCCTTTTCAAAAATACTTATATATACTGAATTTTGCCTCTAATACTTCAAGCATTGTGTCATGCACTATTTCTGGGGCTAATTTACAAGTTCCTACATTGCGGCCTCTGACCCTTGATCGCTATTGCAATAATAATTGCCAAAATAACGTCATTTTCATTCGCATTCATTCTTACGCAGCCAAACTACTTCTCAGATAAAACGAGGGCCTAGCTCAAATAGTTCGTTTAATTATCGATTGAATCCCCAATTTTATTTTTTTTAAATAGTATAAAATTATAGAAAGTAATGGTATACAAACCTTCTTATAATAATATTAGTTTTATGGTATTGGTCCTTGCATTAATACATCTTCTCTACAGCAATAAATGAAACGACATTCCTGACCTTTGAGCTTGGTTCCCCTGTACGTCCGCTTCCGTGAACTCTGACCTGTCGACTGACGTTACTTGATCTAGTTTAGCTAGTTTACCCTTTTTAATGGCAAAACACGTAATAACAAAGTACAGTAGTTTTACAAATTACAAAAACAATTACAATATACAGCAACATTTCGACCAACAAGGCCTTTATCAAGCAAAGGAACAACAGGAGTGACGAATTAAAAAAACCACTAACATATGGACGACTACATACGGAGATATAATGGCAATATGTTTACGATGTCCTGATCTTTCACAAGTTCGTGGTTTGTTGTCATGTGGGCGCCCAAATTTCAATTTGCGTTCCAGACAAGTTTTAAAAAAAAAATATTCTGTAGGCGCTCCTGTCATTTGATGTGTCCGAAATATTTAATTGTCCTTGATTTTATATTATTTAATAGCCATCATGATTAGGAACAGATTTAAAAATAATGTAATGAACACCAAAACATATCCAGGAGCAGATATAAATTCTGATCATAATCCAGTGATGATCAAACTAAATATAAAACTAAAAAGATAGACCAACCAACAAGAAAAGAACCACATATAGATATATCAGCACTTAAACAATCAGAGATACAACAGAAATATTGTGTGGAAGTAAAGAACAAATATGAATGCCTAATGACAGAGTGCTTAGAACAATACAGAAGAAAATCCAAGAAAGTAGCCAATAAATGGGATTGCTTAAAACAGAGTATACAAACTGCAAACAAAAACCTGCCTGTAAAAGAATCCATGAAAAATCAAATGTGGATGACTGATGAAATCTTAGAAAAATGACAGAACGAAAGAAAGCCAAGAACACCCCAAAGTATACAATTTTAGGCAACGAAATACGCAACATGTGCAGAACCACAAAAGTAAACTGGTTAGAAAGAAAATGCAAGGAAATAGAAGATATGGCAGAAAACACAGGACTAGAGATATGCACAGAGAAATAAGACAAATGACAAGTAAGAAAAATAATATAAAAAGTAGAGGATGTATCAAAAACAACAACCAACTTTTGTTTGATAAAACAGAAATATTGACAAGATGGACAGAATATGTAACGGCTCTATTTGGTGATCAAGAAGCAGTAAACACAGTATAAAGTGCAATGACAGCCCAAGAATATTAAAATCTGAAGTTGTAAGAGCAATCGAAACAATGAAGCGAGGAAAAACTGCAGGATTGGACAATATTACTGTGGAAATGTTAACCTCCTTAGAGGATTTTGGTATTTCAACCATTACAGATTTGTGCAATGATATATATAACACAGGATATATACCAAGAGACTTGAAGACATCAGTATTCATACCACTACCCAAAAGCCCAAAGCACAGGAGTGCACAGACTATAGGACAATTAGCCTGATGAGCCACATAACAAAAATACTACTCAAGATCATACATGAAAGAATTTAAAAAACAAGATAGACATAGAAGTAGGAGAAGAACAGTTTGGCTTTAGAAAGAACAGAGGAACAAGAGAGGCAACACTTTGTATAAGACTACTCGCTGACAAGTATATAGAAGTGCAAAAAGTATCTACTTGTGTTTCATCGATTATAGCAAAGCTTTTGACAGAGTCCAACATGAAAAGCTAATCATATGTCTACAAGAAATAGGCCTAGATGGGGATGATATCAGACTAATAAGTAACATATACTGGGAACAGACAGCAATAATAAAATATGAAAATAGCTACTCTCCATACATAGACATAAAGAGAGGAGAGTGAGACAAGGATGCATACTGTCACCAAGCCTATTTAACATCTACACAGAGAAAATCTTCAAACAACTAGAGGAATGCCAGGACTCAAGATCAATGGAAAAATAATAAATAACTTAAGATATGCAGATGACACAGTATTGTTAGCAGAAAATGAACAAGATCTACAAGAATTAGTGGACAAATTGGACAGAACTAGCAAGGAATATGGATTAGACATTAACATACAGAAAACAAAAACTATGGTAATCAACAAGGAAATGGAAAAACCTAAAATGAATATAAAAATACATGGAGAATTACTACATCAAGTAAAAGCTACTCCTATCTCGGTCAGATGATAACAGATGATGGCAGATGTATAACAGAAATTTAAAAAGAGAATAGGAATGGCCAAGGATAATTTCAATAGTATGAGAAGTTACTGACATCCAAACAAATCACAAACAGGCTAAAAATGAGAATGATCAAATGCTATATATATCCTATATTAATGTATGGCTCGAAACATGGACAATGAACAAGCAGTTAGAAGACAGAATTGATGCATTTGAGATGTGATATATAGAAGAATAACAGAGTTTCTGGACAGAAAACAGACAAATAAACAAGTTTTAGGAAAACTAGGCATGAAGAACAATTATTAAGAGAAATAAATTCAGACAAGTAAAGTATTTTGGGCACATAAAAGGCATGACACCATGATAAAACATTTACTAGAGGGAAGTTGAGGGAAGAGAGCCGAGAGATGTGGGAAACTTTCAAAATGGACAGGTTACAGTCTGGCATTGCACATCGAGGCGAAGACAGAGATGCTGAATTCATTGCAGAACTTCGATGTAGATCGCCTGATTGATGATGAATAGCCAACTCTCTTTAGTATCAAGCTGTTGCAGAACAGAAGCGTTTGTTCTTTTCCTAAACGGGGTAATGGGGACTAGCGCACATATGGACAACGTCGCGCCAGGATTAGTGAGCTGGCACTAACCGAGATCCTACCCACCTCCACGTGGTGACCCTGGAAACAGACAACGGTTCTTATCTGGCTAATCGCGTAGGGATCGAAGGAGAGCTACTCTGGTATAAGTAGTGATGCAGACGCAGTTACATTGGATGAGATCCGCTCGCAACACAGACGAGCAGAATCCCAAAGTGGTTATTAATGCACATCTCTCCCAGCCGATATGAAAAGCTGAACAAATAAGCATAATGGGATGAAGGGTGCATCCAGAGAAGAAACTGGGCCCATATCGGGCGAAACTCGGAGCCACAAGGTGGGAGCTCGAATTGAGTTGCGTGTCATGACAGTATTGAGGCATAATAAATGTGAGCACGGTGAGAAAACAGATAAACACGGTGAGCAGGCACCAAAGTAGAGCGAACACGCATACGGACGATACACATGGGAGCCCACCGGTGGGGACAGACATGCACGGTGCTGATGATAGAGCGATGAAAAGGTGTGGCAAACGTAGGGGTGAGCGGACGACCCAATAGTGTGGAAAAAGTGGAAGCCCAGCAGAGGCTTGAATCCAATACAAAAGTTCCTACCGAATGGCGATAAACTGTGCACAGTGAGATAGAAATGGGTAACGTATCGCCAGTAGAACAATATGAGCACAAGTGACAGGAAAAATGGACGGCCCAGTCGGTGGACGAGGCACAAGCAGAAATGGGCGAATGGGCACCAAAAAGAAACGCGAGATGGCGAGCGTCGAAGATGGGGTCTCCATCCAGAGAGCAATAACCGAGTTTCCCCTCGCAGATAACTACTATTGCCTTGTAGTTGATTTGGGACAATCAAAGTCTAGTGGAGCAAACCGTATACAAAACTGGACGGCAGGCAAACCAAACAGTCAAAAAAAAGACTGGTAAACTGGACAAATGACGCTCAACAAACCGGAGGAAGGTTGTCTAAGGGTAGCTACCTTAAAAAAGAAAATAGCAACCTGCTGCCTTGCAGGCTGGCTGGTGACAGCCGAGGCGACGGAGTGCGAACCCAGTAAACGCTGGCTAACACCGGACACATCGCCGAAGGATAAGCACCAGGGCTCCAAATGGCGCTCCAGGTGTGACGAAATACATCCATGCTAATGCTGCAATGAATCAGATTTCCACATGAAAACAGAATTTATGGGGAAATCTGGTACATCAGTCTAAGCGGTGATCGCGCGTTCGAGAGAGAGAGAGAAATAAAGAGAGAGAGAAAGGTGTAACAACTTCCCGGAATAGACAAGAAATAGTAAATACTCCAAAACCCTAATTTTCCGAAATTTTTGCCGGACCCAACCAAAAAAATGACCACGAGCCGCCACTGCAACTAAGTATTTCATTATACAATACAAAGCAAACACATTTATTAAAGAAACTTGATGCACACAAAGCTTTCAATCAGAACATGACTTTTCAGCTTTTGGCTCGGCCATGGCATCATAACCTTCGTCACGTGCCACGACACTAAATTTTTGGGACCTGTGGCTTTCTCCCAGCCGGATTGAATCGCACACACAGGATAGTCACCGTAGTCAACGCGTACGAACACGCTGTGCAGACGGGCATCTCGCCGGCTTTAAAGCTAATCAAAATTTACAGAAAAATAGTATCATTATAACATTATGTATGGGCTTTCAAAACCACAATATGTTTGAAAGAATATTAAACATTTAGTTAGGATTAAGTATGCATCTATTATTTTCATTTGATCCATGGTGCTCCTTCTGTACATACCAAGCCAGCCAATCTATCAGCCGTCATTACCTAACTTCTGATTTTGTCCCGATCCAGCTGAGCTTCAGCTCTTCGGTTCGTGCCAGAATACCTGGGGAATATGGGCTTTCTGCCAGACCGAATTGAATTGCACTACGAGGCTAGTCACCCGTCGTCACGCGCTATGAACACGCTGGCAGGTGGGGCGACTCCGCATCACGAGCGAAAGGGTTAAATACGACATAGGTGTTTGGTAAGTACCCTACAGAATAAACGTTAAAATACGACATAGTGTTTGGCAAGTACACTCACAGAATAAACGTTAAAATACGACAAAGGTAGTTTGTAAAGTAACCACAGAATAAACGTCAAAATACGACATAAGGTAGTTTGAAAGTACACCCACAGAATAAACGTCAAATACGACATAGGTAGTTTGTAAAGTACACCCACAGAATAAACGTTAAAATACGACATAATTAGTTTGGTAAGTACACCCAGAATAAACGTCTATTTAGTTGTGATGCTTTCGTAAACAACATTATTTTTTAGTTTTGATAGATAAACATTGACAGATTGACTAACTTTCTTTTCTTTTTTTCTTATAATTTCTTGCTACTGTCCTCCTTTTCTATTTAATGTCTTTCCTCTCCTTTATGGCTTCTCTTCTACCATTCATTTTTATGTGTTTAATTTGTTTGTTTTTAATTTTCCTTCTTTCCATTTCCTTCTTTTCAATATTACTTTTCATCTTTTTCATTCATTCTTTTACTTTTCCTTTTTATTCTACTTCTATTCATCCTCCCTGTTTTAGATATCTTTCTTAATTATATTTATTGTTAACATTCAAGTTCTTAAGTAGTTCCTTGTCCTCGTGGAAGTTGCTTTCATCATAGTCCGCCTGAAAATCTATCTGTCTCTTGTAAGTTATCCCGTCTCTTCCAGCGTCATATTCAAAGTTTCTTTAGTGAACACGGATGTTGAATGATGACAGGAGCAATGTTCAAGTGCGTCTAACTGTTTAAGAACGGACACTAAAAGTCTATACATTTGATTCTCCCTGTCTATCCTCACGCTAGCACAAACAACACCACAGAGCATGAATCTGTATCCTTGGCTTATTGAATTCTCACTGTATTTCTATCTTATTAATTCTTATCATCTTTGCTCTTTTGTATCAAATGTCTACAATCTGTCAAACTTTCAATTCTTGATACATCTTGTGCTGTTGTTGCATCAAATGTCTAATACTGTCAAACTTTCAATTCTTGATACATATTGTGCTGTTGTTGCATCAAATGTCTACGTACTGTAAACTTTCAATTCTTGATACATATTTGCTGTTGTTGTCAAATGTCTCAGTCTTCAAACTTTCAATACTTCTCATCTTGGCTGTTGTTGCATTAAATGTCTACATTTCACCAATATACATCTTTTTTTTGCATTAAATTCACAGTACTCAACTTTCAATTCTTGATACATCTTGTGCTGTTGTTGCATCAAATGTCTACATCTGTCAAACTTTCAATCTTCCATCTTGTCTTTGTTGCATTAATGTCTACAGTCTTCAAACTTTCATATGTACATCTTGGCTGTTTGCATTAAATGTCTACATACTGTTATTCTTGATATATCTTTGCTGTTGTTGCATCAAATGTCTCAGTTGTCAAACTTAACTTTAATCATAGATACAAATCAGTAAAATAAAGATTTTAATCGTATTGCGTAAGTGTTCGCCTATCGACTCGGACACAAGTAGGTTGATTGATCAATTGATTGATAGGACCATCATCATTGCACTTCGGTAAGTAACCATGTGTCTATCTTCTTACAGGAAAATTTCGCTGCAGTGCGAACTCCTGCCCGGTAGGTCCGTTAATTGAAGGTAAGGTATTTTGTATGAATTTTTTTTAATCTTTTATAATAATTTGCGGTGGCAGCTTTCAGCCAGCTCTTCTCATTAGCTGCCAAGGTTCTTTACGGGCTCAATTGAACACGGATCTACGTTTCGTCCGTCTCTGTATGACTTGGAACTCGATCTCTCTACACGGATCAGGATCTCTGGAAAATATACCGATTGTAACGTGGCAACCTGTTACCTTTGGCGGGCGATCACCTAACCTCTACGCTACAGAGACCATCGGACCAAGAAAGTTGTGGTTTTGGTCTTCGATCCGAAGCGACTTCAGCTCTTTGGCTCGAGGCCATGGACATCAACCCTTCGGTCGGTGCCACGGACCGTAGATCTGGGACCTGTGGCTTTCTGCCAGCCCGGAATTGAACAGCACACAGAGGATAGTCACCAGTAGTTCACTACGAACACGCTGGCAGACGGGCTCCGCGGCTAAAGCTAATCAATTTACAGAAAGATTATCTTTATAACATTATGTTCGGCTTTCATAAGCACAATATGTGTTTGAAGAATATTAAACATTTAGTTAGGATTAAGTAGCATCTATTATTTCATTTGATCCATGGCAGCTCCTCTGATATTATGCCAACCAGCCAATCTATCAGCTCGTTCATACCCTTAACTCCTGCATTTTCCGATCCAAAGCCGGCTTTCACTCTTCGTTCGTGCCACGAATACCGGACTGGAATCTGGGCTTCTGCCACCGCATTGAATCTGCACTCACGGCTAGTCCCTCGTCAACGCGCTATGAACGCTGGTCAGGTGGGCGACTCCTGTATCCGAGCGAAAGGTTAAATACGATACGGTAGTTTGGCACAGTACACCCACAGAATAAACGTCTATTTAGTGTGTGATGCTTTGTAAAACAACATTATTTTAGTTTGATAGATAAACATTGACAGAAGTTGACTAGAATCTTTCTTTCTTTATCAGGGCTTGGCTCAGTGGCGGCTCGTCATTAAGGGCCAGTGGGGCGGGCCCTACCAAAAATAAGGTGTAACGTGTTTTTATTATTTTATAAATTAAAATATAACCTAACCGAAACCATGATTTTTCCGAAAATTTCTGTTTGGCCCCACCAACAAAAATGATCACGAGCCGCCACTGTAAGATATATATTCTAAGACGTACAATGTCGTTAAAGACATTAATATTATTTTTAAAGTGCGTGTTAGATTAGAAGTAGGACGGTATCTTGGTATGATTAGTTACAAATGTGGATTTTATGGATAGAACAAGATAGATCCCAGTGAACCAAGAGATGGAGAAGAGGCGAAGAAACGATGATGGCGCTGTATAGGACACACCTTGAGAAAACCCGAAGAGAATAAAGCAAATAAAATCAGCAGACCCTGGAACCAGCATGTAAAGCAAAAGAGTGGGAAGACTAGAAATTAATGGAGAATATATTTAGAGACATAGATTGACCATATACCAAAGAGATGGAAGGAGCTTGATGATATAGCTAAAGATGAGGAAACTTGACAAGGGTTGGTTGGGGATATATGCCAAAACCGGAGTTAAAAAGACCTAAGTGAGAGCGAGAAAGAGAGAGAGAGAATGAGAGAGAGAGAACTCGATATGTGTAAAAATAACACACACATACATGTAGACATGCATTTATGTACTCAGTGACTCACATACAATTTATTTACACACTTCCACACCTGCAGAAACTATATACACATTATTGCATTTACAATTTCACACATGACTTACTTGGATAAATAAATATTCTACATACCTTTATGAAAACTGCAACATATCTTCTAACTGTCTGTCTCTAGTGAAACGGTCCATTAATCGCATTAGCATGATTATACATAGTGAAATCAGGAACACACACCACATGCTACTGGCTACAACAGAACTTGAACTTCCAGTTTGTGATGATGAGAAATTATCGCCAAATTACCAATAATTACTGTGCTACAAAACGTATAAATAATTTGTTACGAATATAAGTAACAACAAAACATGGGTTTACAGCCGAAGGTTGAAACATTGCACCGGGTTTTACCCTATATAGCTCGGTCTCTCTCCGCAGAAATGACACGCCACCTGTAGAGAGTATTGCACAAAGCACGTACTCCGTATCTCGGCAACGGTCCTAAGGATCTTAAAAAATGCACCTTATGAACAGAACGACGCCGCCCGGATTCCAACCCACGATCTTTTGATTACAATGCAAGGGCTTAACCACAGAGAGGTGTTGTGAGTCAGATCATTTTCACTGAAAATTAAGGACACGGAGAAGTACAAGTACGTTTGTGCTGAATAGGACACAACTTAAGAAAACCAGAGTGGAATATAACAAGAAAGTCCCTTTCCTAGATCCAGCAAGGAAATAGAAAGACATGGAAGCTAAGAAATACACGAAGAGATATTGAAGCCAGGGAGTAATGATATAATATACAGAAGGGCAGGGAAAATGCTGTAAGAGATAGTTGTAATAATAATAATTCCTCTCGTACCGTTAAACGTTACATAGGGCCTGTAAGCAATTTCTCCATACCGCTCTATGCTGGACAACTCGCTCAATCTCCTCTATGGAACTGAGACCGATATTTCTTGCCTCTCTCAGCAAAGTTCGTTTCAGGGTCTTTTAGGTCGTCTCTCTTTTTGAACCTTTGCATTCCCCTTCAATGCCTGCTTTGATATTCGTTGATCATTTCTCCTCAAGGTGTGTCCAACATATCTCCATCTAAATTTCTTGCAAGTTTCTGTAGCTCTTTAAATTTCTTGTGAAGAGGTAGCTGGCCTGACGCACAAGTCCTCCTCCTTTTTTCATAGATAGTTAAGGATAGGAAAACTTTACATGAGTTGGTTGAGGGTATATGCCCCAACCGGTGATAACAAGAAGGAAGAAGTAATTTATGTGTGATCGTGTCGTTCAGTGCACTGACCAAAACAAAAACACTTCTGAGTGTGAATGATTCAACTAAACCAAAATCATCTAGTAGAGTGAGACCATATAATTAAACTAACTATTTATCATTAAGACTTACAACTGCATTAATTATAAATAACTGCTTGAGCTGCTGTCATGTCCTAGTCAAAGCACTTAGTCATTATGTCTAGATGTTATAAACAGATCTGTGTCATATATCTTTGCTAAACTGGTTTGGAATAAGTGTTCAAAGAGATCAATTTTCTTTTCTTTTCAAGAACAGATCTTTAGTCAATAATTAATTTTTTGTTTGTCGAATTTCTTTAGGATAACACAATTAAAACTATTTTAGCGAAGGAAATAAATCACGCGAGTCTTACGTCAATATGAACTCCACGTCGTTCATATACGAATCATAGCTAGTGAGTAAACACGTGACATAATCTACAACTGATATGATTAAACGGTTAGAACAACAGTTCATGACCTCTCCTATTTTTAGTTTCTAGCTAGGTACATTGTGAAATAAACATCCCTAAATTAAATAGGTCAGCTTTGCAAACGCGCATTACGTATATGTACTCGTATTGTGTATGTAATGGTTGATCATGTTTTAGTTTCTTAGTATACGAAAGAAGGAACTGTCCCGTAGTATTTGCAGATCTTAGGATCTAAGCCATGTCATGCATTAGATAGGTGGACCAGTTCTTTTCCTCATATTTTGAATAGCTGGTGGGAGGGAAGTGAGACCATAATCCGTTTTGATTGCTTTGAGAATCGAACACTCTATGAGTTACGTTATTCCATTTACATTTTACGGGAATGACCTTTTACGTTGTATCCACTTTATCGGAGCAGACGTAGCTGCTATCTATTAATATCTCGCATATTTAAACAAAAACCCCCAAAAATTGTGGTTTCTGATTTTGAACACATATTTGCATGCTCACCGAATCAGGGCTCATTTTGTACCTTGCACTCTAAGGGTATTCCGTTAATACCATCAGCTCTGAGCCAAAGCACCTTCCCCTCCTCAACTAACCAGTATTGTAGCTATTGTCAACACCGAGTTATAAACTCCCAGGGCTCCACACTTAATGTATGTCCGGGCCATATACTATAAACCTTCGAAGAACCTCAGCTAAAGCAGACTTTGGATCATGCACCACCTGAATCTTCCTCTCCTTGGTCTTCTTCTTTTCTGATCCCAATGTCACCGGGTTGTTGCCCAGTGTCGTGGATTTCTCTTTCTGACTTGCGATGCTCTAGTGACATGGTTGATATATATTTTACCAGCAGAATACCACATGTAATGGTTGCACAGAGCATAACTCTTCTCCGTATCGCAACAGGTAATGTTAGTTTTGAGTTAAGTCCTACACCAGAGTACTACAACAGAGCTAATATTTACTTTGAACTATGTAATATTTCTTAACAGGGCGGCTCGTCATTGAGGGCCAGTGGGGCCCGGCCCCACCAATAATCGAAAGGAGAATAATTTCCCGGAATAGACAAATAATAATTTATACTCCAAAAAACCATGATTTTTCTAAAAATTTGTGTCTGGCCCCACCAAGAAAACTGACCACGAGCCGCCACTGCTTCTTAATAAACAACTAATGAATAAAATGGGAGCTATGTCTTACTCCATAGAACAATATATTATTCTGACTCTGAACAATTTCCGAGCTCAGAGCGCCAGTTTATACTAGCTCGATGTCCGACCGCAGAGCATCACATGCACAGTTTATACTAGCTCGATGTCCGACCGCAGAGCATCACATGCACAGTTTATACTAGCTCGATGTCCGACCGCAGAGCATCACATGCACAGTTTATACTAGCTCGATGTCCTACCGCAGAGCATCACATGCACAGTTTATACTAGCTCAGATGTCCGACCCAGGATACAAGTTGATCTATCATGTCCTACCGAGATATCACACTAACTAGCTCGATGTCCGACCGCAGAGCATAACCATGCAGACAGTTGCAGATGCCACAACTAACGCACTCGAATGTCCACCGCAGAGCATCACATGCATCAGACTATGTCCTACCGCAGATGACCACAACTAACGGGCTCGACATGTCCTACCGCAGATGACCATAACCCGACTCAGACTGTCCTAGCAGATGACACAACTAACGCCGACTAGACATGTCCTACCGCAGATGACAATAACTAACGCCGACTCAGGACCATGTCCTACCGCAGATGACCACAACTGATATTGGCTCTGGACCATGTCCTACCACAGATCACCATAACCAAAACTGATTCTGGACCATGTTCTATCGTGGACTCACAGCTAACGCCGACTATAGGCCATGTCCTACCGCAAATGACCACAGCTAGCGCCGACTATAGGCCATGTCCTACCGCAAATGACCACAACTAGCGCCGACTATAGGCCATGTCCTACCGCAAATGACCACAACTAACGCCGACTATAGGCCATGTCCTACCGCAAATGACCACAACTAGCGCCGACTATAGGCCATGTCCTACCGCAAATGACCACAGCTAACGCCGACTATAGGCCATGTCCTACCGCAAATGACCACAACTAGCGCCGACTATAGGCCATGTCCTACCGCAAATGACCACAGCTAGCGCCGACTATAGGCCATGTCCTACCGCAAATGACCACAGCTAGCGCCGACTATAGGCCATGTCCTACCGCAAATGACCACAGCTAGCGCCGACTATAGGCCATGTCCTACCGCAAATGACCACAGCTAACGCCGACTATAGGTCATGTCCTACCGCAAATGACCACAGCTAGCGCCGACTCTGGGTCATGTCCTACCGCAAATGACCACAGCTAGCGCCGACTCTGGGTCATGTCCTACCGCAAATGACCACAACTAACGCCGACTATAGGCCATGTCCTACCGCAAATGACCACAGCTAGCGCCGACTCTGGCATGTCCTACCGCAAATGACCACACTAACGCCGACTTGGCATGTCCTACCGCAAATGACCACAGCTAGCGCCGACTCTGGGTCATGTCCTACCGCAAATGACCACAACTAACTACTTTCCTTGGTTGCCTACATCGAATGACACGATGCTGATCTCGACAATGTCATTCCTCCCACTACCCAGCGTACCCATTTTATGTTAACTTTCCCACCATTAACAACAATTGTGTGGCTCGAGTTTCGTCGGGTCATAGTCCTGCGCATAATGTAGTGCTCTGATCTAATATCTGTTCTTCATGGTATACGTTGCTTCATCCGTATAGTCTGATGCTTGATCTGTATCAATTGTATCTCTTGCCTGTATGCGTGCCGATCTACGTAAAGCGTACCTTATCCTGATTTGTTAATCTTCTCACCATTAACATAATGTGTGTTGTGCATACGTTGTGTGTGCTTCTTGAGTCGTGTGTGCATAAGTCGTGTGCATAAGTCATGTGTGTGTTTGAATATTCTGTTGTTTTACAAGTGTGTACCGGTAACAGTTGTTTCCTTTATCTCTTGTCTAGTGTTGAACTGACTAAATATCAATTAGTATATCTATGCATGTATAAGCGTGCGGGATATATCGATAAAGCTTATACACAGTATCCGATTTGTTATATTATACAGACTGTATCCCAGTGATTCTCAAGCTGTTCAAGAGAGACGGACCTGTACGAATTTATTCAATGTAGGAACACAAGTCCAAGTTAAAGACATGTATGTTAAGTTGATCTTCTCATTGTGTTCAGATGGAAATGGATGAATGAAATTAAAAGAAGAACAAATATCACTTTCAAACAAATTAAACAGCTAAAAACATATGGAATGCATCTGATAAGAAAACAAAGATCAGAATACTAAGAACATGCATATTCCTAGTGGCAACATATGGTTGTGAAGCATGGACATTTAACAAGGCAGAGGGAAGCATATATGGATTTTGAATATAAATGCTACAGAAGAGTTCTCCGTATATCATGAACAGAGAAGAGAACAAATAGATCTATCCAGAAAGAACTCAAAATCAAATAAAACAGGCTGAAATTACAAATAAGAAAGAGAAAACTAAAGTATTTTGGACATATAAAGAAACACGAAGGCTGGAGAAGACCATCATGGAAGGAGGCATGCCGGCAAAGAGGAGAAGAGGAAGACCACGGAGACGATGGATGCAGGATGTAACTGATGGTTTGAGCATGACGGCTGCAGAGGTGGGACATCTGGTCTATGAGAGAGAAAAATTCCTGAGAACTGTTAAGGTGGTAAAGTTCTGCTCAGGACAAGCTATTTGATAATATGTGTACTAAAATTTGATAAAATTAATGTTTAGTGCATGTATGACACTATCGCTATATAGTTATGATAGATAAAAGCTTATTTTCCTATGAATCTTTTTAAACATTTTTATAATTGTTAGTTTTAAAATATATAGAATACTTAACCCTTTAGCTGCTATGGACGTATATATACGTTTTTACCATTTGCTTCTTAAAACGCATTAACACGTCTGTTTGTATTCTCCTCTATGGCTAAAGACGTGTTACCACGTTATATATTGCTACTGTCACTGCTACAGGCGTACATTCACGTTTGTGACCTAGAAATAAAGAGTAGCTATTTTTAGCTCAGCCTTCAGAAAGTATGTAGCAGCGAAAGGGAAGTATGTAAGCAAGAACATAAAATCATTTTTGGAGTTTTATTTTTTTAAAATTTCTTTATAAGGAGCAGAGAATCTTTTTGTATACACAATATGGCAGTTATCAAGTATTGATCGATAAGCAATCCAGTTTTTTAATGAACGTTCGAATATAGATCTATGCGATAAAAAAGTCGACATTTCTGTCCAGTTTCTCTGCGTCGTTTAAATGGACGAGGAATGGGAGTACCGAAATCTGTCCTCAGACCACTACTTTGGGGAGCACTGTTGCACACACTATTTTATGTTTGATGTATCTTGTCATGGTATCCCGTTTCGCTGTCCTAAGTTCAAACGGTGAAACATGTAACAATAAAGTACTATGTTAAAACACAAATTAAAACGGTTGCTGAACGAAATCGTTAATAGAACAAAATAAAAACAGTACTAAAAGATTAGTACTAGAAACACACATCTCACCCTCATGTGCATGCATGTTTAAATCAATTTACATCAATATTTTCCAAATTAAACTTTAAATTCCAAATTGCTTTAACTAACAGAACAAAAATAGTAATGACTGTGCGAGGATCGACAACATCTGTGATACATATTGATTTGTTGCCATTTCCTCATAAAACCTACTGGACAGGAAAAATATGATATATATGGCAAGGTCACCTGATTCGTTCAATAATATACCATTCTAGTTTCATAGCCAGAACATATGCCGTCATCATATTAAATGTTTCTTCTTCTTCTTCTGTGCGTTCGGTTTCGTATGCTCGTCTAAACCATGATATAGGTTACCTCTATGAAGCTGTATGTCAGTTTGGGGTGCTTCAAGTGTATTAAATGTTTAATTGAAAAAGCCTGGCCAGCAATGGCGGAATGCAGGAGGGCCATTCAGAGTCAGAACGGTTTGATTCTGAACACGACTTTGCTAGCGCATTTCCGACATGTTTGGTCGAGTATTTTCCGGTTTCGTTCCGAGCTACTGAGTTAGTGCTTGAGCAACGCTGTGAGCTATGAATGTTACATGGAATGCTTTTTGCTGTGTCAACCGTGCGTTTGTTGTGTGTTAGTGTGTATTCAGAAAATGGCGGACAGCGGTTATGACGAACAAGCTCAATCTGCCGTATGCAGTTATATTGCGAGTGCAGAAAGCTGGGAATTTTGTCATGAGTGATGTTCCTTCACAAGAATTCAATTCAAGTGATGAACAGTTTGTGTTGCTACATTAGCGACGGCCATATGCATTTTATGCGGAGCAGGTTGCTTTTGTGGTGGTACGCGGCTGTTTCATTCTGGAATTAGTTACACAGGAAACATTTCACAGTTGTTAGCATTTCGTGTGATTTTCATTGGCACAGGAACGGAGAATTATGGGGTGACCCGTTGCAGTGAAGTTGGAGCCGTACTTATGAACTATGAACTATGAAATGTTTAATTGTTGGTTGTTGAGAATACAGAGCCGGTACTGCTAATAGTCCATTATGGGGTCATGATATTGGGGGTCATTTTTCTTTCATAATGTTCTTCTGCAACTCTTCATGGGTGTAAAGCATGAACATTTAACAAGGCAGTGGGAAAACAGTAATGTGGTTTTTAATATAACCGTTACAGAAGAGACTTCCGTACATCATGGACAGAGAAGAGAACAAATAGATCTATCCAGAAAGACCTCAACATCAAAGAAAACTGGCTGATGCTACAAATAAGAAAGAGAAAATTGAGATATTTTGGACATATAAAAAGACATGAAGGGCTGGAGAAGACCATAATGGAAAGTGGCATACCGGCAAAGAGAAGAAGAGGAAGACCATGGAGAAGATGGATTCAGGATGTAACCGATGGTTTGAACATGACGGCTGCAAAAGCGGGACATCTGACCTATGAGAAAGAGAAATTCCGGAGGACTGTTGGAATGTCAAAGCTCTGCTCAGGACAAGCTATTTGATGATGATGATGAGTAGTCGTTTTTTGTTGTTGTTAGTACTATACATTTTCAATATCAGTTTTCAATATACCAATTTTTTGTTGTTGTTAGTTTAGTTTTAGTTTAGTCGTCGGATCACCATCACTGCACGTCGAACAAATTAGTCCATAAGTGCTCCGATCTCTCCCCCAGTATGTCCATCAGTGTGTGGCGACTAACGACACCGGTTCTTTGTTGGTTTACAATTCTTCTTTGTCTGCCAGCATAGCGTTCTTGTCGAGCTACACCACACTTAACTTTGAGTTCTTGCAGTCTGGTTAGTGTTGTGGATTCGCCGCTATTACGTGAATCATGTACACGTCCTCTCTCTCCCTTAAGGAATTGATAATATCAGCCTGGTCCATTGCTCGCCAGCTTTGTACATCAGCCATACCTGCAAGCCTATCCGCACGTTCATTCCCCTTACACCTGCATGCCCTGGCACAAAAATAAAAACGATCTTTGTCAGCTTAGGCCTTCCCAGCGACTCTATCCAATGTCTCCGAGCCCATCCTGTTGTTAGTACTATACATTTTCAATATCAGTTTTCAATATACCAAATTTTTTTTTATCACGAAATAGACCCCATGTAAGATGAGCGTCCGTTATATATTTGGGCAGTACACACGATATTTTGTTTTGTTGCACAATAGCTTATTTTATTCCCATACAAGCTGACGCTTGGTCAGATGATAACAGATGATGGCAGATATATAACAGAAATTAAAAAGAGAATATTAATGACCAAGGATAATTTCAATAGTATGAGAAAGTTACTGACATTCAAACAAATCACAAACAGGCTAAAATTGAGAATGATCAAATGCTATATATATCCTATCTTAATGTATGGGTCGGAAACATGGACAATGAACAAGCAGTTAGAAGACAGAATTGATGCATTTGAGATGTGGATATATAGAAGAATAGGCAAGTTTCATGGACAGAAAAACAGACAAATAAACAAGTTTTGGGAAAACTAGGCATGAAGAAACAATTATTAAGAGAAATAAAATTCAGACAAGTAAAGTATTTTGGGCACATAAAAAGCATGACACCATGATAAAACATTTACTAGAGGGGAAAGTTGAGGGGAAGAGCAAGAGGAAGACCGAGAGATAAGTGGGAGGGAAACTTTAAGAAATGGACATGTTACAGTCTGGCAGTGTGCAACACCAAGACGAAAGACAGAGGATGCTGGAGATTCATTGCAGCCAACCTTCGATGTGGAGACAGCACCTGATGATGATGACAAGCTGATGTTCAGTGTTTTATGCTCATTTTATTACTTTGAAAAGATACAGTTGGTAATGTCACTGTGGCTAGCTACAGGCGGGAAAAAATTAACTATGCAATTACCTACACATACGTTAATTACTATGTGCTACATTACGATATCATGAAAGTCATTATTCTATGCGGTACACGTGTACGTAATACATGTACAGGTCAAATGGTCTCTAGGTCAAACAGGTTCTTCTTCTTCTTCTTCTTCTTCAGCGATCTCTGGTCATGCGCTTAATTTACTGTGGACCACAAACTGGGCAGACAGCTTCAGGTCTGTCAGGTTTCCCCAAAGCTTAGTTTTCAGGTCGAGTTAGGAAGTTGCAGCGGACTTATAATCACAAGGTACTGGGGTTCAACAATGATGTATATGACATGTGTAGGACAAAGGTCACATGTAGTGCACACATTTGCAATGTCAAGCAAATAAAAAATATGGATAAATAATGTCTTCTATATAGGCAACATCTGCTCAAATATTGATCGCGTTTATAACTCTCGCCTATAACAACACGCTTTGTCTCTTCTTCTTCTTCTTTTTTTGTCGTCACACTGTTTCCGGGTTGTTAACAAGCGTCGTGTTTTCTGTTTTTGTCTTGCGCTGTTCTGGTGGCTTGTGTGATTGTTACTTTGCTCTTTCACAGGATTCTGCTACGCCATCTAATCGCCTTTTTTCCTGATGTTCTGTTGTAGAAAACTCTGTCTACTGTGGAGTGTGGATGCATTCTTATTAAGTGGATGCATTTTTATTCATTCTTTGTTTCTCAATGTAATTCAAACAAGGTTCTGTGTCAACTTTCTTTCTTATGCTGATGTTGGTGACTGTCTTTTCTTGTGTTGTTGATAACTTTTCGTAGTCATCGCATTTCAAATGTAGTTATTTTTTGCGACTGTGCATTGCTTATAGTCCATTGTTGGCTCCGGTAACACAAAGTATGATGTGTCTCTGCACATTAATAATACTTACCGGTTGGGCAGCGATTAAGGCAGATAAGTTCAACCTTATGATACAAACATATGCGCTTATCTGTAAGTTACTGTAAAACGTAAGTGAATTTTTAATCGATTTGTCTCCCTTTTAATCGTCATCTTAATAAGCAGCATCATATACTACTAAGCGTGTAAAAACCACAATAGTTAAGGTCTTTACAAAGGACGCGTGATAAATCGACCTTGTCCAGAATACGAACGTACGGTGTGCCTGACCTTGTAGTAAACTACTACTTTAAGCAAGTAATCTAGCACGTATGGTCTGCATGATACTTGTATTAAACCACTAAAAGATCTAAAGACGTAATAGCAACAGGTTTACTTCATATCCCTCTTCGCAGGGATAATTTCTGCAAAAACTGCACACCACCCGCCGAAAGACACATCTTCGCATCGATCCTCTCATCAGACATTGCACAGCACCCTCCGAAAGGCCCATCTTCGCAGCGATCCTCTCCGCGGTAATTACAGCCACCTGTCGAAATGCCTGTTGTCGCAGCTATCCTCTCCGCAGACATTGTACGCCACCAGCAGAAAATCATCTCATATTACACAGAGTAGAAGCTACGTAGCTCCGACAACAATCCTAGAAAATAAAAGACTACGTGAATGATCCGGACTCGAACCCACGATTTAACAACTTCGTCTTCAAAGACCCTCCACTATCACCTCTAAATATCTCACAACAATGTTGCATATCTCTAATGCGCTCCCTCTCATATTATCATAATGTTTCACATCACTTATTGTATATAGCAAATATTCTAGTTACCCCCATTTCACACATTGTGTTCTCTCCTATATTCTCGTATCTTCTTATCAAATAAAATACTGCTTGTCATGGTGACATTCGTACACTTTTCCCAATATCACACGACAGATATAAATTTGGCTGGTATTCATAATTTCTAATCTGGAAACTTGTTCAAATTGTTATAGTCTTAATGTTACATTTTATTTTCAAATGAATCTCTTCATTGACCTAGTTAAACAGTATCACACTTGCACCGATATCGTGACTAAGCCACTTCAGTTCACATCCTTACAATTGGCATGTGTCATCGTATGTTAACGAACTATAAGGTGACATCACTATAGTTCTTCATGTACTCGTAGCGTGTCCTTTTCAGAACATCAATCTCATCACAACCCATCTGAAAAACTATATCTCTAACCAGTTCCCCAGCCTCCTCCATACTGCTTCCTGTCTATACTAATTTCATATGTGGTTTGTTTGGTTTTTTTGTGGGTTTTGTTGGAAGGGGGGGGGTCTCTATGGCGAAGTGCTTAAGCAGTTTGCTATCGTCCTGAAGGTTGAAATTCGAATCCGGACCGAGTCACATGTGCAATTTTTTCATGAGAGTCCTAAGATTGTTGCTGGAGCTACGGATGGTTTTGTGCAACACCGTCGGCATTTCTGCCGACAAGAACTGGAAACTCGGTGCATGGAAGTAAATTCTTCACCATTAGACCCTGTCTGATTTTTCATATACTTTGGGCAGCTATAATACAATAAGTCAGTATGGTGTTGCAGTGAACTATCTAGTCTGTGTGGGTATCTAGCACTGATCATCTGCAAAATAAAGCAGTTATTAATTTCTCGTCCGAGTGGTTACCGGGGCCCAAATTTGGGGTGTAAAGAATAGAACCACTGTTACCTGCCATGCATGTCGTAAAGGCGACTAAGGAGGTTTGGCTGAAATCGGATGCATGTGTCCTAACGTGTAGAAGTCTTATGCGTTTAGGGGCCTCCCAAACCAATGTGCAACGTATACACGTTCTTGGCAAAGATCAAACATATCACAAAAAGTGATTTAAATTGGTCGTAAAGAACGAACGCAAAGAAGAAGAAGATTAATTTCCTTAATGTCCATGTTTGACTAATTGGTAATGATGTATATATTGTGAAGAGCAGAGGTGAGAGAACACATCCTTGTCAGTCACCTAATGTAATGGAAACTCATCTGTCATCCCTTCTCTTGTTTGGTATAATTGTGCTCTGACCACACTTACAAAGAGACATATGTTTACAGGGTGTTCAAGATAAAAGTAGTCCGATTGACAAATCAAAACATGTCAACCGGGCTACTTTTATCTTGAACACCCTGTATCTATCTATCTATTCTCTAATCCATTTTTGCCTTTGACGTCAGGTCGAAAAAGAGACATATGTTGTTACCAATGTATTTTCTCTGAGACAATAGATAATAATAATAATAATAATTCCTCTAGTAACGTTATACGTTACATAGGGCCTGCAAGTAATTTCTCCATACCGCTCTATCCTATGCAGCTCGCTCAATCTCCTCCATGGAACTGAGACCGATATTTCTTGACAATGAGTATAGACAAGAAACAAAAAACTAAACGTTCATGTCAAAGGTACTACGATCAAACAAGTGTAAGAATTCAAATACTTAGGAAGCATATTTACAGAAGACGGGAGATTTAACAACAAAATAGAAGCTAGTCCAAAAGGCAAATGCTGTCACTAATCAACTAGCCTTGCGACTCAGACATCCAAACATCTTTCTGCCAGCTTAACAATAAATGATGAAAATCAACTTCATTCTTGCTTTATGCTACCAGTGTCAAACATGGACAATAAATGAAGCACATACACAGAAAATAATCATAACCATAGGTAAACTGTACGTATCTTTGAAAGGTCAGCAACAACACATGAAGAGAAAAAGTCACAAATACCAACATGATAGAGAAGGTTGTACCAAGACTGCTTGAGTTACATCATGAAAGAAAGTATGAAATGGTTTGACCACAGAGTAAAATTCCTGTCAGACTACACTGTCTATAAAACCTTCTATAGCAGAACATGGCCCGTCTGCCCAGCGTGTTCGTAGCGCGTTGGACTACGGGTGACTACCCCTCTGTGTGTGCGGGTTCAATTCCGCAGGATGGCAGAAAAAGCCACAGATTCCCCAGATTTACGGTGTTCGTGGCACCGAACCGAGGGTTACGATGTCCATGGCACCGAGCCGAAGAGCTGAAAAGCTCAAGTGCTTCTGGATCGGAAAAAAAAAATAGCAGAACATGAGGGCGAAACACGAGGAAAAGACCCATCAAAAGATGAATAGGGGGAGGTACTACAGGGTGTTCAACTTAAAAGCAGCCCCAGTGATAAATAGAAATTTGCCAGGTACGCATTGCATCTCGTCTATTTACTATTTAAACCGGTTCTGACTAGCTTGTTCTACGTCACATTTGTTCATCACCCCTTCCCTCACTACAATTACACACCATCACACAACCTTGACCTATATTACGTCATAACTGAACCTTCTCATTTTCATACATATATGCCAGATTAGCTCCATTCACAGGCTGCTTTTAAGTTGAACACCCTGTATAATCATGCCAAAAGATGCAGACATTCATCACTCAAACTATCCGAGAAGCGCAAGACAAATACAGAAAAGCACGAAACTGGACTATAAACTTGTAGCAGTGTGGCAACAAATAAGAAGAAACAAATAAGAAATGCATTAATATGTTTAGTAGAACAGACGAGATCAATACGGTAATTGATATAAAAGACAGACTTACAAAGAACATAAGAAAATCTACAAAATCAGTATATCTATTAAATCGTCTTCTTCTGGTAAGCAAAATACTCCGAATTTAAAGACACAATTTAACCATACATAAACAATAAAAGCAGTACTAGAGTATACTTCATTGTACTTCATGGCACGGGCGTCACTAGGGGTGCGGGGTGCGGCCGCACCGGGTGACACCATCAAGGGTGACACCATCAAGGGTGACACCATCAAGGGGTGACACCAAAATATAAAAATTGCAAATTTGACAAAGCAGACATAGCTCTGTCTAGTCGGGTTTCATAACCGTTCATTGTTAAATACATGCAGGCACGGGGTGCCACCATGCAGAGCGTCTGGTGCTTAAATGAATAAGATTCAGAGCTGATCGGAGCCTCGGAGTCGGAGTAGAATCGTGGGTCATTTGCAAACGCGCCAATTAATGACGTGTGGAGTCACGTGGTTGCAGAAAATTACAGACGTTGTTTACAGGTTCGTTTTTTTATGTAAATAATTATTTTTGCGAAATTTTATAATTTTATGAATATGTTTTACCTGAAGTATTGAAGTTATATTGTTCAATTTGTTTTCTTTCTTATGTCCTTATAAACTTTTTGACTTATTTTACAAACATTACTATATGCGATTGTATATGGTACAGGAACACTCGGAAGAAGACCATGGTGAAAATCTAGAGGGGTGACACCAAGAGTTTACCGCACTGGGTGACACCAACCCCAGTGACGCCACTGCTTCATGGGTACTCATATCTGCACAGTTTCTTTAAATATGTGAATAAGAACGTTCCTATTAATGGTGCAAAGGCGAAGTATTGACTTTATTCCACCGGGTTCCCTCATATAGCTCCATCCCTGTCGGCAGAGATGTCATGCCATCTGCATCGAGTGTTGCATAAAGCACGAACTCCGTAGCTCCAGTAACAATCCTAGGGATCTCATGAACAAATTGCACATGTATCTCAGTTTGTATTCGAACCTACAACATTCAGTACGACAGGCAAATGTCTTAACCACTTGGTAATTGAGACCAACAGATCAAATGGTTTGGCCACATAAGCAGATTACCAACAAACAGTGGTCCTAAAAGAGCAATGTTTCTCCAAAACAATGGATACAAAACAAGAGGCCGTCAAGTAAAACGTGGACCTCAGAGATAACAGGCGACAAAATACACTGTTTATGAAGCGCGCACAAAAGCCCGTTCTAGAAATCTCTTCTTATCCTGACGCTGTGAGACAAAACAGGATTGCAGAAAAGAAAGAAAGAAAGGATTCGTGTAGCGCTCTGGTTATGTAGACTAATGTTGATGAAAAGAGAGATAGCAAACATGCATTGAACTTTTACTGAACACACTGTATTGTTTATGAAGCTATGATAAAACGTTTCTAATCAGTACAACTCAAGGACATGAGCACGCTGAAATATCACACTATACAAAAACTGCACAGTCATAACTTATCTTCAGTTTTAATATTAATATATTATCCGAGAACTGAAACAGCCCATAGCACGTCATGGACAAACATGAAAATATTATTGCAAAATTCTGTGATAAATTTTGTTTGTTATTTGTACATTTGTCTTATAAATGAAATAAATTAGCATTGATTACATTCTTAGTTTTGTTTGTTTACTGACATGGATATTGTTTATGTGTGGGATGTGGGGGGCTGTGTGTGTGGGGCTGCTGTGTTTATGTGGGGGGCTGGTGTGTGTTCTATGTGTGTTATTGTGTGGGGCTGTGTGTTCTATGTCTGTTTGTTGTGTGGGCTGTGTGTATGTCGTGTATGTGTGTGGTGTGATGATGCATGTGTATGTTGTGTGTGTGTGTGCGTGCATGTGTGTGTGTGATGTGTATGTGTGAGAGAGAGATAGAGTGTGTGTTGTGTGTGGATGCTGTGCATGTATGTTTTTTCTGTGATATGTGTGCTGTGTGGGTGATGTGTGAGAGAGAGAGAGAGAGAGAAGAGAGGTGTATGTATTACGTTTATCGACGGGTCCAGATGATGTTTACCAATACGTATTTGATATTATTTTGTTGTGTTGTCACGTCAGACATCATGAGAAATATAGCATTATTAGAGTCTTTGATTGAGGCATGGACACTTAGCAAATCAGATGAAAAGCACATCAATATCTTTGAATACAAACGTTATACAAGAATCCTTAAATGACCGAGAACAAAGAACAGAACATTTGTATTATTATTATTAATAATATTATCATATACCATGTCTGCTAGCGTGAGCGATCATGAATCTCCGCAAACGTCTGTCATTTATGCTTATTATCAGTACCGATTTTAACACTTGTCCATGCCATGAAGCCAGACTGTAGCTAACGGGGGCGTAACAACGTATTCATGTTCACTGCACAAATCACACAAATCACAAAGTGTGGTTAAATTATTTTATAAAATCTTACACAAACAATCACAAAAAAATAAATAAATACAAATATTTATACAAAACTTAATAACTATAAAAAGTTACATCACAAAAATGCAATAGTTTGCAGATAAACACTGTAATCAACGTTGACGTCTGTCCTGTTTTAAAAAGGCGAGCCTAAGCTTCAAATACCATCATATATCTCACACACAATCATATTCACACAACAAATCAATAAACACAACATAATTGTGTTTATCAATGCATAAATAATAATAACCATTGTCTTTATGTGATATCGAACAATCGATTAACTACATGCACAGACTCTCTCTCTCTCTCTCTCTCTCGATTGTTCTTATGCCACTTTTATCATTCGATTGTGATATATAAACAGTCAAACATCAAGAACGGATGTACGTGCACAGCCTTCAGTACCTATTGGAGCTCAGGTGATTGTCCTTCGGTGGTGTATTCGATTTCAACCAGCGTTTACTGGGTTCGCTCTCCGTTAGCCTTTTGCTGTCCCCAGCCAAAACCCACAAGGCAGCAGGCTGCTATTTTCTTTCAGGGCAGCGACCCGTAGACAACCTGCCCTCCCGGGCTGATGAGCGTCATCTGCCCAGCTATACCCGTTTTTTAATGGACTGCTTGGTTTGCCTACCGTCTAGTTTTGTGTACGGTTTGCTCCGCTAGCCTTTGATTGTCCCCAATCAAACTACAAGGCAGCAGTAACAGACTGTTTGACAAACAGTAATGTTATTATGAACACTAAAAGAGCATTGCGCAACACAGTCTTTCTCCCAATATTATGCTATCAGTGCCAAACCGAGACGCTAACATCAAATAATAGTAGAAAACTAGTCACCACAGAGATGAAGTTTCTACGCAGAATAATGGGAGTATCAAGAAGAGGCCGGTTTCGAAATAAAGACATCCCCCCAAAAAAATGGGTACAACATCAGTACCGAACTTCATCAAGAAACAACACATTTAATTTGTCGGACACATAAGCAGATTACCAACAGACAGTGCGCTTCAAAGAGCAATGTTATTCATATACAGTGGATACAAAGCAAAAGGCCGTCCACGCAAAAGATCATCCTATAGCAATCCTTTTTTATCCTGACGATATAAGGCAAAACATGATTAGAGAATCGAAGAAGAATGTTATCTGACAGCAAACAAGAAACAGACTTTTGAACTGACCAATATTGTTCAGTGTTTAAGTCAAACAAAAACGGTCATCAAGGTGGAAGTGTAGAGGAAACAGTAGTCACATTAAAATGAGTAATATATAATGTGCGTGTTATTATATTATTTTCTCCATTTTCATACCATATGGTATATTGGATAATACTCTGTTAGATGTTTCTTGTTTTTCTTTTAACTAACGGCACATGAATTGTGATGTAATCAACTTGGTATTGGTCTTATTTACTTTCTAGTTTTCTCTGGCACCCAACTAAGACTCAATTATTTCTAGCAATCATATTGTCTCCTTTGGAGTAAAATGCCCTCAGATTTGGTATTTGCTTTACAAATAGATTTGACAAATTCAATATTATTTATGAGTCTTGATAACATTTCTAAGTCATTATAGCTAAAGAAATCGAACTTGGTTTTGCCCCAGTGGTCAATTTAAAGTACAGATTATTCATCAGTAACACAGTTAAATGGATATCAGACTTTGGCATATAGAAAATGATGATTCTGCTCGAAACTATTCTGCACGGAACTGAGTAGAGACTTTCAGCCATCTGACACTGTAACACTCTGCGCTTATAGATGGGATCTGGTACTACTCAGTCTTATGAGGTTTTTCCGGCTTGAATAACAAAATTATAATCTAAACCCTAAAAGTCTGCTGTCTTCAGTTTGAACATCCCTGTCATTGCTTTCCTTGATGGTTTCTTTGTTTGTATTGTACAAGCAATAGTGTTGAACAATAAACAGAATATCAAATAAGATGGAGAAAAATCCAAGACCAAATTTAGTTGGATCACCAAATATTGAACCCCAGTCATCTAAAGAAGACAGAAAGAAAACACAATCAAAGGTTAACTGTCAACATATAAGATAATGATTTTAGTGATAACATTAATAAGAACACTGTAACGATGATGTTCTGTTTGATGATATAATAAAAAAGATGATTCAGCATTTACAGTGTAAAATTCATCAAAAACCTACTCTGAGAAGGTTTTGTAACCAAACAGTCTTTCAGAATATTTATTCTCTACATAGGCGTGGTATTTTCTTTTCCTTTGCCAGGATGTACCTTCGATAATGGTCTTCCAACCCTTCTTGTCTTTTATATCTCCAAAATAGTTCAATTTCTTCATTCTTATTTATAGCAACAACCAGTTTTCTTGAATTTTCAATTATTTCTGGATAGATCTATTTTTCTCTTTTTACCCATGACATACGGAAGACTCACCTGTAACATTTATATTCAAAACATATTTATTTTCAATTAACTTGTTAAATGTTCATCTTCACACCCACACGTTGCAACTCGAATGTGTGTTTCTAAGTATTTTTATCTTTGTTTTTGTTAAGTTTCATTCTATTCAATTTGGGTTTAATTTTTTTAACGGCCATGTTTGTTTCTTTTATAATTTCCTTCATTCCATTTCTATCTCTTGTTAGCAATGAATCAAGCTATACAGTAAACTAGATTTCAGTCATGATAGAATTGTATCAAGTCAATCAGTTATGATATTAATAACAGTAAATGCAGACTAGGTTCATGAAGAAAGAAGACCAAACCTGAAATGAGATCTCTCTATGTCCTCTTTCTCATTCGCTGTTATCAGAGAGATGTCTAGTCAATGTCCCTACTGACATACGACATATATGTCAATTCTAAATATAAAATATATCCTGAGTTTCAGAAACTAGATTAGAAATAGAAGTGGTGACGATTGCACACGCTAGAAGAAACAACCGAACCACATAACCAGACAGATAATTACGAACCCACAGGAAAGTGGCCAAGAGTATCTGATGAAGAACAGTCGCGAGAAATTAGAAGTCGGATCTGAGAGCAGAATCCTGAAGAATACTGTCTAGAGCACTGGCAACAAGAAGATTTATTAATAGTAGCAGTCGCCCGAGTGGTTACCGGGCCCAAATTTGGGGTGTAAAGAATAGAACTAATGTTACCTGCCATGCATGTCGTAAGAGGCGACTAAGGAGGTTTGGCTGAAATCGGATGCATGTGTCCTAAGCGTGTAGAAGTCTATGTGTTTACAGGCCTACCAAACTAATGTCCAACGTATACACGTTCTTGGCAAAGATCAAACATATCACAAAGAGTGATTAAAATTGGTCGTAAAGAATGAACGCAAAGAAGAAAAAGAAGAATAGTGGCAGTAGTAGCACAGATGGCGCTGGATAGGACACACTTTGCGAAAACCGGAGAGGAATATAACAAGAAGGGTCCTTGTCTGGAACCCGCAGGGACAGCGAAAGAAGGGAGGCCGAGAAATACATGGAGACGAGATTTGGAGGCAGAGATCAACAATACAAAGTAGAGCTGAAGGGAGCTGCAGGAGATAGCTAGAGATATGAAGACGGCATGAGTTGGTTGAGGGTCTATGCCCCAATCCGGGGTAAAAAGGCAAAGAGAGAGAGAGTAACACAGATGTACTTGATGTAGAAGCAGTACCAATAGTAGTAGTAATAGTAGTGGTAATGGTAGTTGTAGTAGTAGTAGTAGTAGTAGTAGCAGTTGTAGTAGAGTAATAGTAGTGGTAGTAGTATAGAAGTACTCGTAGCAGTAGTGGTAGTAAAGTAGTAGTAAAAATATTTGTAGTGATATTAGTAGTAATAGTAGTCGTAATAGTAGTAGTAGTACTAGCAGTAGTAGTAGTAGTAGCAGTAGTAGTAGCAGTAGTAGTAGTAGAATAATAGTCGTTGTAGTAGTAACAGCAGCAAGTAGTAGTAGCAACAGCAGCAGTAGTAGTAGCAGTACTAGTTGTAATAGTAGTAGTGGTAGAGTGGTAGTAGTATAGAAATACTCGTAACAGTAGTGGTAGTAGCAGTAGTATTATTAGTAGTCTATAGTACTTACCACTGTTGTAAGATAGCAGAAACATCTGTAGCAAACTTAAAGCTCCTCCAGTGAAATCCAAGAGCACATTACCAATACTCCAGCCAACGGTACTCTTCCGACGAAAATTCATTAACGCCTAAAATAAACAAAATGGTAACATTTGAAATTTAGATAAAATTAATACCACAGTTTCTAAAAAGAAGCATTCCAAGAAACCATCACACGATCTAAGGGGTTTCTGTGCCGTAGAGGTTACGTGCTCGTCTCTCGTGACTAAGGTACCAGGTTCGCTCTCTCGTGGAGCCATCTGGATATTTTTCCAGAGATTCCTGATCTCAGTGTAGGTCAGATCGAGTTCCTAGTCCTATCGGAGACGGACGATAAAACGTATCACTTGTTCAATTTGAGCACGTAAAAGAACCCTTGATAGTTCAAAATCTAGAAGAGCAGGCTGGAAATCCGCTGCCCGGGCCAAATTCGTTTTAAAAGATTAAAATTAAAATTTCTACAAAAATATCTTTACCAGCTTTAAATTACATTGGATACCCTTGCCTGTTAGTGCACTACGGCTGAGGTCTTCCTGCGTAAGAAAGAGATCGGAGCGCACATGGTTACTCACCGAAGTGCAGTGGTGATGGTCCTATCAATCAATCAATCAATCATCACAAGAGCTGCTATGCAGTGGACTCCGAAGTGGCGGTAAAATAAAGACAAACCAAAAGCAACGTGGCGGAGAACGTTAAATGCAGATATCGGGTATTTCTCCTACAACCAATCAGGTTGTCTCTGGGTGACAAGATTTTTAACCCTTTCGCTGCTACATACTTTCTGGAGGCTGAGCTAAAAATATCTACTCTTTGTTTCTAGGTCACAAACGTGAATGTACGCCTATAGCAGTAACAGTAGTAATGTATAACGTGTTAACACGTCTTTAGCCCACGGAAGAGAGATAATAACAGATGTGTTAATGTGTCTTTACAACTGAATGGAAAAACGTATATATACGTCCTTAGCAGCTAAAGGGTTAAACTTACAGTTAATTCACTTGTATAGTTTCCGTAACCAGTTTCTCAGTCACTTGCACAACTTCTGTGCCTAGACGTCTTAGATTCTGTGCATCTGTAGTGAGAACAGATCTCATACAAGTGGCGACTGCAATTACACTACTAAACATACGGTAGCTCTCCTTCTATCCCTACCCGCTTTGCCAAACTACAGTGCAGCACATTGTTTTCAGTATCCCCACTTCTTGGTGAAGCAGGATCTTGGTCAGTGCCAGCTCACTGACCCTGGTGCAGCATTATACCTTTATTTTATTGCGCATGTGGCCCTATTCTATATTTCAAAGATGACATTCTTGAGAATATAAGTTAAAATTTTCTACCTGCGAGGGACATTGGTGAAAGAAATAGCAAGCCTTCACGCAAAAATCGGTCAGAAACCCCATAGCAGACTCATAGCGAACGAACGAAACACAAAATTCCTACCTGGGGAATGTATTTGATAAGAGTGACTCCCAGCTTGATGTATGAAAAGTAGTATAGGTATGTTAACCAAGTGATTGTTTTCGTGATTGCTACAATCAGAGCAGAACCTGCAAACAACCAAGCACCAATCACCAACACTATACATATTTTAGAAACTTTCTGATCTCCTCTCTGAAAAAGAAGGTAAAAATATTCCTGTCATTAAACAAAACAAAAATTATAAATATAATGTTAAATCATGTCCAACATTATTTAGAATACAATATTTATTGTTAGTTGCAACAAGATTTACAATACAACATTTATTGTTAGTTGCAACAAGATTTACAATACAACATTTATTGTTAGTTGCAACAAGATTTACAATACAATATTTATTGTTAGTTGCAACAAGATTTACAATAAAATAATTATTGTTAATTGCAACAAGATTTACAATACAATATTTATTGTTAGTTGCAACAAGATTTACAATAAAATAATTATTGTTAATTGCAACAAGATTTACAATACAATATTTATTGTTAGTTGCAACAAGATTTACAATAAAATAATTATTGTTAATTGCAACAAGATTTACAATACAATATTTATTGTTAATTGCAATGATCATTTGACATTTTGCATTAAACAAAACAAATAAAGACAAACCTCCAGCAAATATTGCCCAAGATCTGTCAAATCAATACTGATAACTAGGGATGAATACTGATCTTTCTCATGTTTTGGACCAACTTTACAATACAACAATACCATTTTTATAGATTTAGTTTGCTAGCCCTGACCCGTGGCTCCCGATAACATAAGCCCGACTAGCTCAGACGGGAAAACCAAAATTATTGTTTAATGGGGGGCTGATTTTTGTATATGTTTAAAAGAAGACTGTAAGCTTTTTTTTGTAATTTTACTAAATTCTATGAATCCATGGTTATTTATTGTTGAAATATATTAATAATACTGATATTCCTTAGCTTTAAACTGAACTTGTAACATAATATAACCTTGATTTAGCATGTTAATAATACTGATATTCCTTAGCTTTAAACTTAACTTGTAACATAATATAACATTGATTTAGCATGTTAATAATACTGATATTCCTTAGCTTTAAACTTAATTTGTAACATAATGTAACCTTGATTTAGCATGTTAATAATACTGATATTCCTTAGCTTTAAACTGAACTTGTAACATAATGTAACCTTGATTTAGCATGTTAATAATACTGATATTCCTTAGCTTTAAACTGAACTTGTAACATAATGTAACATTGATTTAGCATGTTAATAATACTGATATTCCTTAGCTTTAAACTTAACTTGTAACATAATATAACCTTGATTTAGCATGTTAATAATACTGATATTCCTTAGCTTTAAACTTAACTTGTAACATAATATAACATTGATTTAGCATGTTAATAATACTGATATTCCTTAGCTTTAAACTTAATTTGTAACATAATGTAACCTTGATTTAGCATGTTAATAATACTGATATTCCTTAGCTTTAAACTTAACTTGTAACATAATATAACCTTGATTTAGCATGTTAATAATACTGATATTCCTTAGCTTTAAACTGAACTTGTAACATAATGTAACCTTGATTTAGCATGTTAATAATACTGATATTCCTTAGCTTTAAACTTAACTTGTAACATAATATAACCTTTATTTAGCATGTTAATAATACTGATATTCCTTAGCTTTAAACTCAACTTGTAACATAATATAACCTTGATTTAGCATGTTAATAATACTGATATTCCTTAGCTTTAAACTTAACTTGTAACATAATATAACATTGATTTAGCATGTTAATAATACTGATATTCCTTAGCTTTAAACTTAATTTGTAACATAATATAACCTTGATTTAGCATGTTAATAATACTGATATTCCTTAGCTTTAAACTTAACTTGTAACATAATATAACCTTGATTTAGCATGTTAATAATACTGATATTCCTTAGCTTTAAACTGAACTTGTAACATAATGTAACCTTGATTTAGCATGTTAATAATACTGATATTCCTTAGCTTTAAACTTAACTTGTAACATAATATAACCTTTATTTAGCATGTTAATAATACTGATATTCCTTAGCTTTAAACTTAACTTGTAACATAATATAACCTTGATTTAGCATGTTAATAATACTGATATTCCTTAGCTTTAAACTTAACTTGTAACATAATATAACATTGATTTAGCATGTTAATAATACTGATATTCCTTAGCTTTAAACTTAACTTGTAACATAATATAACCTTGATTTAGCATGTTAATAATACTGATATTCCTTAGCTTTAAACTTAACTTGTAACATAATATAACCTTGATTTAGCATGTTAATAATACTGATATTCCTTAGCTTTAAACTTAACTTGTAACATAATATAACCTTTATTTAGCATGTTAATAATACTGATATTCCTTAGCTTTAAACTTAACTTGTAACATAATGTAACCTTGATTTAGCATGTTAATAATACTGATATTCCTTAGCTTTAAACTTAACTTGTAACATAATGTAACCTTGATTTAGCATGTTAATAATACTGATATTCCTTAGCTTTAAACTTAACTTGTCACATAATATAACCTTGATTTAGCATGTTAATAATACTGATATTCCTTAGCTTTAAACTTAACTTGTCACATAATATAACATTGATTTAGCATGTTAATAATACTGATATTCCTTAGCTTTAAACTTAACTTGTAACATAATATAACCTTGATTTAGCATGTTAATAATACTGATATTCCTTAGCTTTAAACTGAACTTGTAACATAATGTAACCTTGATTTAGCATGTTAATAATACTGATATTCCTTAGCTTTAAACTGAACTTGTAACATAATATAACATTGATTTAGCATGTTAATAATACTGATATTCCTTAGCTTTAAACTTAACTTGTAACATAATATAACCTTGATTTAGCATGTTAATAATACTGATATTCCTTAGCTTTAAACTGAACTTGTCACATAATGTAACCTTGATTTAGCATGTTAATAATACTGATATTCCTTAGCTTTAAACTGAACTTGTCACATAATGTAACCTTGATTTAGCATGTTAATAATACTGATATTCCTTAGCTTTAAACTGAACTTGTAACATAATGTAACCTTGATTTAGCATGTTAATAATACTGATATTCCTTAGCTTTAAACTGAACTTGTCACATAATGTAACCTTGATTTAGCATGTTAATAATACTGATATTCCTTAGCTTTAAACTGAACTTGTCACATAATGTAACCTTGATTTAGCATGTTAATAATACTGATATTCCTTAGCTTTAAACTGAACTTGTAACATAATGTAACCTTGATTTAGCATGTTAATAATACTGATATTCCTTAGCTTTAAACTGAACTTGTAACATAATGTAACCTTGATTTAGCATGTTAATAATACTGATATTCCTTAGCTTTAAACTGAACTTGTAACATAATGTAACCTTGATTTAGCAGCATGTTGTGTTGTTTTTGAAATGAATATTCGTCTTTATACAACAATACTGGAACGTGAGGTCACATAGCAGTTGTGGTCTTATTTCCTAGAGTTTTTACCTGAGCACGTCGGCCGTATGTTATCGGAGGCCACGCCCTGTCCCAACTTTTGCTAATCTGGGACAAAGGTGTCCAATAGGACATAAATTGATACAGATTGGTTACTGATAAGATTTTATGATTATAAAACCTAACATTATAGTACCACGTCTACTGAGTTATAATGTAGCTAGTTTCAAATATGATTGGTGATAGTGGAAGCTGTCATTGGTGATAGTGGAAGCTGTCATTGCTGATAGTGGAAGATGTCATTACTGACTCCTGCTCGCAGGAGTCGGTGGTAATGAACGAGCTGATAGATTGGCTAGCATGGCTACTTCTTCTTCTTTGCGATCGCTATTTCGATGATTATACCGTTAGACAAGTTCTTATGATGAAGTCGACTGTTGTCTGGAGCTCATCTCTAGTGACATGTAGTTTTGATGATTATACCGTTAGACGCGTTCTTTTGATGAAGTCGACTGTTGTCTGGAGCTCATCTCTAGTGACATGTAGTTTTGATGATTATACCGTTAGACAAGTTCTTATGATGAAATCGACTGTTGTCTGGAGCTCATCTCTGGTGCCATGTAGTTTTGATGATTATACCGTTAGACGCGTTCTTATGATCTTCTTCTTTGCGATCGCTTTTTTGATGATTATACCGTTAGACGCGTTCTTATGATGAAGTCGACTGTAGTCTGGAGCTCATCTCTAGTGCCATGTAGTTTTGAATGTAGTGTTGTGTTGTAGGGCCAGCATTCCTTTCTTGGGAGGACATACAGGGGACAGTCTTGCAGGACATGTTCTGTGGTTTGTTCAGCGGAGCCACAGGGGCACAGAGGGGTTGGGGACAATCGCAGCCTGTGTAGGTGTTTGTTCAGTCTGTTATGACCTATCCTGAGTCGGAAGATGATAGTCTGTCCTTGTCTGTCAAGTGTGTGGTAGTCATCGTTGGATGGTTTAGGTTCTTTTCTGTCCACGATAGCTCTTTTTCAATGTCTTCTTCTTCTTTGCGATCGCTTTTTGATGATTATACCGTTAGACGCGTTCTTATGATGAAATCGACTGTTGTCTGGAGCTCATCTCTAGTGCCATGTAGTTTTGAATGTAGTGTTGTGTTGTAGGGCCAGCATTCCTTTCTTGGGAGGACATACAGGGGCAGTCTTGCAGGACATGTTCTGTGGTTTGTTCAGCGGAGCCACAGGGGCACAGAGGGTTGGGGACAATCGCAGCCTGTGGAGGTGTTTGTTCAGTCTGTTATGACCTATCCTGAGTCGGAAGATGATAGTCTGTCCTTGTCGGTCAAGTGTGTGGTAGTCATCGTTGGATGGTGTAGGTTCTTTTCTAATGTCCATGATAGCTCTTTTTTCAAAGTATGTGATTTCATTATCTATTTGTTCACATTCTGCCCCCTTTTTTGAAAGTTTGTCTGCCTTCTCGTTACCTGGCACTCCGCAGTGTGATGGTACCCACTGAAGTGTAACTCTTTTGTTGGTTGAGATCTTGCTGAGCTCTTTTCTCAGGGATGGATGGTTACTCTGTAGAGCTTGCAAAACAGATAGTGCATCTGTGAAAAATACCACTTGTTGGCAGTCAGAACTGGAATTATTGATCATGATTGCGGCCTGTAGTAGTGCTTGAGCCTCTGCGGTGTAGTTTGAACAAAATTTACCAGTTGGCATGTACTTTGTTTCGGTGTGATTGTTGGGATATGTAATATAGATACCAGCTCATCCGTTCTTGATTGCATCTTTTGCAGATCCATCGGTGTAGGCGTGGATCCATGATTGTTTAGGGCAGTTTTCTTGGATCATGCACATAGTAGCTGTTCTCTTCTACAGGTCATTGTGTATTTCTCCAGTGTATGACTACAATATCAGAGGGAACTTCAAAGGACCGAAATGACATTCTTCACGCATTTAGAGAGTCTTTCCGAACAGAGGTGTTTCAGGGTTGTGAATCCCACTCGCTGATCAGATTAAGAGAGATGGGTGACGATATTGGTGCAGCCCAAAAAGAATAACATACTAAATATGCAAAGATATTGAGTAATCAACATCGAACTGGCGTGTTGGACCGCTGGACGCCGCTGGATTTGCTGAGGCGGAGATCGGAGCACCTATGGACATGTCCGGAGTGCTATGATGATAGTCCTCATATAAGTGATAACTGATAGCTGACTCCTGCTTAATAAAATATACGTAATTACTTTAATATGGGTTCAGTTTTGTTGAATAAATTACAGTACATATCACAAGTTGTTTCTTTGAGAATAAAGTATAATTTAATCTCTTGTAATAATTTTTGCATAAAAACATTAGCCTCTACTGTATCTCGTTAGTCTGTGACGCCCTTGGTGCGTAGGACAGCAACAAATGTACGACATTCTTCTCTGTTCTTTACAGTCCACTAGATTGTGTTCCAGCTGTGAGCCATTTCTTTCAGTTCCTGTTTTACTGTTCGTCTCTATGTGGTTTTGGTCTTTCACCTTTTCGTTTATTCTCCGGTTTCCAGCTAGGTGCAGTTTTGGTGACAGAGTTAATCACCATGCGTACGACTTTGAAGGAAGCCGGAGAACAAGCTGGATATGGTATTTCAGGCTGACAGCAATATTCAGCAATAGACAAGCAACATTTAGAATATGTGTACGCAGGTAACACATGGTTAACTCACTTCATAAATGAAACATTGCAGAATTGTAAATATCGTAATCAGAATTGCATGCAGGGTAAAGATAACATCATTAAGTTGTACAGGATTGATCCCTCTTGGATGTTCACTGGCGTATTGTTCCTGAAAATTAAAGATTATTTGCATCATAATTAGTATTAGTTACAACTGTATGTACAATACAAAAAAGTGATGATTGATTGATTGATCGATCGGTCAGTTGATTTATTGATTGGTTGATTGAATGTTTGGTTAGTTGATTGATTGATTGATTGATTGATTGATTGATTGATTGATTGATTGATTGATTGATTGATTGATTGATTGATTGATTTATTGATTGATTGATTGAATGATTGATTGATTGGTTGATTATTGATTGGTTGATTATTGATTTGTTGATTATTGATTGATTTATATTTTCCTCGTCATTATACTTTGCTTACTAACCATGTGTGCACCAACCTCATTTTTACATATGAAGATCTCAGTGACATGGCAAAAGCTCTGTTCTTTAATAGCCAGCTCTCTTTAATAACAAGCTGTTGCAGAACAGCAACATTTGTTTTTTTCTCTGTCCATGATATTCTAAGTACTCTTTTATAACATATGCATTCAAAGGCATTAATTTTCTTCGCCGTCGCTTTGTCAATGGTCCATGCCTCACAACCGTACGTCGCCAAGGTAACAACATAGGCTCTTATACACTTGATTTTTGTTCTTATGTCAGTTCTCTTCCATGGGTTAGTTAGTTCTGTTAGTTTTTGCAAAGCAATGATCAGCCTTCTACAGCAGAGTTACTTCAAAATAAAACTACAATCCTGTGTAAAACTTATTTAGTCTATCAATTTAATGGATAGAAAGATGTGTTGTAACCACTTACAGGGCAGACCTTATTGAGAACTACTTTTGTTATCAGAATTAAAAGTATCGGGTGTATGCAGGACGTGGTGTGTGTGTGTGTTCAGTGCAAATCTTTCTGATAAGTGAAGTGAGTGTTAATTAAGCTCTACATTATGTTATTACGCGGTTGAAATTTATCAATCATGACACAGCAACTTGTGTCGATGACTTCGCACAATAGAAGTGGTAAACAAACAAGAAAATGATTCAGATATCAGAAATGTATCATGTTTAGTTAGGTCTCAATGCGTGTACACTGATGTCACAATGAAAGCAACGAAGGTAACACTGAGGTTCAGAAGAAAGCAAAAGGTAACACTGAAGTCCACAATTAAAGCAAAGAAAAATAACACTGCTGTCCACAATGAAAGCTCTGAAAAATAACACTGAAGTCCACAATAAAGCTAGAAAAATAACACTGCTGTCTACAATGAAAGCTCTGAAAAATAACACTGCTGTCCACAATGAAAGCTCTGAAAAATAACACTGCTGTCCACAATGAAAGCTCTGAAAAATAACACTGCTGTCCACAATGAAAGCTCTGAAAATAACTCTGCTGTCACAATGAAAGCTCTGAAAAATAACACTGCTGTCCACAATGAAAGCTCTGAAAAATAACACTGCTGTCCCCAATGAAAGCAAAGAAATTAACACTGTAACCTACAAAACATGTCGTAAGAGACGGCTACGTATTCCATATAGTGCTAGCTACATCATCTGAGAGAACATCTTAGCTAAAATATCAAGCCAACCATGAACAAGTCAAATACAGTAATAAAGCAATAACTAATGGATTGTAAACATTCAGCAGCTGGTGTCAGCGCAGAATAGAGGAACTGAGTTGGTATGACAGGGGCATAAATGAGGATCTACTGGAGACAACGATACAGATCTCAGTGAACCAAGAGGTGATGGAAAGACTCTGGCACTGAATAGGGCACCTTGAGAAAACCTGAGGGGAATATATCAAGAACTCTTTCCTAAAACTAGCAGGGAAAACGTAATAGAGACAAACTTATAAATACACGGAGATGAGACTTGGATTCAGCGATTAAAGATATATGTAAGAGGTGGATAGAGCTGCAAGAAATAGCTAAAGAAATGAAGACTTGGCATAAGTTTCAATTGTTTCTTTAATTATAATAAATATTTCATCAATGCAATTGCGAAAAGTGTTCAGTAAGTAATACGCATCACTACTATACTGAGGATGTAAATATAAGTAATACTCATAACCAGGGGCGGCTCGTCATTAAGGGCCAGTGGGGCCTGGTCCCACCAATAATCGAAAGGGGAATAACTTCCCGGAATAGACAAATAATAGTAAATACTCCTAAAACCATGATTTTTCAGGAAAATTTGTGTCTGGCCCCACCAAGAAAAATGACTACAGGCCGCCACTGCTCATAACTAACTATACTGAGGATGTAAATATAAGTCGAGAAAAGGGTCATCGGTAGCAAATTTGATAACACGATGTGCTAATGGCGTGGAAATGTTGTAGATCGAGTCCAGTTTAGGTCAAACATTTTGGTGTACACACAGTACATGATTGTACAACAGGAAACCCTGATACTTTACCTGGGAGATCTAAATTGCAAGTACATCTGAAATCGGAGTAAGACTCTCCTGAATAGCGAGGGATACTAGTAATAAAGAAATAAAGCATTCACGCAAAAATCACTCACGGTCACCATATTAGGCACCATGACTACACCTAAATTCATAGGAAACGAACGTAAATAAAATGTTATAAGTCGCGAACTATGTGGAAATAGTTCAAATTCTTCTACTATGAAATAATAGAGGCAGGATATTCATAAATGTCGATGCTGTAAACATCAAGACAAAACTAGTTATAACTAAAAACGCTAAACTAAAATATAAACATGTTAAAAGCACAGATCTACTTTTGTATACAAAAACAAAATCTTTACCTGAACAGTTGGTATCCAGTACATGCCAACATTAAAGAAGCCATAGGACACAAATCCAGTAATGTTGTAACACAAGAAATCAAAGTTGAGACCAACAACACTGTGTGATAAAAAAAAAAAGTGGAGCTAACAAAAAGTAAGAAAACAGATGTAAACTTCAGATACTGTTCATTATTTACAATGCAAATCTCTGCTGTTTTGGCTTTGTTTTTTAAATTGTCTTCAAATTTCAGAACAAACAAATGTTTTTATTCACTACTTAAAAAGAAGCTCTGGGTACAATAAAATAGTGTGCAGGGATGACGCAATGAACAATGAGTTATCACAGAGAAAGACTGTTTCATCTAGCGATGGTGGCCGTGGGAACAGATTGCAGCACTGCATTCTGGCAAAGTGTGTAGGCATCGAGGGGAAATCTACCCACGAAAGGAGGTAGCACTGTTAGAGAGGCTGTGCTTGGTATGGGAGTATATAGCACACAGGACGAATAGTATATCAGAGTGATTTCTCTTATACGACTTCCCTGGTCAACGTCTAGAGATTGATAACCGACAAAACTGCTGTTCGGTAGTGTCTGAAAAACTGGTCCAGGCAATGGGTTAAATAAGGTATATTCTTCTTCTTCTTTGCGTTCGTTCTTTACGACCAATTTTAATCACTCTTTGTGATATGTTTAATCTTTGCCAAGAACGTGTATACGTTGCACATTGGTTTGGTAGGCCCCTAAACGCATAGACTTCTACACATTTAGGACACATGCATCCGATTTCAGTCAAACCTCCTTAGTCGCCTCTTACGACATGCGTGGCAGGTAACAGTGGTTCTATTCTTTACACTCCAAATTTGGGCCCCGGTAAACACTCGGGCGAAAAAAGATATATTGATACCACCGTCTTGATAGTCAGGCTGGTTAGTCGTGCAGAGTTCTTGATCTTGAAAAGCCCTGTCAAAAGCTGTTATTGACACTCCAACTTGGAAGACAGTACACAATGAAGGATTATGTTTCCCAGCAGTCTCGACTCGAATTGAGATTCTATCGGCCACTATCCCACCATGTTTGAGTTGGTTCTAACAATGTATATCTATAAAACGAATGTGTTTAACTGCAATTTAAAAAAGTATCATATGTTATGAACATTTTCAGCATTCAGTTCAATTCAGTTTCAGTTTGGAATATCTTCATTGCACTCCGGACATGTCCATATGTGTTCCGATCTCCTTCGCAATATCTCCAACAGCGTCCAGCGACTGACCGTACCTGTTCGATTTTGATTGATGAGCTTACTCTTATACCTGTTATGCTGTTCTTTACTTGCTACTCCAATCTTCAAACCCAGCTCCTGCATTCTAGTAGTTGACGTGGATTAGTTTAAAGGAAAATCCTCTTTGCGACCATACTATATGAGGGCGTTCAAACTACCAGCTCTATCCACTGGCTGGCCCGCTGATAAGGTGACAGAACCAGCCAGCATTGTCTCGTTAGAAACCTTAAGGACAATAAACATCTTAATAATAATATATATATATAGAGAGAGAGAGGGAGAGAGAGAGAGAGAGAGAGAGAGTAATGGTTCTGTTATTATCTGTGAACAAAAATTGCCCCAGCATATAAAAATAAATAGTGATATAGTTACCAATATTTGTTAGCGTCAAAACATATTTACCTTTTCCTTCTTATGTTTGTAACAACTTGGGGATAAAATGACACAGACCAGGCTGCAAAGTAAAGCCAGCCAATAACTGCATTGATGATAATCAGGATTGAACTGTGTACTACATCAATTCGTACAAATGCTTTGTAGATGCTGAAAATACAAAACCGCTAATGGACATAACAGCGTGTATATGTTAGGAACACACAATTATACATATTTTAAACAAATTATATCAGTAATATCTTCTTCTTTGCGTTCGGTTTCGCATACTCGTCTAAATTACTTACAGACCATATGTGACATATAACGATACAAGAGGAAAAATGAATTTTTTTAATATGTTTATAAAAGATACAAAGATATCCTACAAGATCTGCATATCGAGGAGAAGAATTCGTTCATCAATAAAATCGTGTCACGAAAGATGAAATATTTTGGCACATTAAAAGTCACAGTTGTTTGGAGAGAACGGTAATGGAAGGCATGGTTCCTGAAGTACGAGACAGGAGACGACCAAGACGAAGGCGGTAGCAGTACATCAAAGACACCTTGAATAAGACGCTGGAGGAGGCGGGAAAACTTGCTAGAGACCCTTTTTCAGGCGGGCTGTGATCACGGCCGTACGGTATATTTTCTCGGCAGTATGCAGGTCTTCGAAATGACACCTCTTATATCACGCCCATGTGGTGCCGGGGCCCGTAATAGAAGCAAAGAATAGCACCACTGCGACCTACAAGGCATGTCGTAAGAGGCGACTGATGTAGGACCTAGGGATGTAGGACCTACGTGTAGGCGCATAACTGGCACAACGTACAATCACTCTTAGACTTAGATCACATACAAATCACACAGATTTGTTAACAAGTGGTTGATATGGAGCGTTTAGAAGAAGAAAAATAAGAAAATGTATAAATCATAGATCGTACACAACAATATCGGAATAGCATAGACCATTACAGAAAAACGTTGTGTAAATAGTTTTAATTATTGAATGATTCAAATTGTATTTTGATTTCGCATCTTATTCCGCCCCCTTACAGAGTCGCCTGATGTGGCCACCTCTCTGTATCATAGCACGATACAGCCCTTGCTGTGATGAAAACGACGTTCCGCAAGGGATATGCTACTATTTGAATAATGTGTTAAAGTGTATCACTTACTCAACAGCTCCACAAGATGTGCAGTTTACACCCAGAATAGTATGTCCAGCATTGTTGCCAATAATTTCAATGGGCCAGGATGTCTTGTTTTCCTTAGACGTGATGTCGATGTTTGAAACTGGTAATATGTAACTAGTACTGTCCACGTATGTATCATCATAAGTAAATATGAGCGTTGTATTCTGTGCAAAGGCGTGGCTGTGGGAAGTTAAACGTATCATGAATATAATTATTTTAATCAAATTTTGTGAAGAAAATATAAATGTCACATTGAAATGCTATAAATTGAAGTTGGAGGAGACCATCGTGGAGAAAGGCATAGGAAGACCACGGAGAAGATGAACTCAGTGTGTACATAACAAAAATATGACTCAAGACAATTATAGACAATATGTCGTTACTGTTAGTTTACAGCAAAGTTGAGATACATTCACTACTTGGCCAAGCAAATGAGTTGTAAGCAGGATTTACTGATGGTCATAAATTATGACTAATAGTGAATTTTCACTTTTCTTCTGTTTGTCTGAATTGAAAAGATGTGTTGCTGTTGTTTGTTTGTTTGTTTGTTTGTTTGTTTGCGTTCGTTCTTATCAATCAAGCTAACGACCGATTGGCCAAGGAAGGTGCTGCAGGAGAGCAGCCGGATGTGCCAGTTACCTACCACCAAAAGAAAAGGGTGATTAAATCAATGAGAAAGCCACAAATACCAACACAAGACGATTACTATAATATGAGCAGATTGGAACAAGTTGTTATTCTGCGCCTTAGAACAGGACACAATCGGCTCCGCAGCCACATGTATACAAAATTCAAGATTGGCAATTCAGCTAATGTGTACATGTTTACAATGTGTACATGTGGACAGGCAAACCAGACTGCAGAGCACATACTTCAAGACTGCCCCGAATATGATACACTGAGGCAAACTCACTGGCCTAACGAAACAACACTGACACAAACTACGGACCTCTTGTGAGCTACAAAAGACAGTGAAGTTCATACAGAGACAACATTGAATATAGACATATTTCAACGAAGAAAGGAAGGAAGGATACAAGAGACAACATTGAATATATAGACAATATTCCAAGCGAACGAAAGGAAGGAAGGATACAAGAGACAACATTGAATATATAGACAATATTTCAAGCGAACGAAAGGAAGGAAGGAATCAAGCTAACCACTACTAGTATGATCTGTTTGGTTTTTTTGGCGAGAACTTGATTACGTTGCCCCGCCCCCTCCTCAAGTCCGTATGGCATGTAGGAATGACACATCCAAATTTTGACCAATGTTTATACATGTTTTCTTCTACGGGACTTTTTCTTCTTATTCGAAAGCTCCATATCGGCCACTTGTTAACCACTGTGTGATCTGCACCTATGAGTGATTGTACGTTGTGTCAGTTATACGCCTACAAGTAGGCCAGCATATTTCTGCGATGCTTTTTATTTACTAGGGTAGCTTCCTATGTCCTACATCAGTCGCTTCTTATGATATGAATTGTAGGTGGCAGTGGTACTATTCTTTGCTTCCATTGCGGGCATCCGGCATCACATGGATGACTACTAGTGTGAGCTGTTTGGTTTGCGCCGAGAACTTGAGTACGTTGCCCCGCAGCCCATCAGGTCCATATGGCATGTAGGACCGACCCATTCAAATTTTGGCCAAAGTCTATGCATATTATCCAATGGGACAAAAATGTGTGCTCATGGTAATTATCAGATTCTACAATCGGATCCGAGAGAGATTCTACAAACAGAAAAATCTCAATTAAAAGTACCACATCTGTAGTTATACTGTAACATGGTATCAGTTCTGATTGGTTCTAACCGCCATCAGACCTGAATCATTCTAAGATTTGCTGCTGAACATCCTTTATGTACTACCAAAGAATAACCAACTTCTTCTTTGCGTTCTTCTTTACGACCAATTTTAATCACTCTTTGTGATATGTTTGATCTTTGCCAAGAACGTGTATACGTTGCACATTGGTTTGGTAGGCCCCTAAACGCATAGACTTCTACACGTTTAGGACACATGCATCCGATTTCAGCCAAACCTCCTTCGTCGCTTCTTACGAAATGCATGGCAGGTAACAGTGGTTCTATTCTTTACACCCTAAATTTGGGCCCCGGTAACCACTCGGGCGAATCACCAACTAAATAAGATGGAGATTTCTGATATTATTATTGAATGATGCTTCGTGTGATTCTGTGGCGTAGCGATAGTGAGATCGATCACAACCCAAGAGTACCTGGTTCAAACTCTGTGACGGGCTGTTTGAAAGTATATTTGTTCCCGTGTATTTTTACGAACGGTAAAAATAGAACTCACCGTTTAGAAAGCAATGGCAAACTACTGAACGTAAAATGATGCCCAGAAAATCAACGACTTGTTTACTGTTGTTAATGGCAACGTCTGTAAATGATATGCCAGGATTTTCATTTGAAATTATACATCAGGATAATTAAGCTTAGTTCAATGTTGTATCAATCCTAACATATGTTAGTGAGAGTTGGAAAATTACTAAAGATATAGAAAGCAAGTTGAATACATTTGAAAAAAGAGTGTTGTAGGAGGGGGTCTCCTACGGCCCTCCACCAGTTCGTGATGAGTGTCAGGATGGCGGTGGTCGGTGGCAGTTTGTAGTAGTATAGTGGTTCCTTTCTTTTACCCCTCCGATACGTACATACACACAGACATTAGAGTCATTATATCCTCTATTGACATTTGCTGACGTCTGTTTCTTTCAATGACCAGACATATTGAATTGATGTAATTGGCGAGCCAAAGTATCAGGTAGTTCCATATTATATCATATTTTATAGAGAGTCTAGATTCCAACCCTTATGATCCGGTATACCCGTTCCAGTTTATAGCTATGCATTTCTCTTGTGTTACATTTTATCTTGCCACTTATTCCCTCCTATGTATATTCATCCTGTCATACGTCCCTTCTTGTGTATCTTTCATTCTTCCCTTTCCTGGCGGTCGTATTCCACTTGATGTTTCATTTTTATATTCATATAGATGGTCCTCTTGTTAGATTTATTATTCCATAGTAGTTAAAACAGTATTTCCCTTCCGGGACAATACGAACAACATAGTGGACAACTACGACTCAGTTGCAGATTCATATATTTATTGTTTTACAAATATATATACAGAACACGTCCGTTCGTCTTCATGTGTTTCGTATGTCTCCTTGTTTACTCATTCGTTACTAACACGTCACTATTTTACTACACAAAAACGTCGTGTCTTGTAGTTATGTGTTGCACTTCTGCATAGAGAGTACAACACATAGTCTCAACTATTAAATAATCTAATTATACTACTCTAACTATCTGGCTAACTGTCCATTCCTCCGCTGCCATCTGGGGAACTATGACAAGAGGTCAACGAAAAATGATGAACATAAGATGGGACGAATTCAGGAGAAGTGATGAAATCAGAGAAATGTCTGGTCAACCACTAGTAACAACTGTTATAGGAAAGAGAAGATGGAGATATGTTGGGCATACCTTGAGAAGAAATGATCAAAGAATACCAAAGCAGGCACTGAAGTGAGATGCAAAGAGTTCAAGAAAGAAAGGACGCCATAGGGAGACCCTGAAACGAACTTTGCTGAGAGAGGCAGAAATATCGGTCTCAGTTCCACGGAGGAGATTGTGCGAATTGCCCAGGATAGAGCGGTACGGAGAAATTGCTTGCAGTCCCTATGTCCCTATAGTACGATAGGAATTATTATCATTATTATTGCAACTTAGCAGACATATAAGACAAACCTCAGTGAGAGCGTAACATTTGTTGGAGATCCAATTTCAATATCAATACTGTCATCTGAGAATTGTATTGTCACATTTTCTCCTGTGTTAAATATTTGAGAAAATTTAATTGTCAGCCACTATAACAACAAATCCGATGTTATCGTTCTCTCTCTCTCTCTCTCTCTCTCTCTCTCTCTCTCGCATGTCTTTTTAACCCGGATTTGGACACAGGCCCTCAACCATCTCATACCAAGTCTTCATATCTCTAGCTATCTCTTGCAGCTCCCTCCAGCTCTTCTTTATATTGTTGATCTCTTCCAATGTTATCATCAGGACTAAATCGAATTCAAATAATGATGACATGTTTAACTTTGGTCTCAACTTATGAACACTCATTTAGTGGACTTCACACAAGTAATTTAAAACTTACTTCTCTCTCTCTCTCTCTCTCTCTCTCTCTCTCTCTTATACCTTACCGTTCTCAATGAAGGGTGTGGCTGCAACCTATCACTTTTTTCTTTTATAGTAACATTTCTACCGAGTTGTATATTCTAGCACAGTGTTGTTGGGGAACTACAGGGTGTTCAACTTAAAAGCAGCCCCAGTGATAAATAGAAATTTGTCAGGTACGCATTGCATCTCGTCTATTTACTATTTAAACAGGTTCTGACTAGCTTGTCCTACGTCACATTTGTTCATCGCCCCCTCCCGCACTACAATTACACACCATCACACAACCTTGACCTATACTACGTCATAACTGAACCTTCTCATTCCCATACATATATGCCAGATTAGCTCCATTCACAGGCTGCTTTTAAGTTGAACACCCTGTATAACAAAGTATAAGGTACAGAGTATTCGCTTTCTCTTCTGTGTTTAGTTTCCCATACTCGGCAATCTATACACTGAGCTGACACAGAGCCAACTATAAAGTTATCTAGAGTTGGCTGTGGCTGACATGACCTCACCGAATCCGGTTAATCAGAAAGAGTATCTCACGTTTCCTAATAGTTTCATGACTTGTTGTCTGGGAAAGGTGGTGTCACTCATTGTCTTTTGGTTTCTCACAGTGACAGCCTCATCTTGTGCCAAATAGCTGATAATATTAATTAGTTATGTAATGTGTACATGTCCCATTTCCATCACAAGATATCCACGTCTGTTAGAGCTGACATGGTCTGTCTTCTGAAAGGGTGGAACGAATTATGAAGTTTTCATGTCTGTGATCTTGTACTCCCTATAACACTGTATGTTAGATATCAGATCGGCCGAATGGTTACCGGGATCCAAGTTTGGGGTGTAAAGAATAGAACCACTGTTACAAGCCACGATTGTCGTAAGAGGCGACTAAGGAGGTTTGGCTGAAATCGGATGCATGTGTCCTAAACGTGTAGAAGTCTATGCGTTTAGGGCCTACCAAACCAATGTGCAACATACACACGTTCTTGGCAAAGATCAAACATATCACAAAGAGTGATTAAAATTGGTCGCAAAGAACGAACGTAAAGAAGAAGAAGAAGAAGGAGTGTAAAGAATAGAACTACTGTTACCTGCCACGTTTGTCGTAAGAGGCGACTAAGGAGGTTTAGCTGAAATCGGATGCACGTGTCCGCTAGGAATGCTATCCGAAACAAATGCTTGCAGAAAATGGATGTACCAGGCCGTAAGGCGCATAATATGGTGCAACGACCCCTCACATTGAGGAATTGGATAACGGATTCTACGGTCGCCAATCTGCCTCGGAAATTTAGCCACACAGTAAGAATGCCAGACCTACCATCACGAGGGTGGCCAAAACTTACTGGGAAGAGGTCGGCACAAACGGGGAAGCAGAAATCATAGAAATTATGTCCTACAGAACTGCCCCCAGTATGTAGAATTGAGAAGAAAGAGGTGGTCCACTTACACTAGCGTCCAAGACAAACTGTATGGTGTGGCTGATAATCTGAGGCAGACGGCTGTCTTTATTAGAGAATCAGAAATCCCAATCTAGTGAGAACGCAGAAGAAGAAGATATCTTCTTCTTCTTTGCATTCGTTCTTTACGACCAATTTTAATCACTCTTTGTGATATGTTTGATCTTTGTCAAGAACGTGTATACGTTGCACATTGGTGCATAGACTTCACACATCTAGGACACGTGCATCCGATTTCAGCCAAACCCCCTTTTAGTCGTCTCTTGACATGCGTGGCAGGTAACAGTGGTTCTATTCTTTACACCCCAAATTTGAGCCTCAGTAACCACTCGGGCGAAGAAGATATCAGATGTTTATAGAGCATTCTACTCAGTAATTTCTGGAACCGTTGTGTACTTCCTAACACTATCCACTAGATTATGAAGAATACATATTTTACTCTGTAATTTCTTGAACAGGCGCGTGATGTGTATGCTTCTAAAGCAAGTGTGTTATCCAATTAAACTTCGGAATCTGGCCTATTAATGTTATTTACACGACAATCACCAGAGCCGTATTTTTAGGAACAGGATAAACCGGATCCAATAGTGAACCACCAGTGAAAGTATTGTTTGCTTTGTTGCAGAAATTTCTCTTTTTTTCAAATACGAGATATATAGCAGCCCCTTCTTCCCGAAGTACAGTATTGACTATTTACAAACAAGAAGAACAAACTTGTCGTAACTACTAAAATTCATTTAACAATTAACGAGAGAAGAGATAAATTAAATAGCAGCTAAACAAGAAGACAGTAAGCAAACGCAGCATAAGGAGTAAACAATGTGCAATAGAATGACAAAATCTCAGGAGGCCACAGAGATATGGTTTTATAGGAGAATGCTAAGAATCTCATGAGCTGCTAAAACGACTAAAGTTGGTGTGCTGGAAGAGGTCAAGGAACAGAGAAAACTTATTATTAATATAAAAAGGAGGCAATAATCATGTTTTTAACATGTGAAACGTTTGGAACACAATGTGACAAGCGATAAAATAAATGGGAGTCAAGATAGATGAAGGCAGAGATAAAACATTTAGGAAGGTCTGGTTTCATGGCACGAAGAGTGTCAACAACCGAAATGCTAGTAAGCACTAAAGACCAACGTTTGTGGGGATCAATGATCGTATATGCCCAGCCAGTATGGTACATGACGATGATGATTAGGATGTTGTTTAAAAAACGTTTACAATGGTGAAAGGTAACTACAAATCACGAATATAACAATGATGCAAAAGAGTAACATTAAAAGTCGACATTAAGGTTTTTATCAAGCGTGCAACTTGCAAACCATTCAATTACAGATGACAAACTGAACTAGTTATTATAACATGACAGATCGAATATAAAACAAATTCTGAGTCGATATTTGATAAAGTTGTAATTACCGTGTACAGTGTCCACAATTCCAAGAAGCAAAATTACAAAATATTGAAAGATGATCACTCGTAACAATGACATTTTGTTTATGTGTCACTAAACATAAACTGGATTTCAAAACTGGATTGTTTACAGTATTAACAGGATTCGCATTAATACGTTTAAAACTGTAGTCCGTGTTCTAATAACTGAATAATAACTGCTTGTATTATTAAATAAATCTCAACATTTTAACGCAAGAAACAATATCTCTATTTTTTTTAACAGTTTATTGTTTGCACATCTATTTGTGCTAATTCAGAGTTTCATAGATGTGAATAATATTTTTTACAAATGCTATTGTCATGTTAATATTTTATCATGTTATCTGTCTGTTAATATTTTATTTTCACTGGTTGCTTCAAAATAAACTTTCAACTGGCTGCGCAGCGATATATACCTAACAAAGAAAACTTTTGAAATTGTTTGCTCAGTTCAACTTTAATATATTATGCCGGAATTTTAAACTGCGTTTTAAAACTTTTTAAACTTGTAAATATAATCCAGAACTGTATCACTTAAAGTGTATGCCTGTGAAATACATCTATCTGAATGACTTTTTTTTAAAGTTTCACCAAATGGGCGTAATAGGAGATCAAGTGTCCTCATCTATTATACAAATAGAAACAATTGAATCCTATCTATTGTTTACAATCACGTTACACAAAGTTGATCACATGACAGTTAATGCGTCATGTGATATGAATAAGGGAACTACTCTCAACATGGCGACTATCATATCTAACCTACGGTGACCAACATTCATTAAACCTCATTACCAAGTGTTGTTCTGTAGAATAGCTGAGAATGGATTCGTGTATGAATGCAGATAAACGAGTGCAACGCATTGAGTTTTTCTAATAATCGCTTTCCATATAATATTTTAAACGAACTCCTTTATATGTTTGCCGTGAGGTTGAATGTCTACTTGTAAAAACTTAAAACTACTAGGTAGAGTACTACTCACTGAGTACTGACTATACTTACATGCATTAATTATTTCTTTTAATTTAATATATGAATATAATAGTGCTATTAGTACTAATTAGAAGATGGCTACAAGATATTAAAGCAACCATGAATATGACCATCGACGAAGTGGATGAACTGACTAGAGACAGTGAATTTCAGATGCGCTACAACAGAGCAACGTTATATAATATATAATAATATTATATATAGCTATAAAGAACACGCACCTCTTGATTGATGATGATTACTTAATACTAATTGGTACTTTACTAACTTACTTAGCAAGGATACTTGCTCCAGTGTCTCAATTTCTATGTTCAGTCTTTTCTTATCCTTTGTTTTGCTTATGAGCATAGTTTTGGTCTTTTTTTCAACATTAATATCTAGTCCATATAATTTATTTGTTATTTAATTGGTGTATCTATTCTTGTTCATTTTCAGCTAATAACAGTCTCTCATCTGCATATATTATATTGTTTATTATTCTCACTGATTCTAAGGTCTACAAATGTAGCCAAAATTAGATCTACCTCAATGTACTGTGTTGTGTCCATATTTTTCTTTAGCGATCTCTGGTCTTGCGCTTAGTTTACTGTGGACCACAAACTGGGCAATCAGCTTCAGGTCTGTCAGTTTTCCACAAAGCTTAGCTTTTAGGTCCACTGAGTGTGGCCACATGTTGCTTCTCAGCTCATCCAGGAGAGGACAGTCTTGCAGGACATTCTCTGGTGTCTGTTCTGCCTACTGACACTGGCAGAGAGCAGCTTGCTGCCACATTGTGCCACATAAAGATACAAAACAAGCATAGTAGCTATCGTTATTTATAATTTTCTAATTTTAATTTCATTGACAACTGTTTCAGACTTTCACGGCTTGGATTTTTAAATATATCTCAAGTACCAGCCATTAGAACATCTTTACCAATTCGAGAAAACTCGAATGCTGCATCAGTAACTAAAATTAAAAGGACCTGTTTTGCAAAGATGTATCCAACACTGTTAGTTTTTCCTGATGGAAGTACAGCTAACATTCGATACAAAGAACCTCGCAAAATTATTAAGGTAACATGCAAAGCACATCCATTATCATATAATATTCCAGAAGTACCACATTGTATTCACAGTGGCAATGTATGGGTGTGACAAAATGGCACTTAACAAGGCAGTTGAAAAACATATATATGTTTTTGAATATAAGTGTAACAGAAGAGTTCTTCGTATCATCATCAAATAGCTTGTCCTGAGCTGAACTTTGCCACCTTAACAGCCTTTTGGAATTTCTCTCTCTTATAGACCAGATGTCCTGCCTCTACAGCAGTCATGCTCAAGCCATCAGTTACATCCTGAATGCATCTTCTCTGTGGTCTTCCTCTTTGCCAGGATGCCTCCTTCCATGATGGTCTTTTCCAACCCTTTGTGTCTCTTTATATGTCCAAAATTCTTTAATTTTCTTATTTGTAGCATCAGACATAATTTTTTAGCATTGTAGCATCAGTCATTCATATACTATGGTAAATAAATGGACAGTAAATTAGTTTAAAGGGCCTCCGGAAAAAACAATTTACCTAACGCAGGATTCAAACCACAGCCTAGCTTCTTACTGCACCCATTGCCTAGCCTAGCAGATAAGCGTTTTCAGAGAACAACCAGCTCGATCTTCAAAAAATATTTACTTAGTCTCGTCTTTTTTAAACAGCATCAACTACAGAACACAGGTAAATCAGGTCATATTCCATTGAACAGTGCTTGCACAAACACATGCGATAAGCTTTTTGTGTTTGTATATATGAGACGAAACAACAGTATACATACGCACAAGTATACACATATAACATACATGCACACATCATTCATAGTAGCTACAAAGATATTTGTAACAAGGGAATAAGGATCTTATTGCATGTGTTCGAACCTTGTGTTTGGTAAAAAGCTGAACTATATGAGAAACTACTTATTGTTCATTTCAGGATCATCATCACCGCAGATTGGACAGGTCCATAATTGCTCCTATCTCCTCCTAAACATGTGTTTCAGTGTGTTCAAGTTCTGTCCTGGTCAATATATCTACTGGGGTTTCTCACATTGTTTTCTCATCTTGCCGAGCTGATCGGTATGCCTAGCTTGCATAGTCGAGATAGAAAGTAATCTTTATATTCTTCATGAAATCTTCCAAGCGTAAGTTTTCTCTTAGAGCATTGATGATGTCGTTTTTGTCTGTATAAGGCCAATTCTCGGCAATAACATTTTCTACCAGAGCACCTGAGAGCCGCTGTAGCGTAGTTGTTGGTGAACTCGCTTCTCAAGGCTGGTGGTCTGGGTTCAGTTCCGCAGTGCGCATGGAATTTTCCCGGCCGCGACGGCTCTCAGGTCGACCCAGCCTCAACTGGGTACCAGATATGCTCTGGGAAAGTAAAGGCGGCCGGCGTGATGCTGACCACATCACCCATCGTGTGCCGACGGTCAATGAAAATACAGGACTAACACTGTATTGACCTATATACCACAAGGTATGAAAGGGTTCCTTTACTTTTTACTACCAGAGCACCTGCTCTCTCATTACCCTTCACCCCAGCATGACCAGGGACAAAAATGAAGATAAGTGTTTGGATTGTTGTGTTTTATATTAGTTGTATCCCTTGTCTTTGCACATAACTTGAAACTACTGTCGGATATAAAGAATATGAAACTGCAGTAATATGAACATATGACCACATCTTCAGGACTATCTAAAACTATTCTTCTACTTTGAACTCTCCATATCCACCATTTGTTAAACCATTCTTTGTGATTTGTTTATGATCTGAGCCTAAGAGCGATTGTATGTTGTGCCAGTTATGCGCCTACAAGTAGGCCAGCACATCCGATTTCTGCAACGCTTTTTTATTTACTAGAGTAGCTTCCTTAGGCCCCTACCTCATTCACCTCTTACGACATGCCTTGTAGGTCGCAGTGTTACTATTCTTTGCTCCCCTTACGGACCTCGGCAGCGCACTGATGAAACTTTTTTAGCAAACTATAGAAAGAAAAACTTGGAGACAAAAAATAATTAATGAATTAACCAAACCAATGTGCAACTGTAGTAGTCCCCAGCTCCAAGGTAGTGGCTAACAGACTAGACAGGTAGTTTAGATAGAGAAAGGCTTGTAAAAGGGAGATAAGTAGAGACTTAGTGTTTGCACACCAAAACTGCCCATTATAAGCAGATAGCAACACTAGAACGAGACATTGACGTAGTGAAACTAGTTGACGTAGGTTGTTAGTACTGCTTAGCGACATAGTGACAACATAGGGAGACGAACAAAAACATTGGACACTGATGGACGTGTATGAGTCTGTCTGTTAACATCAATAAAGATAAGGAAATCAAACAATAAATCATGGTTGTTTCCTATGTTGTATCATCGTATAACTATTGTGAATACCATCTAATAGATACGAAAAAGGAAACCATCAAATAAATAAACATAAACAAAAAATCAGAACTACAACACAACGTATACACGTTCTTGGCAAAGATCACACATATCACAAAGAGTGATTAAAATTGGTCATAAAGAACGAACGCAAAGAAGAAGAAGAAGATTAATGAATTGACAACATAAAAATACTAGACATGCCTCAGTATAATCTACATTTTTAAATAGTTTGCAATAGATGTAGACTGATTGATTGGTATTACAGATCAGCAGTTGTTGAAGAGAGATGGAGTTGAGGGTGATGTCACGCAGTGAATGTTTGGATTCATTTACTTCTTTCAGTTTTCTTAATTTCAGCTGCCATTAAATTTTCATGTTTCTTCACTTAACAATTATCTTGTATCATTTGCAGCTGCCATTGGATTTTTCAAAGCTGTCAGAAGCACAAAAGAAAATTGTTCTGGCTAACAGAAAACCCAAACAGAAACTAGAAGTAATAGAAGACTTTGGTAACACAGTTGACCTCAATGAATACAGTAAATTCTTCAAAAAGTGACCAGCATTATTGTCATCTTGTGTGTTGAACTAGAATCTGTTAACTGATGTGCTATTATTTGCTTATAATTCATTGAACATGGTTATTCACTTTTGAGATGTCGTAATCAGAGACACTTGTAGTAGTAGTCTTGAACATTAATGAGGGGATATACTTCACTTGCTTAGTAATAGCCTTTTGGATGCAGCAATAAATGATCTGGCTATAGATGAATAACTACACTTAAATGGTAAAGCCCATATGGATGACAGCAATAAATGGTCAGCAATAAAATGGATGACACAGCAATAAATGGTCAGCAATAAATGGATGACAGCAATAAATGTCCAGCAATAAATGGATGACACAGCAATAAATGGTCCAGCAATAAATGGATGACAGCAATAAATGGATCACAGCAATAAATAGTCTGCAATAAATGAGTCCAGCAATAAATGATCCAGCAATAAATGGACACAGCAATAAATGGTCCAGGGAATAAATGGTCCAGCAATAGATCTATTCTGTGAGGACTATGAAATGGTGCACTTGTAAGACTGTGTTTAAACAATGAATCACAGGAACAATAGCATTATATCCTTTAATATCTGCTGGTCAGGAGTGAGTACCTTGCTCCAACTTCAGAGGGACTTGTAATTTAGATCTCCAAGTAAAGGATCAGGGTCTCCTATAGTTAAACCGTGTACGAACCGAGAAATGTGTGGCCAGGCTGGCCTCAAATCCCAGAATTTCAATTGCTTGTGGTCACTAAGCAGAGTGTTGGTTATCAACTTTGTTATAGATGATCCTATCTCTGGTCATTAAGTTTGTTCTTCTTCTCTTCCACCATTGACTTCTTTATAGAAGTGTTGGGAGTTTTTCATTAAGTTTGTTGAAGTTTATAAAAATAGAAGTGTCTCAGAATATCAGATTATTTATTTCAGAAATTTAAAAAAATGAACAACTTCAAAAGTGTTGTTTTTATTTTATTGAGAACTAAGCCTGGTGAAGCAGAGCTGATCACTCTTTCACGTCAATACCATTTGACTTGGTTGAATTCTATTTGTTTTGGGTAGGACTTATCTGACACAGTACATTATTTTTATGTGGTTTCTATAATTTATACTGTTTCTTGAATATCTTACATATAACTAGAATACCTTAACTTCTCAATCAAAAGTGGGTCATATACTAGGCATTCACGCATCATTGGGGACTTTCCAGATATGCAGAAATAAGGTCACAGACTAGGCATTCACCATCACTATTTTGAACTTTTTAGATATGCAGAAAGTGGGTCAAGACTAGGCATTCACCATCACTATTTTGGACTTTCTAGATATGCAGAAAGTGAGTCCAGACTATGTATTCACCATCACTATTTTGGACTTTCTAGATATGCAGAAAGTGGGTCCAGACTGGGTATTCACATCACTATTTTGAACTTCTAGATATGCAGAAAGTGTCCAACTGGGTATTCACATCACTATTTGGGACTTTCATATATGCAGAAAGTGGGTCCAGACTAGGCATTCACCATCACTATTTTGGACTTTTTAGATATGCAGAAAGTGGGTCCAGACTAGGCATTCACCATCACTATTTTGGACTTTCTAGATATGCAGAAAGTGGGTCCAGACTAGGCATTCACCATCACTATTTTGGACTTTCTAGATATGCAGAAAGTTGGTCACAGACTAGGCATTCACCATCACTATTTTGGACTTTCTAGATATGCAGAAAGTGGGTCCAGACTAGGCATTCACCATTACTATTTTGGACTTTCTAGATATGCAGAAAGTGGGTCCAGACTAGGCATTCACCATCACTATTTTGACTTTCTAGATATGCAGAAAGTGGGTCCAGACTGGCATTCACCATACTATTTTGGACTTTCTAGATATGCAGAAAGTTGGTCACAGACTAGGCATTCACCATCACTATTTTGGACTTTCTAGATATGCAGAAAGTGGGTCCAGACTAGGCATTCACCATCACTATTTTGGACTTTCTAGATATGCAGAAAGTGGGTCCAGACTAGGCATTCACCATCACTATTTTGGACTTTCTAGATATGCAGAAAGTGGGTCCAGACTAGGCATTCACCATCACTATTTTGGACTTTCTAGATATGCAGAAAGTGGGTCCAGACTAGGCATTCACCATTACTATTTTGGACTTTCTAGATATGCAGAAAGTGGGTCCAGACTAGGCATTCACCATCACTATTTTGTACTTTCTAGATATGCAGAAAGTGGGTCCAGACTAGGCATTCACCATCACTATTTTGGACTTTCTAGATATGCAGAAATGTCAGACAGGCATTTACCATTTATTTTGGACTTCTAGATATGCAAAGTGTCAGACTACATTCACCTTACTATTTTGGACTTTCTAGATATGCAGAAAGTGAGTCCAGACTAGGTATTCACCATCACTATTTTGGACTTTCTGATATGCAGAAAGTGGGTCAAGCTAGTTCACATTTGATTCTAGATATGCGAAATTGGTCCAGACTAGGCATTCACCATCACTATTTTGGACTTTCTAGATATGCAGAAAGTGGGTCCAGACTGGGTATTCACCATCACTATTTTGGACTTTCTAGATATGCAGAAAGTTGGTCACAGACTAGGCATTCACCATCACTATTTTGGACTTTCTAGATATGCAGAAAGTTGGTCCAGACTAGGCATTCACCATCACTATTTTGAACTTTCTAGATATGCAGAAAGTGGGTCCAGACTAGGCATTCACCATCACTATTTTGAACTTTCTAGATATGCAGAAAGTGGGTCCAGACTAGGCATTCACCATTACTATTTTGGACTTTCTAGATATGCAGAAAGTGGGTCAAGACTAGGCATTCACCATCACTATTTTGGACTTTCTAGATATGCAGAAAGTGGGTACAGACTAGGCATTCACCATCACTATTTTGGACTTTCTAGATATGCAGAAAGTGGGTCCAGACTAGGCATTCACCATCACTATTTTGTACTTTCTAGATATGCAGAAAGTGGTCCAGACTAGGCATTCACCATCACTATTTTGACTTTCTAGATATGCAGAATTGGTCAGACAGGCATTACCATCACTATTTGACTTTCTAGATATGCAGAAAGTTGGTCCAGACTAGGCATTCACCATCACTATTTTGTACTTTCTAGATATGCAGATGGGTCCAGACTAGCATTCACCATCACTATTTTGACTTCTAGATATGCAGAAGTGGTCCAGACTAGCATTACCATCACTATTTTGACTTTCTAGATATGTAGCCAATATATCTGCTCAGTTTTCTGTGATGTCCCAAAGTCCATGCTATCATAGTATGAAAAGCACTTTACTTTATGTGAATCCTGAGTGAGTTGATGTTGCTATTAAGTGATGTTATTGCGTCAGGTGAAATGATCTATATTAACAGAATCTCCGTGATGTAATATCAGTGTTGAACCTTTTTAACAACACTTTAAGTTTTCAGGTACATTTTTCCTTTCCTCCAATTGTCCACCCATCAGAGTTCACAGGACTCACAGCTGGTATAAGATACATACAAACTGTACACACTCTTCCTGCACACCTTTGTGGAAAGGGAACCCTTTTTCATACCTTGAGGTATATTGGGAAATATGGTGATAAGCCCGAATTTTTCATTGACCGTCGACACGTGATGAGGTGGGTCAACACCATGCCAGCCGCCTATACCTCATATTGCTTTTCCTGGTACCCAATTCAGGCTGTGTTGACCAAAGAGCTGTTGCGGTCAAAAAATATTCCACGCCCACTGTGGAATTGAACCCAGACCACTAACATAAGAAGCAAGTCCACTAACAACTAAGCTACTGCGGCTCTCTTTGCATGCCTTTGAGATGTCTTATTGTGTCAACAACACACCCACTTTGTGTACCAAGGTGTACTTGTACACACATTCTACAACAGTAATCAGACATAGAAGTTATTGCTCATCATCATCAAGTAGCTTTTCCCTTCCGGAACTTGGCTCCCATGACAGCAGTTCTGATTAACTCTCTATTCTGTGCAAGTTGACCGACGTTAGCAGCAGTCATTCTCAGATCGTCAATGACATCTTGCACCCATCATCTTCTAGATCTTCCTCTCATTCTTCTTCCATGCATCATTCCTTCCAAACTTATCTTCTCTTTGCACTCATGTCATTTGATGTTTCCGAAATATTTAATTTTCCTGTTTTTGCTAACCATTATCAATTTCTTCATTTATATCATAATATGTATTGTAAATATAGTTATAATTTACTATCACTAAATGTTAATGAACTAGAAAGCAGCTTGTAAATCAATAAAATTGAGTGTATCTAGCTGATGAGGGTTTACTCACGCAACAGTTGGCAATTCTACAAGTGTTCAAGATAATTGCAGCCCCCATTGACAATTCGAAAGTTGCCAGGTACAAATTGGGTTGTGTTTATTTACTATTTAAACCGGTTCTGACTAGCTCGTCCTACGTCACATTTGTTCATCACGCCTTCCCGCACTAAATTACAACTCACACAACCTTTGACCTATACTACGTCATAACTGAACCTTCCCATTTCCAAATACATATTTGCCAGATTAGTCTCATTCACGGGCTGCAATTATCTTGAACACTCTGTTACCTCGAGATAACCAGAAACATGAAGTACAATGGTTTGGTTACCTAGTTAAATTGCAATCTAGGTTCGAGTTATGTAAAGTAAAAGCTCTTATGTGTTAATACCTTTTGGTTCCCCTCGAACGACAATTTCGCCAGTGTGCTGGTGGGACTCGCAAGAGGAGCAAAGAGTAGTACCACTGCGAACTACAAGGCATGTCGTAAGAGTCGGTTGATTTAGGGGCCTACGGAAGCTACCCTAGTAAATAAAAATCTGATGGGCTGGCCTGATTGTAGCGCATAACTGGCACAACGTATAATCGCTTTAGGCTCAGATCACATACAGATCACACAGAGTGAGTAGCAAGTGGTCGATATGGAGCGTTCGAAGAAGAAGAATTAGCTTGATGCAGCATAGACAAAGAAAATTGACAGCGGTTGGACAAAGACAGGCGAGCGACAGTTAGGAGTGGCTCAATATGAAAAGAATAGAAACATCACATATTGAGGCGAAAGAGATGGCTGAGAGATCAACCTATGTATCAGCTCCAGTTTCACCTGCAGCAACTGTGGCAAGGATTGTCACTCCAGAAGAGGCCATTACAGCCACAATAGACGATGTGATTCAGCACAGAACAAACTATGTAACCCAAAACATATTGTCTCTTTAGACAAAGAGGCCAAAGGAAAAAAATAAAATTCAAGTTATAACCATCTCCCAATTTTGTTGTTATCTATAATCTATTTACGATGTTTGTCATCACCGTCATTTACAACAAATACTCGTACAGTCACATCTGGTTACACGTTTACACTCATGTTTGGCTTTACAGTAATGAATTTCGTAAAGGTGCTCTAGTCAGATCACGACTCTAAACGAGGCCGGGGTTTCCACAGTAAGCACTCTGACCTGTTTAAAGGTGGCTGTACTTTTTCATATAATCTTCTTGTTCGCCCGCTATGAAATCAGGCGTAGTCAGGGCGTCCAAGTACTGTGCTTCTGATTTTTGCGTGAAAGCTTTCTTTCCCTATCATAAGTGTTCCTCACCATTCAGGCGAGCCTTCTGCGACTTCAGAGGTACTTTTCCATTTAATAGGTCCTTACTTTGGAGACCACACAAAAATAGATATTCGAGTATTTATTACCATTCGCGTCGGAGACCGGGCTCGTCAATTAGTTTTTTCTGTCTGGGGCATAATGAAAAAAAATGCTCACATTAATAGTTTCGTGGCGACTGCACTAGCCATGTGACCATTAAATTCCACAGACTTATGTGCTCCTACCCCGCCTGTCCTACACCGACCTAAAATGCGGTATTGCGCAGGCAGTTAAAAACAGGTTTGTTTAAAAAATACAATTCACACATATCTAACTCTGTAGTAACAGGTTTACTGTTCCATAAATCAAAAGCAACGACTCGCGGCTAATATTTATAAAACTGAACGACACTAGAACTGTCCCATCTGTTCGTGAAACTGACAAGAATAAAGGTATTCTAGTTAATCACTTTAATGTAAATATGTTAGTTGCTACCATATTTATGTTTACAATATAGGCATGATGAACTCGTTTAAACCTTTCATATACATCGATGAGATTATTTGCTTAAATATTTAAAAGTTTTCACACATTTCCTGTTTGCGCTCATGTCTGCTATATTTAAGTTTGACTGCAGACGTCTAGGGAAAATCAGAGCAGTGAAAATTCGAGCATTTCACACTTTCTTCTGCACGTTATACATAAACTAAGTTATAAATAAAGAAGTCGGTGGTCTTGTGGACAGTGAGAGAAACTAGTATCTATGGTGAAAAGTTTTTTCAAACGTGTTGCATGGACACTTGCCTTGATAAAATTATTCTTCAAGAAACAGATCAAAGAAAGAAAACAAAAGTACAGACATAAAATAAGTGGATAAAGATAACCAAATAAATATATAAAATACAACGTGTTTGTGGGGAAAATCTATTTCTATCATATGAGATACAAATTCGCCCGAGTGGTTACCACGGCCCAAATTTGAGGTGTAAAGAATAGAACCATTGTTACCTGCCACACATGTCGTAAGAGGCGATTAAGAAGGTTTGACTGAAATCGGATGCATGTGTCCTAAACGTGTAGAAGTCTTTTGCGTTTAGGGGCATACCAAACCAATGTGCAACGTATACGCGTTCTTGGCAAAGATCAAACATATCACAAAGAGTTATTAAAATTGGTCGTAAAGAACGAACGCAAAGAAGAAGAAGAAGATACAAATTGAGGAAATAACTACGCGTGGAAAGTGTTAATATGCAAAATATAAAATGTCTCATAATAGCTTCTTCTCTCCTTGCGTTCGGTTTCGTATGCTCGTCTAAACCATGAGATGGGTTGCCTCTATGAAGCTGCATATCAGTTGAAGTTCTTCTAGAGTTCCCCATAGCTTGCTCTGTAAGGTTTGTTCATGAGGCCATGTTTCGATTCGTTGGTGTATGTATGATGGACATGACTGCAGGATGTGCTCTGGAATCTGTGTTTCTGTCTGGCATGCACACTTGAGCAGCGCAGAAATCGGATGTGCTGGCCTACTTGTAGGCGCATAACTGGCACAACGTACAATCGCTCTTAGGCTCAGGTCACATACAAATCACACAGAGTGGTTGACAAGTGATCGATATGGAGCGTTCGAAGAAGAAGTAGCTATGAGCATGGAATAAACAGTTAGAAAACGATCGGTTCCTTTAAATGCAAGTGCTACAGAAGAGTACTCAGAATATCAGGGATAGAAAACAGAATACAAATACAGTGTGTGTCCATTTAGCACTCGTTGAAAATTGAAAAGAATGTTTCTTCTTCTTTGCGTTAGTTCGTTACGACCAATTTTAATCACTATTTGTGATATGTTTAATCTTTGCCAAGAACATGTATACGTTGCACATTGGTTTGGTAGGCCCTAAACGCATAGACTTCTACATGTTTATGACACGTGCATCCGATTTCAACCAAACCTCCTTCGTCGCCTCTTACGGCATGCATAGCAGGTAATAGTGGTTCTATTCTTTACAACCCAAATTTGGGCCCCGGTAACCACTCGGGCGAAAAGAATGATTAATAAGGCAGAGAAAAATTAGTAAAAATAAATATTTTGGACATATAAAACGACCTGATTCTATAGGAAAAAAATCATTACGTAGAACAAGAAACTAGCCAACAGCTTTATCCGAATCTGGTTTATGTTTGTAAATTTATTTTGTACAGATATTGTTCTCGTATTTGACATCACATCACAAGACAGCAGAATTAGTCATTGAAATAGTTGATCATGGTGATACTAAAAGTAGTCCTGTTGTGTTGTTGTCTAGTCCTAGCAGTAAGCCAATGCGACAGTTGTTCCAGTAAGTGTGTTTATTGTTTACAAGCTAAATCGCAGATTGACATGTATATAGGAATTGAATACCTTGCTGACAAATGACGGGAATGCTATAAAAGAAATTAAAAGAATGTTGAGCATTGCTTTGCAAAAACCGACAGGGGTGTCAGGGCCCGCAAGGAAGCAAAGAATAGTACCACTGTGACCTACAAGGCATGTCGTAAGAGGCGACTGAGGTGGGGTCCTAGGGAAACTACCCTAGTAAATAAAAAGCGAGGCAGAAATCGGATGTGCTGGCCTACTTGTAGGCGCATAACTGACACAACGTACAATCGCTCTTTGGCTCAGATCACATACAAATCACACAGAGTGATTAACAAGTGGTCGATATGGAGCGTTCAAAGAAGAAGAAGCTTTGCAAAAACTAAAAGAACTAACTAACCTATGGATGGGAACTGACATAAAAACAAACATTAAATATTTAAGAGCCTGCGTTTTTTCCTTGGCAACATATGGTTGTGAGAGATGGACCATTGACAAAGTGGCGGAGAAGATCATTAATGCCTTTGAATGCAAATTCTACAGAAGAATACTTAGAATATCATGGACAGAGAAAGGAACAAATATTTCTGTTCTGCAACAACTTGATATTAAAGTTGGCTATTAAAGAGCATAACATCAAGGAAAATTTAATATTCCTGACACATCAAACGACATAAGTGCTTAGAGAGGATAATTTTGCAGGGAGGTGCCTGGAAGAAGAATGAGAGGAAGACCTAAAAGACGATGTGTGCAAGATGTCATTTGCGATCTGAGAATGACTGCTGCTGACGCCGGTCAACTTGCACAGAATAGAGAATTTTTCATGATTGCTGTCATGGGAGCCAAGTTCCGGAAGGGACAAGCTACTTGATGATGATGATGATGAACTGAATAGTCTAGAGTTATGTTCATTATGTGTGAATTCATTACCAATGACACTGCGGAAATGAGTACTCTAGTGCTATATTGAGCAAATCTTTATTCATGTATGGCAGAGTATCATGAACAAGCAATCAATAAGATCTTTGGAAGCCACATAAATGTAGTTTTACAGAAGAATTCTGAAAATTCCATGGATAGCGAAGAAAAAAAAAAGATGTTTTAAAACAAGGCTGCACTCAAAGAAACCCTATCAAAATAATACGAATCAGACAATCAAGATTCTTCGTGCTTATAATGCGAAGAGGCGGTTTAGAACATTTGGTGAGCATATGTAAAATTCATGGAAGGAGAGATCGTGGAAGACAGAGAGAGAATGTGGATGGTCTGACATCATGGTTCGATAAAAGATCGACGTTAGAACTTATTAACTGCACCAAGTAGAGAGTTGTGATCGACTACGCCGGCAGACATGTCACTTGATTGAGAGTTGTGTTACAAAATTACAGATATACAAAACGTGTGTAACAATATACCCCCTTTTATGAATCTGAGACTTGGAAACAGGATAGGGAAATTGACAATATTTTCGATTCATCTTTCTACTTCTTCTTCTTCGAACACTCCATATCGATCACTTGTCAACCACTCTGAGTGATTTGTATGTGATCTGAGCCTAAGAGCCATTGTACTTTGTGCCAGTTATGCGTATGCAAGTAGGCCAGTACATCCGATTTCGGCGCTGCTTTTTATTTACTAGGGTAGCATCCCTAGGTCCTACATCAGTCGTCTCTTACGACTTGCATTGTAGGTTGCAGTGGTACTATTCTTTACTTCCTTTGTGGCCCTGGCACCACACGGGCGTATTTCTGATTCAAAAGTACATGTATGTTATATATATATACAGAGAGAGAGACACTTGCATATACATACACACATATATATATATATATATATATATATATATATATATATATATATATATATATATATATATATACAGAGAGAGAAGCACTTGCATATACATACACACATATATATATATATATATATATACAGAGAACACTTGCATATACATACACACTATATTATATATATACAAAGAGAGCACTTGCATATACACACACACAATATATATATACAGAGAGAGAAACTTGATATACATATATATATATATATATATATACAGAGAGAGCACTTGCATATACACACACACACATATATATATATATATATATATATATATATATATATGTTATATAGTTCTAAGTGTCTATCCATTCCTTTCAGGTTCTCCAAACGAGGATGATCACAGTCCCAGAGAACCGTACTTCGACTTGAGAAGAATCAACTCTAATAAGCTCAAAAGAAATTGGAACGTCTGCTTCTTCTTCTTTCAGAAGTCAACTTTAATAAACTCAAAAAAGTTCTCAGCCAGCAGCTAGTTGTACTTTCAAAGAATGGAGCATAGCATCGTTAATGACACCTTATCATCACTTTAATTGTCACTATTGTCTGTAGTACCGCTTTTTAGGGCGATGTAGGACATATGGGACGAGAGCCTGAGGAATATAATGGTCGCATGGTTAGTGCAGTCGTCGCGAAGATGTTCAGGCTCGGATTTTTCATTTATACCTACAACAGAAAAATATCTTTTCGGCCTCCTGAGCCGAAATTCTAATTTGTGGTATTTTTTTAAGATAACACAAAACCACTATACTAACTAATTCAGTATACATTAAAAACACCGGTCATCTTGCACAGATAGAGAATTTTTCCAGGACTGCTGTCAATGAAGTCAAGTTCCGGAAGGGACAAGCTGCTTGATGATGTTGAAGAAAGGTTTCAGCTCTATCAGGATCACATGTTCTCAACAAGCACTTACTACTCGTTTATGTCATGCAACATCCTTTTCAGATCTGTTCAAGTCCTCCAAATCGTCCCAATATTAGTTTCGTCTTATTTCGGACAATGTTCATAAATTGCGAGAGATGACTTCTTTGCGAAAAATCTTCTTTTTGACCTGGTTAACTGCAGACAATAGCGACTTGTTGTCATTTTTCTTGGAGGGGGCCAGACACAAATTTTGGGAAAAATCATGTTTTTTTTTTAGCATTTACTATTCCAGGACGTTATTCCCCCTTTCGATTATTGTGGGGCCGTCATTGAGGCCTTTAATGACAAGCCGCCCTGACTGCAGATGTAATTTGTTTTTATTTTTGTTGGTCTTGTTATATTTATTTAACATTTTCGTCATATTGTTCTAGCGATCCTTAAATCCTACTCTCCGTTACAGAGGATAAGCATGCTATGTTCAGATGCACTACTTTTAGCTCCCCTTTTATAAATACAAATTCGTAGTGTACACAATATTGCAGAACGTATGTGCTTCCTATGACCACGGAAGATAGCCACAAATACGCATCCTACAGCTTCAGAATGTTGTGAAAAACAAACTTTTCTCAACAACTTCTCTGTCATTTGTATATAATTTTATAATATAATCCGATCAGTATTCAAACGTTGTCTATTGTCCATTCCCAGGTGGAAGATGTAGTTGGTTGTCCACTCTTGCCGTTAAGATTAGGGATGGGAGCTTTAATTTGCGTTCTAGGGCCAGATGAGTCGCCCTTGTTGTGTTATATCCGTGTTTATGTAGTGTGGTCTTGATATTGTCTATCCATCATTTTCTTGGTCTTCCCTTAGCTCTAGTACATATCTCTTTTTATTGTATTCTGTTATTGGTGGTTGGTTGTATTTCATTCTCATTAGATGTCCAAACCACTGCATTTGTGTCTTTCGATGTATTCGGTGCATGAAGTTATGCCCACTCTGCTTCTGATGTCCTCATTTCGTAGTCTGTCTTTCCTTTGTGACTCCACTGCCTTCCTCAAGCATTTAATTTCACACGTGGTGAGCTTTCTGTGTTGCGTTGCTGTAAGAGAACAAGTTTGGCACTGGTAACAAAGTGTTGGTAGGAAAATTTTATTCAGCGTCAATCATACAGATTATTTTTACAAAAGAGTAAAGCGTGTGTTTGTCTCTAGTTCATGGCGTCTTCACAAAAGTCACACGCTGGTAAAACATGTTGTATTTATGTTTCTGAAACAAATAGGAAATTTTATTGGTAACGGAATAAAACTGACATATTTCAAACCATCCGTTACATGTGTTTGTGGTTTTTTTTAACCTTTGAAGCTTTGCAAAAGTTGTTTGTTATACATTCTTTGTTTGCGTGCGTATCCCTACGATTGTGCTATTTGTGTGGTTATTCATGACGATGCGATTGCTCTTGTTGGTGTGGTTGCGTATTTTGATGCAGTTGTGTTTGTTGGTGATGTTGCATATGCTGGTGTGGTTGTGTATTTTGATGGAGTTGTGTTTGTTGGTGGTGCTGCATATGTTGGTGTGGTTGTGTAGTTTGATACAGTTGTGTTTGTTGGTGGTGCTGGATATGTTGGTGTGGTTGTGTATTTTGATACAGTTGTGTTTGTTGGTGGTGCTGCATATGTTAGTGTGGTTGTGTAGTTTGATGCAGTTGTGTTTGTTGGTGGTGCTGCATATGTTGGTGTGGTTGTGTATTTTGATACAGTTGTGTTTGTTGGTGGTGCTGCATATGTTGGTGTGGTTGCGTATTTTTATGCAGTTGTGTTTGTTGGTGGTGCTGCATATGTTGGTGTGGTTGTGTATATTGAAGTGATTGTGCGTGATGATAAGCCAGGGTATGTTGGTTTTATTGCACATGTTAGTGCGGTTGTCTATTTTTGTATTTGATTGATTGATTGATTGATTGATTGATTGATAGGACCATCATCATTGAACTTCGGTGAGTAACCATGTGTGCTCCGATCTCTTTCTTACATAGAAAGATCTCGGTTGCAGTGCACGAACTCCGTAGCACCGGCAGGGTCCGGTGTAATTTTGAAGATGGTGAAGATATTTTTGTAGGAATTTTATTCGTAATCTTTTCTAATGAATTTTACCCGGGCAGCGGTTTTCCAGCCTGCTCTTCTCGAAGTTGAACTGGTTCTTTTACGGGATCATATTGAACGCAGGGCCTACGTTTTATCGTCCGTCTCCGATGGGACTAGCAACTCGATCTTACCTACACTGAGATCAGGGATCTCTGGAAAAATATCTAGATGGCTCTACGAGGAGCGAACCTGGTACCTTTGGCACGAGAGATGAGCACCTAGCCTCTACGCCACAGAGATTTGTGTATTTGTTTATGTATATGTGAGTGCATGTATGTGTCAATGCAGTTGTTGGTATTCGTGTGACCATGAAAGTTGGTGCGCTTGCGTATGTTGATGCGGTCACGTATGTCGATGAGATGGTGCATGTTGGTGTAGAAATACAGATAGTGGATGGAGAACAAATCCAGGTAAATAATTGGCAAGCCAAATTAGAGTGACTATGTCTTTTCGACAGCAGGATTATTTCTTAGTTTGTATATATGTAGGTTCAGAGTATATATGTGATTTTAACTGTAATTTTACTCCGGAACGGATTACTAACATTCTCACGTCTTTGAGACGTGTATTGTTTTGTGGCCAACATGCAATTTTTAGTTTCACTTTGTATTTTCTCTTCAAAAGAAGCAGAGACGTTGGACTGAAACTAAACACAATAAGCTAATGAGGACAGTTTTACTAGGCACAAGAACGAGACTTTCTGTCTTCTGTTCAACCATCCTACGCACAGTCTCACGTTTGTCTCTTCTGGTACAGTTTACTGCAGTCTTTCACTGTGTTGACACAAGACAGACATGTTATATCAGCCATTCGCCGGGTGGTTACCGGGGTCCACATTTGGGTGTAAAGAATAGAACCACTGTTACCTGCCACGCATGTCGTAAGAGACGACTAATGAGCTTTGACTGAAATTTGATGCATGTGTCCTAAACATGTACAAGTCTATGCGTTTAGGGCCTACCAAACCAATGTGCAACGTATACACTATTCTTCTTCTTCGCGTTCGTTCTTTACGACCAATTTTAATCACTCTTTGTGATAGGTTTGATCTTTGCCAAGAACGTGTATACGTTGCACATTGATTTGGTAGGCCCCTAAACACATAGACTTGTACACGTTTAGGACACATGCATCCGATTTCAGCCAAACCTCCTTAGCCGCCTCTTACGACATGCGTGGCAGTAACAGTGGTTCTATTATTTACACCCCAAATTTGGGCCCCGGTAACCACTCGGGCGCAACGTATACACGTTCTTGGCAAAGAAAGATCAAGCATATCACAAAGAGTGATTTAAATTGGTCGTAAAGAACGAACATAAAGAAGAAGAAGAAGATATCAGCAATTTACAAAGTCTTGCGGACCCCGGGCAATTTTGGTACGACCAATCAGTTTGACTCTGGGTGACGTGAGTTTACACTTGCAGATGATTCGTTGGTATAGTTTTTCGGACACTTGGCCATCCATTTGTGTTTGTTATTCATCTCAAGACATCGGTCAGGAGACTCGTGTAGACGTTATTCATCTCAAGACATCGGTCAGGAGACTCGTGTAGACGTTATTCATCTCAAGACATCGGTCAGGAGACTCGTGTAGACGACGCATCCACTCTGAGATTATGTTCGAATATAGTGAGAACAGATTTCGTAATATTCGTGGATGAAATTGCACTACTACCTTACCTTTTTGTACGATAGCTCCCGTCGATCCCTTCCCACTTAGCCAGACTACAGTGCAACACTGTTTCCAGGGCCACCACGGGGAAGGAGGGTAGGATTTTGTCAGTGCCAGCTCTCTGAACCTGGCGCAGCCGTGTCATTTTATTTTTATTGTACTTGTTTCCCACGCCTTGGCTCCCAGTATGCTGCTCTTGTCTAGCTACACCACGTTTGATTTCATATTCTTGCAGTCTGGTTACGGTTGTATATTCACCACCTTCCATGAATCGTTTACACACCCTCTCTCGCTTAGGGCATTTAGAACATCAGCCAGAACATGACTCGGATTTCCTCACAAGGCTAGGACCTTCTGCACCGAAATGGCACGCCACCTGCCGTAAATATTGCTCAAAGCATGCACTCCATAGCTCCGGCAATAATTCTAAGAATCTCCAAGGAAAATGCACTTACGAATAGAACGAAACGGCGCGTTCCGGACTCGAAGTCACAACCTTCGGAGCGCACGGCAAATGGCTCAACCCCTTACCCAAATTAACCCCCTGAAAGCTTACTCAATTTCTTAAGGAGAATGACTCATATACTTAATTACATTCTTCTCTTTAGTTCGCTTTTTTTTTTTTTAATTGAGGTTTTTTAAAAGTAACTTGGTATAGCTATTATCGAGAGTGCTCGTCCATACATTGTCCATGTATAAACCTCTGGACTTAATAAATTATGTGATAACTCTGTATCCAATTAGCCGATATTTCTCAGAATTAGTCGATAGTGTAACAGGTGTCTTGTTGCATGCCATAAAACTAGCGAGTTATCCTCTATTTGTTACATAACCAACCATAGACTCTCAGCTAAAGACAGAGATATAACGAAAAGTGGAAGCAAGTGAAAGTTAACGCAATAATATGGAATTAAACATTAAGAGACGGACAGAGCTCAAATTATCCATTTATTAGACAATTCTGATCTACGTGAAATGTGTGTATGATTGAACTTTACTTCACAATTATCCTTCAAATAGTGTGCATATCCAGTATACTATTTCACAAACTTTACGTCCGTGTTAGTATTTACATAGTTTAATTCAAACGAAGGCGGATGTTTGCAACAAATTTATAAACACACTTTATACAGTTTCCTACATCGTCTGTTTGTTTGTAAACACATTGTCAGATAAATCAGATTTAGTTGTGTTAATACCGCTTGAACTGTCAAAGTTTGCACCGAACGTGTAATTGCTATTCAGAGAATTTGCTGACAGTTAACCTTACCACTTTAATTTGCATTTTATTTAAAATAAAACTGTGAGCCTATATTACATTAAGTCTCATCCACCTAACAGTACAACCAGTTCTTGGCACAGCTTCTCAGAATGACGATAACACTAACAGTGTTTTGTGTAGTGATCGGAGCAATATGTCTGCACTTTCCTTTTGCAGGTACCTGTATATTTCCTTAAATTAAGTTCTGATAAAGTTGCTAAAACTATATACTTTTTTTTATTTTGTAGCTAGTATAATAGTTTAGATCATCGATTTACAGCCGGTGGTACGTGTACGTCCAGAGATAAGTGCTAGGAGCTTCATGAGTCCCTCGAAACATAATCAGTAATGGCGGAAAAACAAGTAAATTGTGGGGAAATTCAAGGTGTTAGTTATAGAACAATAAAGCTCAGATTTAAGATTGTATCTTTTGATCCTGAAATGAATCTGCACTCTGAAAGGACCAAAAGGATACCTCACCATCCACGACATGGAAAAATAGCGGCAAGGACAAAAAAACAGATTAAAGCGTACAAGTTTAAACCATAAAGCAAAAGAAATAGGAAAGTCATATTTGGAACTACTAAATCCTAACTCCATATCAAAAGAATTACTTTTGATCACTGGAAACCAGACTCAGTAGCACTAAACTTCTCAACCTCCATCCCTAAATTGTTACGCAAAGATGCTGAGCCTAATCTAGTGAAGAAAGCAACTACAATGGAACATCTCCATTACAAGTTTCCAGAAGACAGAAGGATAATAATTTACACAGATGGATCGGCAATGGAGGCAACCATGAATGGTGGAGCAGAAGTGTACATTAAGCACTCAGATGCTACTTCTGTACCTCTGAAGTCGGAGAATGCTCGCCTTAATGGAGAGGGACACTGATGAAAAGGAAAGCAAGCCTTCACGCAAAGACAATACAGAAGCGTCATACGGGACGCCCTGACTACACCTGAATTTATAGCGGGCGAACGAGAAGAAGAAGAAGCTACTACTGTGTCTCTAGCGCCCCTACTGGAAGAATATGTTCAAACTACAAAGCAGAACTCGCCCGAGTGGTTACTGGGGCCCAAATTGGGATGTAAAGAATAGAACCAATGTTACCTGCCACGCATGTCGTAAGAGGAGGCTAAGGAGGTTGGGCGTGGGGCTAGCTACCCCACACCGTAAAAACACTAGATGGCTACAGAAACGACAACCAAGGAAATTCATAGTTCGCCACCCGAGGAAGAAGAAGGAGCCCACGCGGAGAGACTCATGAAGTGACCTAATGAAATTCGAAAGGAAATCGGGCTGCCAACTAACCTACTTTCTTCCCGGAAGATCTCCAGGATTGGCACCTGGAATGTCCGCACGATGTTCGAAACTGGGAAGACAGCACAGGTGGCACATGAAATGAGGACATATGGACTGGCCATCCTAGGACTGGGCGAAACCAGATGAACAATTGCAGGACACACTAGACTTACAACGGAGGGGGGGACAATACTGTACTCTGGAAGAGAGGAGGAAGATGCACCACACAAATAGGGAGTAGCATTGATGTTGGCCAAACGAGCACAAAAGACATTAATTGAATGGGAGCCGTTAGGACCAAGAATGATGCGGGCAACTTTCAAGACCTCAAATGCTAAAATTAAACTGAACATAGTCCTCAAATGACCCAACAAATGACAGCGAAGAACAAATAAAAGAAGAGTTCTACAACAAATGACAGGATATATTATAAAAATTTAAAAGTAAGGAGCTTACTATCTTGATAGGAGACTTTAATGCAAAAATAGGTAGGGAGAACTAGGGTTTCGAGGAAACTATTGGCAGACATGGACTAGTAAAGGTAAAGGACAATGGAAAGATGTTCGTGGATCACTGTGCAGCAAACCACTTGGTTATAAGAGGCAGCCTTTTCCAACACAAAAGTAAAATAAGTCACACAGTAAATTAAGTGCATGACCAGAAATCGCGGAAGAAGAAGAAGAAGATCCTAATTTCAAGAAACTAAGTGCTCTGTCTTCTTCTTCAGCGATCTCTGGTCATGCGCTTAGTTTACTGTGAACCACAAAATGGGCAGTCAGCTACAAGTCTGTCAGGATTCCCCAACGCTTAGTTTTTAGGTAGACTGGGTGTGACCACATGATGCTTCACAGCACACAGAGGAGAGCACAGTTCTGCAGGACATGCTTCGGTGTCTGTTCCGTCTGCTGACACTGGCAGAGAATTGTTTGACTTATTCCTAGTATATGTAAGTGTTTGTTGAGTCTGCAGTGTCCGGTACGTAGGCGAAATAGAATGACCTGGTCTATTCTGCTTAGATCTTTGAGGAAATCTCTTCCATAATCATATCCAATGTTTGTCTTCCAGTCTATTTCAGATTTTAGCAGCTATTTTCGAATCTGGAAGAACTTCTTTCAACAGCCTAGAAGTACAGACAGTGTTACATTATGTCTGGTCTTGTTAAATTGCGGACAAATCTACGAATTTCCAAAATTGTTTGCGAGCGCTCAGACTTACTTGTGAAATGAGGACGTGTCCGCAAAAATGAGGACGTATAGTAACCCTACTTAAAATTACACACGGGTTTACACCCGAGACCTCAAGCCACTGACAATGCTCTTCGTACAGATTAGGAGTCTCCTTATATAAGTGTTTTGTTGGGTTCATTGGTGAACATGAGACATAATTTCCAACTGTCACCGTGAACTTTGTCAGCAGTTTTCTATTGTATGAAAAAACATGAAGTATGTCATAATTAATATCTACACATGAAAAGGGTCAATTTGAAAACTGTACATTGCAGATTTGAACCGGTTCATATTCTGGGCGGGGCAGTTGATTGCATCGCCCTTGATGGACGGACCTTGACAACAGTTTATGATATGACCATTGCTCATTATATACTTTTTTTCATTATTGATCAGCACATCCTGTCTGTATAATGTTTCAATTATTTTGTTTTCTGCTGTCACAATGCTTTCTAGACTTTAGTGTTATGTAACAACTGAGTCTTGTTTTTTTAGACTTTAGTGTTATGTAACAACTGAGTCTTGTCTTTCTAGACTTTAGTGTTATGTAACAACTGAGTCTTGTTTTTTTAGACTTTAGTGTTATGTAACAACTGAGTCTTGTCTTTCTAGACTTTAGTGTTATGTAACAACTGAGTCTTGTCTTTTTAGATTTTTGTATAATGTAACTATTAAGTGTTTTTTTCTGCTTTGTTTTCTACTGCCACAATGTTTTCTTGACTTTTGTGTTATGTGACTATTGCGTCTTGTTTTTTAGACTTTTGTATTATGAGACTACCGAGTCTTGTTCTGTTTTTTGTTGTTGATAAAACTGCTAACAAATATTGAATTGTATGTGTTATTGTTAGTATCGCAAATCATAAATGTAATGTTTACCAAATCTTAATGACAGAAAAACTGTATCTTTGATGAAATATGCCCAATTAGAAAGTTTATCTAAATATTCTGTTTTCTTTCTTCATTATAGAGTCTACACAGTCATCATGTCCGCAAGTTGAGTGCAACTGTCTGTTTGGGGTTATATTCGTCACAGATAGTAATGGTTGTACCACGTGCTCCTGTAAGCGCAATCCAAATAATTGTCCTCAAATATTTTGTATTAATCTAATCTGTCCTCATGGATTGCAATCTGATGAAAACGGATGTAAGATTTGTCAGTGCAAGCCAACCTGTCCAATAATTGACAATTCTCATGAAAGAGTATGCCAGAACGGTACCACTCAAGATCAGAATGGATGTACAGTGTGTCGTAACAGTACCTCGCTTTGTTCCGTGCCATTATGCCTCAATATTACATGCACAACTGGACTATTAAAAGACTCAAATGGCTGTCCATCTTGTAAATGTAACAAACGTATCTGCCCTCTGGTTTCATGTCCATCGCCAGATTATTGCCAAAGCGAGTTGTTTAGAGACGCTACCAACTGCTTGAAATGTCGATGCAAAAAAATATGCCCAGAGATTGATTGTCCGTTTGTAAAATGTTTGAACGGAACTGCTACTGACATTCAGGGCTGTCCTACATGTCAGTGTAAAAATTAATAAGTGTCCACTTGTAGGTTGTGCTAACAATTGTGATAATGGTGTTGAAATAGATACCAAAGGTTGTCCGACATGTACTTGTAACCAAGTGGTTAGTCAATAAAACTAAGAGTGTCTTATAAGATATGTTTTGATATGTTTTGATATGTTTTGATATGTTTTGATATGTTTTGATATGTTTTGATATGTTTTGGTGTGTTTGTGTCAACTTCTTCTTCTTTGAACGCTTCATATCGACTACTGTTAACCACTCTTTGGGATTTCTATGTGATCTGAGCCAAAGAGTTATTGTACGTTGTGCCAGTTATGCGCCTACAAGTAGGTAAGCACATCCGGTTTCTGTGACGCTTTTTATTTACAAGGGTAGCTTCTCTAGGCCATAACTCCGTTGCCTCATACACATGCCTTGTAGGTCACAGTGTTACTATTCTTTGTTCCATTTGCGAGTTCCGGCAAAACACGGGCGGAGTGTGTCAACAATGTCAATATTCAATGTTAAACAATACAAACAAAACCATTTTCAATGTACTACATTTTCTGTAAGCATTTGTTTCAACTCCACAAGAAGTTGTACATGTTTATACTTACCTTGTTAGCAGACATGACAACCAAGATAGCGTGTACAAAATATAATATATGTTTCCTCCTTCTTCTTCTTTGTGTTCGTTCTTTACGACCAATTTTAATTGTAACAGTTCGTGGCGACTGGTACATGGCTCCAGGAAAGTAGAGAAAGAAAAGGATTTTAAAAAACAGAAGAATAAATCAAGGAAAGCGAATGGTGAACGCTGGTTTAGTATGATCTACCGCTAAGTCTGACACCTGACACAATCGACTACATTAAATTCACACAAGGCCGTCTAAACATCTTATACGAAGTTTATTGGTATCTAAACTGGTAAATGGACATACATACTCTCTCAACTGATATGAGACCACAAGTACATAAATAACTTTCCTGAAAATCAAATGTATAACCATTAAATCCGCTTCTCTACAATTAACAGAAAGTTCATGGAACCCTCTGTCGGGTTTTCCCACATCTATCACAACCTATAAATCAAATACACTATCTCAGCATCTCAACTAATTACGCAAAGTTCATGGAACCCTCTGTCAGGTTTCCACATCTATCACAACCTATAAATCAAATACACTAGCTCAGCATCTAAACTAATTACGCAAAGTTCAAGAGTCCTCTGTAGTGGGTTCGACATCTCTCACAACTTGAAAAAATCTGGCCAGCAATGGCGGAATGCGGGATGGCCATTCAGAGTCAGAACTGTTTGATTCTGAACACGACTTTGCTAGCTCATTTTCGCCATGTTTGGTCGGGTATTTTCCGGTTTCGTTTGCCGAGCTACTGAGTTAGTGCTTGAGCAACGCTGTGAGCTATGACTGTTACATGGAATGCTTTTGCTGTGTCAACCGTGCGTTTGTTGTGTGTATTCAGAAAATGGCGGACAGCGGTTATGACGAACAAGCTCAGTCTGCCGTATGCAGTTATATTGCGAGTGCAGAAAACTGGATTTTGTCATGATTGATGTTCCCTTCGACAAGAATTGCAATGCAAGTGATGAACAGTTTTGTGTTGCTACATTAGCGACGGCCATATGCATTTTATGCGGTGCTGGTTTCTTTTGGTGGCGGCACGCGACTGTTTCATTCTGGAATTAGTTCACACAGGAAACATTTCACAGTTGTTAGCATTTCGTGTGATTTTCATTGGCACAGGAACGGAGCAATTATGGGGTGACCCGTTGCAGTGAAGTTGGAACCGTACTTATGAACTGTGAACTATCTATCACAACTTATAAATCAAATAACACTAGTTCAGCTTCTCTCTATTAACACAAAGTTCAAGAGATCCTCTGTTGTGGGTTCTGTAGTAGCCAGTCCATCCCCTCCCCAGGTGGTAGCTGGCTGACCAGACAGCTTAGTTTTAATGTGTAGTTCATATATTTTAATAGTCGACAGAGTATTTGCACACTAAATCTGTATGTGTTCAACATAAGCAAGAGTGGCAATACTAAACGAGACCTGACGTAATAAAAACCAAGGGTAGTGACAGGGTAGTGACGATAGAATAGCTAGACAGACGAAGATAAACACTTGAGATGGACAGGCGTGTTTACCATGTCCATATAATATCAAAATAAATATACATCAAAATCATCTATAAGAAGTTCGTGTTACTTTATAATACTCTGTGGATTATGAGTGCTGTGGTCATCATGTGTTCATTCACTATTAACCTCACTATTATTCAAGTGAAAGAAGCAAAGTATAAACGTAGGTGGATGTGTAAATATATCTCAATGGACTGGAAAGAATTGGAAAGGACTTAAATGGACAAGAAAGAATTGGAAAGGACTATGAGAGAACCACGAAGGATAAGAAAGAATTAGAAAGGACTAAGAAGGCCACCTGACAAGGAGAAAACCACAACAATGTACTCACAGAAAAGCCCTAGCCACTCGGCCAGAAACCCTACGTGCTCTCAACGCACATCCCTCCTAGTAGGGTAGCCACAATATAAGGACTGAAATCATACCATCAATATGACCGAAACTAACCCTACCAAAGTAATCACCATCCACATGAGGAACTATAACAGTTCACACATCTATCACAACTTATAAATCAAATAACACTTCAAGGAATCCTCAGTTATAGGTTCACACATCTATCACAACTTATAAATCAAATAACACTTCAAGGAATCCTCAGTTGTAGGTTCACACATCTATCACAACTTATAAATCAAATAACACTTTAAGGAATCCTCAGTTGTAGGTTCACACATCTATCACAACTTATAAATCAAATAACACTTCAAGGAATCCTCAGTTGTAGGTTCACACATCTATCACAACTTATAAATCAAATAACACTTTAAGGAATCCTCAGTTGTAGGTTCACACATCTATCACAACTTATAAATCAAATAACACTTCAAGGAATCCTTAGTTGTGGGTTCACACATCTATCACAACTTATCTTCTTCTTCTTCTTTGCGTTCGTTCTTTACGACCAATTTTAATCACTCTTTGTGATATGTTTGATCTTTGCCAAGAACGTGTATACGTTGCACATTGGTTTTGTAGGCCCTAAACGCATAGACTTCTACACGTTTAGGACACATGCATCCGATTTCAGCCAAACCTCCTTAGTCGCCTCTTACGACATGTGTGGCAGGCAACAGTGGTTCTATTCTTTACACCCCAAATTTGGGCCCGGTAACCACTCGGGCGTCACAACTTATAAATCAAATAACACTTCAAGGAATCCTCAGTTGTAGGTTCACACATCTATCACAACTTATAAATCAAATAACACTTCAAGGAATCCTCAGTTGTAGGTTCACACATCTATCACAACTTATAAATCAAATAACACTTCAAGGAATCCTCAGTTGAGGGTTCTCACATCCATCACAACTTATAAATCAAATAACACTTCAAGGAATCCTCTGTTGAGGGTTCACACATCTATCACAACTTATAAGTCAAATAACACTAGTTCAGCTTCACTCTATTTACGCAAGGTTCAAGTAATTCTCTGTTGTGTTCTTCGCTGTCGTTGAATTCGTTTTCCTCTTTGACTTACACGCTCAAGTGTTCACAACTAGTTTTCTCCGCTCAAGAGATTGTGGCTTACTCTTCCGCTGCTCTGTTCTAACCGTTCTCTCTCTCACGCTCACTAAAAAATAATCTGTCCGTCCTCCTCAACTTCTCAAGAGTAACTCTGCCTAAATGTCCAACTAAAAGCCCCAGCTGGCCTCTGCCCTGGTCTCGAGATCCCCGACATAACGGAAGTCCTCACATACCTCGGGTTAGATCACTTTGCTTGAGTTTAATCACAGCCAGGCTATAGCCCAAGCCGTACAACTCCCCAGGTTTTCCCCTGACCTAGATAAGAAAAGGGGGCTGACTATATTCTTAAGATCTCTACTTTCTGCCTCTCTATACTTGATGGGCAAAGGGCTTTACTAGTTAAAGTTGGTGCCAACTTCACAATACTCAGACGCTCATTTTGATACAGTTTTTCAAATGTGAAAAGAAGCACTTGCTACTTGGCTAGAATTAGTACAATTTGAGATTGATGTTTTATTCAGAAGTAACTCGGTTGTGGCGGGATATGATAGTGTCTGCTCTGCATCTTTCTGGCTCAGCCAATTTCTCCACAGACATTTCAACAGATGCACTGAGTCATACAATAAAAAGATTTTGTTACCAGCAATTCCAGGATTTTCTATATATGTACTGTTGTTTTTTTAGAAGATTATTATAAACTTTACGGTTAACTGAGTTGTTGTCTGCAAGTACTGCCAGAACTGTGAAACCGCACTTTTGTACACTGTTGATGATCTGAAGCAATTTTGTGCCAAGATCCTCTGATGTCATCCTGTACATAGGCGACAGCTCGACAACTTCTCGATAACTTCCAAACACTGAGGAAATCAGAAAAGCCTGTACTGTTGTTGCTAATTGCATAGAGTTTTCAGCCCTACCAAGTAACCTACCACCTGAGTATGTTACAGCTGATTTGATATGAATTTCATCTATTTGTACTGCCACAATCTTTTCCAACTCAGAAAGTCTGCACTCTTTAAATTTCATGTATGTAGAAATGCTGCCATCATCATTAGACAATGAATAAGGAGAAGTTAAATTTCTTAATGTGGATGGATGTGGGAGACATAATAAGAGAGATTTTCTGATAAATCTATAGCATGCAGGAGATTTCAAGAAAACCATATAGGAAAAGCATAATGTACAACTACTGTAGCGTCTTCTGTATTTGTCCTTATTGACAAGTTGTACCTGCTCTAAGATAAATGTTAGTTGTTTTTCATGTATGTGTGTATTAGTATCTTCAGATAATAATATTAATTCTCTAACAATTTCTAAACTACTACATGCTTCTTCTAATAAATCACTAATACTCTTTATGTTTGGAGAAGTAGCAGGATCAGTATCTTTGTAGTGGATCAGTAAATTTTCCAGCTGTGACCACCTCTCAAGTTTACTGTTAATTAAAATCCAATCAAGATATTTACCAGACACTTGTTTATTTTCTACATAAACTTGTACACTCATGTCTGGTAAAACATTTACACTTACAGAAATGGATGGTGCCCTGTTTGCTTTCACACTGATAGTATACAAAACAAGACAAGTAAATATATCCTCTGTGACTGTATGCATTCTCCAGTTTTGATCTAACAAGTCTTTTAACTTTGCTGTTATCTCACACTTTAAAGTTGGAAAATCTTGTATAATATCTGCAGACAGCCACTCAGCTGTTCTATTGTCATGTTTGCTGACGATTTCTGCTACTCTTATTTCTGGATCTTTACGAGATTGTGGTTGTTGACTGGATAAATAAGATGGCAATTCAGGAAACAGAGATGGATAAGCAGTTTTTTTTAAACCAGGATGCTTCCGAGGAAGTTCATGTTTAATTCCACATTTATCTATAAATGTATCAGACAATATAATGTCACATGGATGAAAATGTTTACGACACACAACGCTTGATTTAGCTGGTGACCAGTCTTTTCGTGGAATGCATTTCTTCCACCTGTCTCTTCTATCAGAATTTGATGGGAATTTAAAAACACTCTCATATTCTTTAGTCGAGTCGTAGTTCGATTTACATCCAGGAACACAACACTTTTTGCCCATTTTAAGATGAAAACAATACGCACAAATTCAATTTAACACTCTGCAATATCAGTAATCCAAATATTTGTTGTAGATAAATATCCAAGGACTCAAAATCGAGTAAAATAACAAGACTTTCTATCGTTTACCGACACACAAAATGTCAGACCACTTTACGGAAGAGAGAAATCCAGGTGTCTGGCCCAGACTAGAGCCCGGCTGTGGTTTAATACTCCACTGGTCAGCAAATTGGGACTGGTAAACAATTTATTTAATACCAACTTGGTCAAGGACGCCAAGTGCAATAAAGGGTATCGGTTGACCTCCGACTCTAATCCCTAAATAACAGTGAAACTGTTACATAATCACTCTTTGTGATATGTTTGATCATTGCCAAGAACGTGTATACGTTGCACACTGCTTTGGTAAGCCCCTAAACACCTACACTTCTACATGTTTAGGACATGTATATCCGATTTCCAAACCTCCTTAGTCGCCTCCTACGACATGCGTCTCATGAAACAGTGGTTTTATTCTTTACACCCCAAATTTGGGTGTACCCACTCGGGCGAAAATATATGTATGTGTATATATATATATATACCAATGTCGTGGGCGTCTGTGGCTTTAGCGGTAGTGAGTTCGACCTCAACCTAAGAGTATGTGGTTCAAACTCCGCGACGGGAAATTTTGAAGCAAATTTGTTCTCGTGAATTTTTACAAACGTTAAAAATGGCGCTCAGCGTTCAGAAAATACAGACAAACTACTTAAGGTATAAGTTATGCCTAGAAAATCAACGACTCTTTTAAGGTGGTCGATGTCAATCTCTTGTAAATGATATGCCCCGATGTCAATTAACACTCATAATACCATTGCCTGTTAATATACTATCTCTCTCTCTCGCTCTTTCTCCAGTATTCAACGGGACTATAAAACTTTTGACTAATCTGTATATTGTATTATCGATATAAGGAAGACTGCAGTAAAACTATGTAGCAATGGTGAAACACGTAAAAACAAAGTACTGTAGTTTTACAAAATACAAAAATAATACACAGTAACGTTTCGACCAAAAGGCCTTTATCAAGCAAAGGATACAAAAGAGATGAAGAATTTCACTTCTCGCACAACACACATGTAGAGTGAAACAACAAGTTCCTAACAGTCCTATAATGAAAATATATGACTAAAAACGAATAACGAAATAAATGAAAAAAACTAGAAAGTAAAAAACAGATATTAAACAATACAAATCATATCTATATATATATATAACCTATATTTGATTAACGTACACACATGTAGTATATGGAGCAAGAGAACAGACAGTATTAAGAAGCATATGAATGTAGTTGCATTTGTTCCTGGACGTTGCATTTGTAAACCAGGACAAAGCGTTCGACCACGTAGATAGGCACAAGTTGTGGAAAATACTATCAACCTATGGGGTTAATGACCACCTAACCAACCTTTGCAAGAGTCTTTATACAAACAGCCAGTGTACAATTCGAACAATCACGGACTATCATAAACGTTTCACGTAGGTCAGGAATAAGACAAGGCTGCATACTATCCCCGCTGCTGTTCATCACATAAATTGACCAAATCTGTAAAACAGCTAACACCAGCGAAGGAAACAACCTCAGGGAACTCTTAAACGAATTTTTTTTTTTTTTTTTTTTTGCAGACGATCAGGCAATCATATCAACAACAGAGGAACAGCTACAGCAACACATTAACAGACTTCAGTTAACATATAACGAATACAACATGAGAATAAACATCAACAATACAGAAATAATGGTATTCGCCAGAGAGGAAAGCACTACCAATATCTCCATCGAAAATCGCCAATTAAAATAAGTTAAAGACTTCACATACCTGTGGAGCATTTTTTGCTGCAAACGGAAGAATAAGTAATGAAATTCAACACAGATGCAACAAAGCAAATCAAATGATAAGACAAATTGCGCCAATTTAAAAATGCAAACATGTCACCATGAACACAAAAAGAGTAATGTTCAACACAATATTTCTCCCTACATTATGCTACCAGTGCCAAACAAACTGACACTGACAACAAATGACAGAAGAAAACTAGTCACTACAGAGATGAAGTGTCTACTCAGAATGCTAGGGGTAACAAGAAGAGACCGGTTGAGAAATAAAGACATCAGGAAAAAAAGTGGGTACAACATCAGTACTAAACTTCATAATGAAATAACAAATTAAATGGTTCGTCCACATAAGCAGATTACCAACAGACAGTACACCTCAAAGAGCAATCTTGCTCCGATGCAATTTGTACAAAGCAAAAAGCCGGCCACGCAAAAGATGGACCTCAGAGATAACAGGCGACGAAAGATACTATCTACGAAGCGCACACAAGGCCCGTTTTAGAAATCTCTTCTTGACCTGACGCTGTGAGGCAAAACAGGACGAGAGAAAAGATAGAAAGAAAGATGAATGAAGTGCGTTGAGTCCATGAGGTCGGTCTCATATAATATGTGTATTGATAATCGAATCTTCTTCTTCAATTTTTTTTCTTGGATTCTCCGAAAGGAGTTAATTCTTATTTTTCATGTTTGTTGGCCTACACGCTCTGATATAACCAATAAAGGTTCGCCTTAGGTTGAAAGGGCGTGCCTCGGCTTAAAGAGGCTTTAATCCCCTACTAAACAAACAATCTTCTTCTTTGTTCACTCTCAGACGTCAACTTCAATATGTTCACAGAAAGCAATTGTTATCCTTGGGTTATTGAGATCTCTGCCGCGTTATTCACGCAGGGACACTGATGGTAGTCTTCCCTGCTCTTCATACGCTGGATATCTTTGTTAAAGGTTTTTAGAAGTCATTTGTCAGTGATACAATAACTATCTTTAGTTTCTTTAAAAGATTTTATAGCTGGTAATGTAGATACTTACTCGCATAGTCGATCCTTTTATCGTACTCGCATAATCGATCTTTGTACCTTAAACGCAAAAATCGATACTTTCTGTTGTTGTGACCTTCGATCAAGTGTATTGAATTTATCATGCATTTTGTTGAGTGTATGGGATCAGAAGGGCTATATCATCAGTAAAGTCCAGATCGTTTAGCTGTTCTGTCAAAGTCCATTGAATTCCATTTCTGGTTGTAGTTACTGTTACCATCGTAATCTAGTTTATAGTCAATAAGAACAACACAAAGATAAAACGCATTCCCTGTCGTATTAATGTTCCTCTTTCACAAGTGCAAGTTTTCCCTCATGAAGAACTCTATATTTCCTGTCCGTGTATGCTGTCTTTACTAGGCTCATCGCCCGTGTGTTGCCGAGGCTCGCAAGGGGAGCAAAGAATAGTAACACAGACCTACAAAGCATGTCATAAGAGGCGACCGAGGTACGGGTCTAGGAAAGCTACCCTAGTAAGTAAAAAGCGTCACAGAAACCGGATGTGCTAGGGTACTTGTAGGCGCATAACTGGCCTAACGTACAATCGCTCTTAGGCTCAGATCCCGTAAAAACCACAAAGAGTGGTTTAATAAGTGAGCGAGATGGAGCGTTCGAAGAAGAAGAAGAAGAAGACTAGGTTCATAATTTTCTGTGGGATCACATCATCATCAGGTGCCGTCTCCACATCGAAGGTTGGCTGCAATGAATCTCCAGCATCCTCTGTCTTTCGCCTTGGTGTTGCACACTGCCAGACTGTAACCTGTCCATTTCTTAAAGTTTCCTCCCACTTATCTCTCGGTCTTCCTCTTGCTCTTCCCCCTCAACTTTCCCCTCTAGTAAATGTTTTATCATGGTGTCATCGCGTCTCATCAATTTCCTGTGTTTTTCTATCTATTATGTCAAATGTCTTTTCATTATCGACAAATCCGATATAGAGTTGGAATGTTCGTTCTATTCTTTGCTCTATTATTATGCGTAATTTGTCTATCTGATCAGCTTTATGTTCTATCCATCTTGCTTTACTTTCTAGAAGAGTGATTACCGACAGTGCATCATCGGCAGTCAAAAATATAATACGATAGATTTCCATGGGATTGCAACATGTCGGGTAAGAAACAGCTAATGGGCTGGGCAAAACTAACAATACAATGGAACAGATATGAAGTAGGGGAGGGGGGGTGGTTGTGACAGGATGGTTGTACGGGTGGGGTGTCAGAATGGTTTGTGATTATTATTTCATTATTGATTGATGGTAATCGATAGTTATTCCATTTATTCCGTAGTTAGTCAGGGCTTCATGTTGTTTGTAGTCAATTACTCCTCCTTGTTATTTGTAGTCAGGTAGTCCTTCATTTTTGTATAGTTCCTTTCTTCTAGATGGTATTCAAGGGGATGCCGTTAGTTGATGGTATTCTTATATACTTATAATACAGTGAACATCTTCAAGACAGTTCATAATATAGTGAACAACCATGATCTTGTTACATTTATATATATTTATTGGATGTCGTAAGTGCATGTGTGGACAACCCATGAAAAGACGTCCATACACGATCAATGCCTATTGTTGTCTCCTTATTTTCTAATTCGTTACTAACACGTCACTATTTTTCTACACAAAAACGTCGTGTCTTGTGTTATGTGTTGTACTTCTGCATAGAGAGTACAACACATAGTCTCAACTATTAAATAATCTAATTATACTACTCTAACTATCTGACTAACTGTCCATTCCTCCGCTGCCATCTGGGGAACTATGACAGATAGACAGTGGATTAACCTACCAGGAAACCATAAACATCGTTAAACATAACAGTCAGTTAAAATCTCACACAGGACACGCCCCCTAATGACCCAACACAGCTATTATCAAAAGATGGTCAATACTTTGTCTACAGAGTAAAGATAGTCCGCTGTAGGCTTCATCAGAACATGCAAACGACATTAAACATTGGCGATTCAATACTGCCGCGTTAAGAGACAAGAATTGACACAATACCGTCTGTGCGTTGTCGAGGCCGGCAATGGAAGCAGAGAATAGTAACAATGCGACCTATAAGGCCTGTTGTAGGAAGCGACCTGTCTGGAGGCATAGAAGTACCTTGCATATAAAAGCGTCGCAGATATCGAATGTGCTGGCCTACTTGTAGACGCATAGCTGGCACAACTTAAATCGCTCTTAGGCTCAGGTCACATACAGATCACGAAGAGTGGTTTAACAAGTGGTCGATATGGAGCGTTCGAGAAGAAGACACTCTACTATTCCATCATCATCAAATAGTTTGTTTGCTGAGCAGAACGTTGTCCTTTTTTTTTTTCGTCCGCTTTCAACTCAGACGAAGTTTCATCTCTGAAACTGATTTTTGCGTGAAAATCCGTTTTCCAATTTCTTACAATGGCAGCAGCGTGCACATTGTAAATTACTTACACTGCAGCCGTACTCAATGTACTCGTAATTAGTATTCCTCGCCATACAGGCAGATTTTCTCCGACTTCAGAGGTACTCACGTTATCGTCCTGAGTAAGACCAGGGACTCGAACAAATGCCGGATAGTGGTTCGAACCCGAGCTATGAGGCGTCTCACAGCTAGCAGGCCGAGCTACTATCAACTCTCTAGGCAGTCCCCAGAACGTTGTCCTAAAAATCATTCGAATTTTCTCTGTCTTTCTCATAGGCCAGATGTCATGCCTCTGCAGTCGTCATATTACATTCCTATGCTTCTTAGTACTTTCTGATCTCATGCCTTGCAATCTATATGTGTATTTGCTTCATATATATAGTTATATATTCACTTGATTGTTTATTGTTTCTCTTCTTTTCCACTTCTAGTTTTGTGTTGCACTTATTTCGTTATTCGTTTTTATTCCCAGATTTTCATTAGATACGTTTGAATGTTTCTGTAATCGTCCATTTGTAAGTGTTCTTTGAAATTCGTCACTCCTGTTGTATCGTTTGCTTGATAAAGGCCTTTTAGTCGAAACGTTGCTGTTTATCGTCACTGTTTCTGTATTTTGTAAAACTATAGTACTTTGTTTGTACGTGTTTCACTATTTGTTCAAATCATATATGGATAATATTCAAATTAAAAACTGGGGTGCGTGTGAGGTAGGGATGAGGTAGGCTCTGAAATACCAACCAACGTTTCATCACTTTACATTTTCCAGTGTAGATTAGATTTGGTGTTAAAGAGAGATAAAACAGATATAAATGTCAGACAACGCAGCGTTTTTACAAGCTCTAAGTGGTATACAATATGTCTTGTTTGTGACATCCGTGCGAATAGCTGATTAACATTACAGCTTCGTGGTGATAGTACAGACATAAGCTATGTACAGGTTCACTCACTTCAAGAGAAATTACCATATGTTGCTAAATGTGATCAGAACAAATCCCTGTCTTCACTTCGTAGGTCGTCCGAGTGGTCCGGGGCCCAAATTTGGGGTGTAAAGAATAGAACCACTATTACCTGCGCATGTCGTAAGAGGCGGCTAAGGAGGTTTGGCTGAAATCGGTTGCATATGTCCTAAACGTGTAGAAGTATATGCATTTAGGGGCCTATCAAACCAATGTGCAACGTATACATGTTCTTGGCGAAGATCAATCATATCACAAGAGTGATTAAAAGTGGTCGTAAAGAACGAACGCAAAGAAGAAGAAGACTTCGTAGGTTTGGTGTCATGAATTTCGATATAATAGTGCGATAAAACTAGTAGCAATGGCGAAACACGTAAAAACAAAGTACTGTAGTTTTACAAAATACAAAACAATAACAATACACAACTTAAACGGTCGAAACGTTGTTGTGTATTGTTTTTGTATTTTGTGAAACTACAGTACTTTGTTTCTATGTGTTTCGCCATTGTTGTCATGAATTTCCAACATTTTCGGTCTCTTGTCATAGTGGTATATTCTCACTTGTTTCTTCACTGTTTATAGTTTCTTTGTTCTTATAGATTGGTTTTTTTTGTACTTTATTTCTAGTATCGGTTTGTTTCTTTGTTCTTATAGAGAGATCTTTTTCTTGTACTTTATTTCTAGTATCGGTTTGTTTCTTTGTTCTTATAGAGAGGTCTCTTTTTTGTACTTTATTTCTAGTATCGGTTTGTTTCTTTGTTCTTATAGAGAGGTCTTTTTTTGTACTTTATTTCTAGTATCGGTTTGTTTCTTTGCTCTTATAGAGAGGTCTTTTTGTACTTTATTTCTAGTATCGGTTTGTTTCTTTGTTCTTATAGAGAGGTCTTTTTGTACTTTATTTCTAGTATCGGTTTGTTTCTTTGTTCTTATAGAGAGGTCTTTTTGTACTTTATTTCTAGTATCGGTTTGTTTCTTTGTTCTTATAGAGAGGTCTTTTTTGTACTTTATTTCTAGTATCGGTTTGTTTCTTTGTTCTTATAGAGAGGTCTTTTTGGTACTTTATTTCTAGTATCGGTTTGTTTCTTTGTTTTTATAGAGAGGTATTTTTGTACTTTATTTCTAGTATCGGTTTGTTTCTTTGTTCTTATAGAGAGGTCTTTTTGTACTTTATTTCTAGTATCGGTTTGTTTCTTTGCTCTTATAGAGAGGTCTTTTTGTACTTTATTTCTAGTATCGGTTTGTTTCTTTGTTCTTATAGAGAGGTCTTTTTGTACTTTATTTCTAGTATCGGTTTGTTTCTTTGTTCTTATAGAGAGGTCTTTTTGTACTTTATTTCTAGTATCGGTTTGTTTCTTTGTTCTTATAGAAAGGTCTTTTTTTATACTTTATTTCTAGTATCGGTTTGTTTCTTTGTTCTTATAGAGAGGTCTTTTTGTACTTTATTTCTAGTATCGGTTTGTTTCTTTGTTCTTATAAAAGGTCTTTTTGTACTTTATTTCTAGTATCGGTTTGTTTCTTTGTTCTTATAGAGAGGTCTTTTTGTACTTTATTTCTAGTATCGGTTTGTTTCTTTGTTCTTATAAAAGATCTTTTCTTTTACTTTCTTTCTAGTATCGGTTTGTTTCTTTGTTCTTATAGAAAGGTCTTTTTGTACTTATTTCTAGTATCGTTTGTTTCTTTGTTCTTATAGAAGGTCTTTTTTTTACTTTATTTCTAGTATCGGTTTGTTTCTTTGCCTTATAGAAAGGTCTTTTTGTACTTTATTTCTAGTATCAGTTTGTTTCTTTGTTCTTATAAAGAGGTCTTTTGTATCTTTATTTCTAGTATCGGTTTGTTTCTTTGTTCTTATAGAAAGGTCTTTTTTGTACTTTATTTCTAGTATCGGTTTGTTTCTTTGTTCTTATAGAGAGGTCTTTTTTGTACTTTATTTCTAGTATCGGTTCGTTTCTTTGTTCTTATAGAAAGGTCTTTTTGTACTTTATTTCTAGTATCGGTTTGTTTCTTTGTTCTTATAGAGAGGTCTTTTTTTGTACTTTATTTCTAGTATCGGTTTGTTTCTTTGCTCTTATAGAGAGGTCTTTTTGTACTTTATTTCTAGTATCGGTTTGTTTCTTTGTTCTTATAGAGAGGTCTTTTTGTACTTTATTTCTAGTATCGGTTTGTTTTTTGTTCTTATAGAAAGGTCTTTTTGTACTTTATTTCTAGTATCGGTTTGTTTCTTGTTCTTATAGAGAGGTCTTTTTGTACTTTATTTCTAGTATCGGTTTGTTTCTTTGTTCTTATAGAGAGGTCTCTTTTTTGTACTTTATTTCTAGTATCGGTTTGTTTCTTTGTTCTTATAGAGAGGTCTTTTTGTACTTTATTTCTAGTATCGGTTTGTTTCTTTGTTCTTATAGAGAGGTCTTTTTGTATATTTCTAGTATCGGTTTGTTCTTTGTTCTTATAGAGAGTATTTTTTGCACTTTATTTCTAGTATCGGTTTCCTCTTTTTCATTGCTTGTTCAGATAGTGAGTTCATATTAAGAGACCAGCGGTTCTCAGTGGCGGCTCGTTGTCATTTTTGTTGGTGGGTCCAGACAAACATGTTCGCGAAAATCATGGTTTTTTTAGTAGGTTCTCATATTTTAGTATTTAATATTATTTCTTTATTCTGGGAAGTTATTCCGCCTTTATTAGAGTGATCTGGCGAAGCAACGCAAAATCAAAAAGGGACAACGCTGAGCCATGGTGAGTGAGCTGGCACTGATCAAGATCCTACGCCACCTCTTCGTAGTGACTCATTACTCATTCCTTCCTTTCGTTGGCTTGAAATATTGTCTATATATTTAATGTTGTCTCTTGTATAAACTTAACTCTTTTGTAGCTCATTTGGTGGTCCCTGTAGTTTTCTGTCGAATGTTGTTTTGTTAGGCCAGTGAGTGAATTATTTGCCTCAGTATATCATATTCGGGGCAGTCTTGAAGTACGAGTATGTGCTCTGCAGTCTGATGTGCCTATCCACATGTACACATGGCTGAATTGCCAATCTTGAATTTTGTATACATGCGACTGCGTAGTCGATTGTGTCCTATTGTAAGGATTCATAACTCCTAAAACTCATAATTCCTGGGGGTCCAATAACAACAACTAAAATATATAGCATATAACTAAGGTACAAAACTGAACTCACCAAGTAACAGTTTTACTTTAGAAAGAGTATTTGTCGGTTGACCACATAAGATTAAAATGTCCCTCATTCCGATTGCCAGAGAAACCTGATACAATAGAATTCCAGTGAAAGTTGACAAACAACAAGGGGCAAATTTAATTTATTCAGATTATAAACTTATCGAATAGTGACCACGTGTGTGATTTTTTAAATAAAAACTTTTGGCCGTACCGTGATTTGAACACGGGTCTCCCGCATGAAAGTCGCGCTCTAATCAATTCGGTCAGACAATCCTGTAACGACAAGAGGATTTTGTAAAAAATAATCCACTCGGTTAATTTTGAATGTGAACTCACCACTACATAAAGTGACTCTGTATATTAACCCTAACGTTCTAAGTTCGAATCACGCTGCGGATAATTTGGTTTGCAAATTGTTTCGCGTGGAGCTTAACAAAAGGACGATGGCACCACCCGTTCAGAAAGCAATGGCAAACTACTGAACGTAATAATGCCTAGAAAAATCACAAACAGCGTTAAAAGCTTGGGTTGATTCGCAGTGACATGTAAAGGATAATGCAATTAACGTAACTACATAAATTAGGTTACAACTTGTCAATTGGTTAATCGAACGTCCATTTTAGTAGACAGATGTATATTGATAGAACGGGCGATTACCTTAACCTATTTTAAAAATGGTTAGTTACTTATTTATATTCTTGTCTATAATGTTCTACTATGTATATATATAATTCGGGGTTCAATCGGTAATTACACAGACGGACTATTTAACGCAAGTATCCCCGTTTAACTACGCAATGGGTTGACCGCGTTTGAATTTACCTTTCGACAAATGAAAATGACGTAATTATTTGTGGCAATTATCATTAGAGGTAGAGATCAAAGGTCAGAGATCACAAAGTTAACAGACGGTCTAGATAGACCCCATTCCTAACGACCCTTAAAAGGTGCACTGGGAATGCGTGAAACATTAGAGAGGAAAGACGCTGGATTTCAGACTGAATATAATATTTTTTATAATGACATTTTATATATTTTATGATTGTTATATTATTATGATATAATACTTATATTTTAGTATTATATATTCAACTTTCAAAGCTAATAAGTATCAAGTTAAAAGTAATAAATATGAACTACTAGTTTCTAAAATAATAAGTACACGTTACTCGTTATTTTTGGTGGAGCCGGACCCCACTGGCCCTTAATGACCAGCCGCCCTGACTGTTCTATAAATCAAAGCAACGACTC